>CM054057.1:156695705-157178205 GCA_028641055.1 Alopecurus myosuroides | reverse complement strand
TGTAGAAATGCTTGCATGACCAAATTGGCAAGAATGTGCAGGTGTACGTAGATGACATTGTCATCAAAACGAATAAAACACATACTCTGCTTAGTGACATTGAGGAAACCTTTGCCAACTTGCGCAAATACAGGATGAAGTTGAATCCGACTAAATGCACCTTTGGCGTCCCGGATGGCAAGCTACTCGGCTTCTTGGTATCCAGTCGGGGCATTGAAGCCAATCCTTCAAAGATAAAAGCTATAGAGAGCATGTCTTTGCCGAGATCACTGAAGGATGTGCAGAAGTTCACCGGATGCCTAGCTTCTCTGAGCCGCTTCCTGGGCAGAATGGGCGAGAAGGCCTTGCCTCTATACCAACTCATGAAGAAGAGTGACAAGTTTGTATGGACACCACAAGTTGATGTGGCGTTCAGGGAGCTGAAGAACATGTTGGGTAGCGCTCCCATCCTGGCTAGTCCGCTACCCAAAGAGCCAATGTTGCTGTACATTGCGGCAACCAACCGAGTAGACAGTGTGGTGATAGTGGTGGAGAGAGAAGAGGAAGGCAAGACTGTGCAGCGGCCAGTGTACTATCTCAGTGAGGTGCTATCCAGCTCCAAGCAGAACTACCCGCACTACCAGAAGATGACTTACGGCGTGTACCTGGGTGCCAAGAAGTTGAAGCACTATTTCCAAGAGCATCCCATCACAGTGGTGAGTTCTGCTCCCATCTCGGATATCATGGGCAACAAGGAGACAAGCGGCCGAGTAGCCAAGTGGGCAATCGAGCTAGCCGCGTACGCTCCCCTGTACGCGAGAAGAGAAGCCATCAAGTCATAGATTCTGGCAGATTTTCTAGTGGATTGGAATGAGGTGCAATATGAGCCCCCCTTGCCGGAAACCAACTACTGGAAGATGCATTTTGATGGCTCCAAAGTGAAGGAAGGCCTTGGGGCTGGCGTAGTGCTTACGTCACCCAAGCGAGATCAACTCAAGTACGTGTTGCAGATTCATTTCAAGGCATCTAACAATGTGGTCGAGTATGAGGCTGTGGTTCACGGCCTAAAGGTAGCCAAGGAGATTGGTGTGCAGCGTGTCATCTGCTTTGGTGACTCGGATCTGGTGGTGCAGCAGGTATCCGGCACCTGGGATGCTCTTGATGCCAACATGGCGTCCTATCGGTTTCTGGTACAAACCATGACTGGCTTCTTTGAAGGATGTGAGTTCCAGCATATACACCGAGATGAAAATAATGCAGCTGATGAGTTGTCCAAGTTGGGGTCTTCTCGGCAGTTCATCCCGGCTGGGATTGCCTTGGAGCATTTGAGAAAGCCATCCATCAAGCCATCCCCCAACTCGGAGTCTATATTCGTTCCTTCTCTGCCAGGAGAGGAAGCTGTTCCAATGGAGATTGATTGGGAGGCTACTAAAGAGAACCCGGGGACTGTCGTCTCCAACCCGGGGACTGGCACCTGCAACCCGGGGACTGCTCCATTCAACCCGGGGACTGTCGCATTCATCGAGGGGATCCTTTTCGAGTACTCGGGGACTCGGGGACTCGTCTCCAACTCAGAAGAGGTCTTGGTGGCTGATCCAATGGAAGTGGACGAACTAGTGTTTCCCACACGGGAGACACCGAGTTGGGCTCTGCCCATATTATCCTTTCTAACGGATGGCACCTTGCCAAGCAACGAGGTTACAGCCAGGCAGATACAGAGAAGATCCAAGGGCTACACTATCCTCAACAGTGTGCTGCATAGAAGAAGTCCTATAGGAGTGCTGCAACGCTGCGTCGAGCCGGAAGAAGGGGAAGAAATTCTGGTAGAGATACACCAGGGGGAATGCGGCATCACGCCTCATCTCGGGCTCTGGTCAACAAGGCTTTCCGGCATGGTTTCTTTTGGCTCACTGCCTTGAAGAAAGCTGAAGATATAGTGATAAAGTGCAATGGCTGCCAGAGATTTGCAAGTAAGATTCATATGCCAGCTTCCGAGTTGAAGACCATTCCCATTACTTGGCCATTTGCTGTTTGGTGTTTGGATATGGTGGGGCCTTTCAAGCTAGCTAGAGGCAACATGACTCACATCTTGGTCATGGTTGACAATTTCACCAAGTGGATAGAGGTCAAGCCTATTCGGAAGTGTGATGGAGTCACAGCTGTGAGTTTCCTGAAGGATGTGATCCTGAGATACGACTACCCACACAGCATCATCACTGATAATGGCACAAACTTTGCTGAGGGTGCTTTCGCGAGATTCTGCAAAGAGAAGCGGATCAGGCTAGATGTTGCATCTGTTGCGCATCCCGCCTCCAATGGGCAAGTTGAGAGAGCAAATGGCATGGTGCTATCCGGCATAAAGCCAAGGCTGATGGAGCCATTACAGCGAACCCCTAGTTGTTGGCTGGACGAGTTGCCGGCGGTCTTGTGGAGTCTAAGGACTACCCCTAACCGATCAACCGAATACACACCATTCTTCCTGGTATATGGAGCTGAGGCCGTGTTGCCCACTGACCTAGAGCATGACTCGCCCCGAGTAACCCTCTACACTGAGGCGGAGGCGAGAGAAGCTCGAGAAAATGACGTTGACCTGCTATAAGAAGCAAGAGAGTTAACTCTGTCACGTTCAGCTGTCTATCAGCAAAACTTGAGGCGTTATCACAGCCGGAAAGTGAACCCAAGGGTTTTCCGAGAAGGAGACATGGTCCTTAGGCTCGTGCAGCGCACGACCGGGATGCACAAACTATCCCCTCCGTGGGAAGGGCCTTTCATTGTGATCAAGGCTCTCCACAATGATGCCTACTATCTAGTTGACGCACAGGCACCCCAGAAGAACAGGCCGGATAGAGCTGGAGAGGAATCTAAGCGCCCCTGGAATGTAGCTCTACTCTGCCATTTTCATTCATGAGCAAAAAGTTGTATGTATCTCCTCAACCAAGTTAAAATTCTAGTAGGCACTCCGAATTCAAACTCGGGGACTGCCCTTGTCCAAATTTGTTCTGTGTTGTTCTACTCTGTTTTACTTTGTCTACTCGGTTGCTTTACTTAGAATTTCATAAGCATATCTAGTAGTGTGTTTAAACCCAAGGGCCAACTCTTCGACTCTGCTGCTGTCCGCAACCCAGCTTCATGGCAAGCAAGAGAACAAGCCAAAGGTCAATGAGCACACGAAAAATTGCTAAGGAGAAGAAAGGTGTAGCAACCGAGTAGGGTGTTCTTTTCTGTTTCTGTTGTCTCTTTTTGGCTAAGTGGTGGGCAGCGTTACTATGCGATTTTATAAGTGGCTAAGTATTTGAAACTCAAACTTTGAAATCTTGTGACTCGACTACCAAAAAAGCCACAAGTGGCAGGTAAAAGCTGAGACAAAAAGAATGAGTGGATAAAAAATGCAACTCGGGGACTTGCATAGAAACGCAACCCGACATTGAGCCAGCGTTGCTAAACTGATTAACTAAATTAAAACTGAGTATCAAAGGACATAATTGTTTCGATTACATATGCACCCGGCATCCCGGGGATCTGATAAAAGTTTGGAGATAAAGGTTTTGCAGGGATTACACGACAGTAGAACCCGAATTGTCAGCATCAGTGTTCGCAGAGGCGGTATGATCGGAGGTTGCTGTAGCCACTGAGATGGGGTCCGTCGCAGAGTCGGAGGCTAGCGGGTAGAGACCGTTTGTAGCAGCAGCAGTCAAGCCCAACTCGGGAGGTGGCGCCTGGATCACCATCTCGGTGGTGATGGCGGCCTCCTGAGCGGTAGGCTGCGGCTGCTCGGCATCTGCGTTGGCGGCCAACTCGGATTCCTCCGTGTTGCCCTGCTGCTCGGATTCCTCAGCCTCCTTGGTCTCCCCCTGCTCGGCTCCCTCATCTCCGGCACCCTCCTCAAATGCAGCCGAGTTCTCGTCCTCGTCATCATCGTCTTCTCCGACGTTAGTGTCCGGCTCGGTGAGGCCGTCGATGTAGACGCTGGTCTCGGCGTAGGAGGTGATCTCGTAGGCCACCTCCTTTTGGAGAGCGACGCAATCAGTATCGTTAGTCCACTTGGAGTCTTCACGACGCTCACGGATCTTTTGGAGATCCAAGTTCTCATACCAGCTCAGGACGAAGTGCAGCAGCTCGTCAGCTCCTGCCCGAGCTGCGAAAGCACGCCACTTCTTGAGCTCCACCTTGACCTCATCCAGATGATCATCAATCTCGCGGAAGGTTTTCGGGACCTCCTTCTCGGGCCAGAAAAGTTTGTGCAACTTGATACCAGTGGACACCATGGGAGGTGCCCAGGCCCTTGAGGGAGCGGATCTGCGTCTTGATGTTGAGAAGGTGGTCATTGATGCTGGAAGTGTCGTCAATGTTCAGACCAGAGGCAGCCCTAGCCTGTTTTGCCTTCTCCAAGA
Organism: Alopecurus myosuroides; assembly: GCA_028641055.1. Lineage (NCBI taxonomy): Eukaryota > Viridiplantae > Streptophyta > Magnoliopsida > Poales > Poaceae > Alopecurus > Alopecurus myosuroides. The sequence goes on along the minus strand of CM054057.1, from coordinate 157,173,835 downwards.
GGGAACACCAGCGGAACGGAGTTCCGGGAAGATATCTTCATAAGGAACTAAGTTGAGTCAGAAACCGAGAAGAAGTGAAACAGAGAAGAAGGAAACAAAAGGAGAAAAGGGTGGAGGCAACTTACATTCCATTTCTACAAGCAGTTGCCCCAGCTGGATTTTCCAGCCTTCTGCTTTTGGAGGTACTTGTCGTGGACGTGGCGCGAGTCGTTGATCGGGACATCAAGGGCTCGGTTCCTGTCCTTGAGCATGCTGATCTCCAGCTCGAGTGCTTTCTTCTCAGCCTTGGTTGTCTTCTGAATCTCCTTTTTCTCGCTGACGTGGTTGATGGCAGTCTGGAGTGCGGCTTGGAGATCGAGTTGGAGCTTCTCGTATTCCGTCCTCTCAGTAGCGTGCTCCTTCTCAATCTCTGCTTCTCGGGTTTGCAACTGCTGTTGTACCTCAGCAGGCGTGAGGCACTGCAAGTGTTGCTCTCGGAATTTTTTATACTCTTCTGCGAGAAGAACACCATTATCAGCAAAGCAGCCAAGTAGGAAGATACAGTTGCAGAAAAGAGAGAGGAAGGCTCACCTTCCAGAGTAGCGATCTTGCTCTGGGCAGAGGCGGCGAAAACTTCGCAGTCTCGGTGCTTTTCCACCAAGTCCTTGAGCTTGCCTGCAGAGAAAACAACAATAAAGCAAAAAGCAAGCACGGGCGTAAACACAAAACGCACAAACCGAGATGCTAGAATCTTACCTTCGACCTCAGAGATCTGGAGAGTGCGTTCTAGGGCCATCTGCTCCATCGCCTCGTTGTCCTTCTTGTCGGCTTCAAGAGCCTGGATACGATATTTGGCAATGCGGTGGTTCTAGAGTAGCCGACGAAAAATCCTGGTCCTCTTCTGGACGCTATCCTGCAGAGAAGAAGGGAGAAAGTGTAAGTGGTTTGGAAGATTTGGCCCGAGTAAATGTCAACTCGGTTGAGGCTTCACTCACTCGGCCCGAATCTCGGGGACTGGGGGAATGACTAAGAGGAAAAGAGAGAAGGAGAAAAAGAGAAGAGAAAGAAGAAACCAGCAACTCGGAAAATGCAAGAGGGAGAAGAAATACTTACCACGTAGCTCTGCTCGATGTCCTTGATGTTCTTGCGGATGACGAACAGTTTTCCGACCAAGGTGCAGGCAGGGCTGGCAACCGTCATGGTGACAGAGCCTACATCAGCTTTGTTCCAGTCGGTGCGGTAGTGATCGAGCTGACCCAACTCGGTACCGTTCCAAGTGGGGTTACCGTGCGCCTTGCTGTTCCAGGCCTTATCGACAAAGCCTACTCGGTCCAGGATGGCAGTAAGGCCTTCTTCTTCAATCTCTTCACCTTCTTCGCCACGAGAGAAGAGCTCGGGGGTCGCCTTCTTCCCCTTGGACTTGGAAGTTCCCACGGCTTGGCCTTCCTTGAGAGCGGCTAGTCGCTTCTCTCCCTTGGTTAGTGAGATCTGGTGGCGCTGCGACAGGGTCATCATGTACTCGGGGTAGGTGGCAGCATTTTGTTTCTCGACGGGGCCAGTGGTGACCTCGGAGGCAGCCGGGTTGGCGTTTGAAGCAGAAGGAACAAGCGTAAGCTGGGTGCTCTTCACCTGCTTCCCAGACGGCTCATCTCGCGGCTTGGGGGGCGGCATCTGCTGCCCAGCCTGCGAAGCACTGCGCTTCGGCTGTATCCGGGTTGCCTCGCTCTTGATGATTTTCTTGGTGCTGGGCGTCGAGGATGGCCGAGAAGAAGGTGGTGGCACTTGTTGAACTGGAGGTGGTGGCACTAGCTGAGTTGATGGAGGAGTTGGTGCGCTGGGTGGAGTCACCCGCTGAGTTGGCGGCACAGGTGGCCGGCCACTCGGTACAGCGTCCGGCTGCACTGGGTCTTGACGGGTTGGCTCCACCACGTCATCTTCTACCCGCTGCTCCGCAGCGGGATCAGGTCTTGCGGCAAAAGTATCTTCTACCCGTGGCTCGTCCGCGGGGTCTTGCTGCTCTGCAGCGTTGTCTTCCTGCTGCTGCTCGGTGGTGGCATCTGGCCGCTCGAGGACGGCATCTTCTTGATGCTGCTCGGCAGCACGATCAGTGTTCTCCTCCGCGGATGCGGCAAGAGAGGTAGGCGGCTTCTCAATGTTATCAGTAGACCGGGCAGTGGGCCGCGCGTCAGGCGGCGACTGCTCGGAGGTGAGATCTATCTCTACCCTGGCGCCGTCGTTCTCGGCGCCAGTGTCTTGTTCTTCATCAACTGGGGAGGACGCACGCGCCCTTCCCCGTGGCCTTTGGTTCTCGTCGTCATCCGAGAGATGAACGGTCTCCTCTCGGGGCGGGGTTGTCCGCGTCTGAGGAGCTGACGAAGTAGCGGCATTCGCGTCAAGAGCCGTGCTGGAAGAAAGAATAGTGCAAGATCAGAAAGCAGAGAAGGGAACCAAGGCAAAGGTATAACATGAAGCAGCAATAAGTTAAGATGTAGTAGGAGGAACACTTACCTTTGCGGGTGGGGGCTTTCCTCTTCTTGGAAGCGCCGGTCTTGGGGATGGTTGTCTTCTTGGCCTTCTTGGGGGCAGGTGCCTGGGCACCACTACCAACTCTCTTCCGAGTATTGGGAGCGGCCACAGATAGCGGATCGACGACCAGGACTTCCTCCTCGTCGTCCAACTCAGGGTCCTCTGCAGAGTAGAAGAAGAAAGGAGTTAAAACAAGCAAGGAAAGAAAGTCAAAGTTTACTGCTAGCAGACAGAGAGGTGAACTCAATCACCTTCGTCATCTTCGGACCAATCCCGAATAGACGCATCAACTCGGGACTTACCGGGTTGAACGGCGTTGGGGATACACAAGGTATCCTGAGTGTCGTATGCCTTGGCATCATCTTCTTCTCGGTCCTTGTGCCAGTTGGACTCGAAGATCTCACTGTCCTCTTCTCGTTGACGATTGATGTGCTGTTGAGGCAAAGATAAATCACAGTGAGTTGAGTTCTCAGCTAAGTGGTTCTACTCGGCATAGCATGCAAACACAAAGCATATTAAGCTAAGAATTCCTACTCGGAGTAACATGCAAACGCAAAGCATATTAGGCTAAGTAATTCTACCCGGCATGGCGTTTAAACATAAAGCATATGAAGCCAGAGAGATAGGTATGGGGACCTACTCGGTACAGCATGCAAGTACAAAGCATACAAAGCTGATAGACTACCTATTCGGTATCAGGGTGCAAACACAAGGCATAGAACGCTAACCTGTTCGATGGGCTTGGTGCGGCTATACGGCATGAAGCCGTAAGCCCAGTTCTTGGTGAGCGAGGTTGACATGATGGACCTGGCCCAGATGGCCACCTCGGCCTTGGTGAGCTCGAAAGTTGTAGTCCTGGTGCAGTCACGGGGGCCTCCCATGTAGCACATCTTGTGCACTCGGTGCTGGAGCGGGAGTACCCGACGCGAAATCCAGCACGCAATGGGGTTGTTTTGGATGAACCCCACCGTCACCAGCTCGGTCAGGAGCTTCTCGACCTGGAGGACATCTGGCACCGTCTTCTTCGGGTCGTAGCCCAAGTTCTGCCCCATGGGCAGCGCGTTGACGAACTTCGGGAGCCCTATCCGGTCTTCTATGGGCTTCCCCTTCTCGTCGGGTACGTTCTTCACGTACAAGAACCCGCGCAGCCACTTGCGCACAGTGTCCAGCCCGAGAACTCTCGGGTGGTGTCCGGTGCGGCGTTGCATCATCATCGCGCTACCCGTCTGGGTCATCACTCGAGGAGTGGAAGTGTTGCCGGGATCTGGAATCCTTTGTCTACGGAGGAAGAAATACCTTGCCCAGGTGTGGATGGTGGGGTAGACACCCAGAAAGGCTTCACACACGGTGGCGTGTGTGGAGAGCATCACGATTGCGTTTGGTGGGAGATGGTGTGGTTGAACGCCAAAATGGCGGAGAAAATCAGAGAAGAATTGGGAGATGGGAAGGCCGAAGCCGCGTTTGAAATGGGATAAGTGTCGTGGGATAATCACGGCAGCTGTTACCAGGGGTAACTGATCTTGGGGCAAGTCGACATAGGCGTTCGGGAGAGGGTTTAGCTCAAAGGAAGACATGATTCAACTTGATCTGACAGCCGGCAATCAAAGTCGCCGGATCTCTATTCTCGATACAACAACTCGATTAGGGTTTACACTGGATACTCGATACCACTCGATATTGCTAAGGTTCTCAAATCTCTGTGTGAATCTATACCCGAGGGTCGGTTTATATAGTACCCGTACCCCCCCTGACTTACTTTACAAGGCACACCCGGGTCCTACCCAGACACGGCGTGCTAACCCTAACTTTCCTTTACAACACCCACAATCCGGGTCACTAGGCCCACGAGCTTGGGCCTCCACAAACATCTTTATCCCTAGCCGTATCCTGCTCACTGTCTCTGGGCCGGGTTATTCCTCGGATCTTGGCATACCGGGTTAGCATCCCCCCATCAGTAGTCCCCAGAATAGCCTGGGCTTCACGGATCTCCTTGAAGCGCTTGCTATTCCTGAAAAGATATCAATCACACGGGCACATGGAAACCAGGTTAAGATGTTTCAACATCCAGCTAGGCCTTGCTCCTTGGTGGCCACGCGATAATTCAAGTTTTTCCCTCCAAACACCTTGGTTCAAAACTTCTGGATCCAAATCATAGTAGCAACGCCAAGATCCTATGCTTGACAGTTAATCCCATCATCGCGGAACGAATCCCCTTCTTTCTTTATCCGGATGCTTTACTCAATACTGGGCGCATATCTCGCAAGAACTTTAAATTAATAGCCGTTTTACCCCCACAATTCCCGGCCTCCACTCACCGAACCGGGCTTATCCAGTCACACTATAAAAAAGCTCCTTAGGAATGACTCGAACCCTAACGGCTCATTTCCCCCACTCCATTCCTTTCTCCTCTTGAGCTCTCTTTCTTCCTGAGCGCCACCACGGACCTTCCACGCACGTCACCGGAACCCATTGCCCGAAGGCTACGCTCCGCCACCGGTCGCTCCGCGCCACCGCCAAGATCCGCCGGCAAATTCTCATCCGGCCCACCAAGAACCGCGAAAGGACACCAGACCTGCGCCATCTGCCTCCGCAAGGCCTCCCTCGGATCTCCTCCGGTAAGCCTTTTGCGTTCATCAACTTCCCCTCGCAACCTCTGATTTTTTTTCTCAGATTAGATCTAGATCCGTCCGCCTCAGATTTCTTTTCTAGACCGGATTAGGCTACCCATAGTCTCTTTTAGTTCGCACAAAGGATAAAGCGCATACTCCAACCAACTCGCCTACTGCCCACGATCATTACCTTCGCCACGAATTTGAAAATAAAACTTCCAATCTAGGCTCGTACTGTCCAAGATTTCCGCCCCTGCATCAGTCACTCGGCTGAACTGCTCCTTTTTAATCCCCTTTATTCACATTTGGCGCTTAAGCCACTGCCCATCGTTTTCAAAAAGCTTCTTTACCATTTAGACCCCATAAATTTCTCCATAATACGCGATACCCGGAACTTCCGAGCTTGACTCTACGGGCTAACACCCGGATCTCCTGCCATACCTCAATACCATCCGGCTGATACCTGACCGTTTCATAGCTTCCATGTCTTAATCTTCTTCTTATTTTATGCCTTGCAGGTCAACCACATGGCTCCCAAGAAACAGGCGAAAACCCCAACCAAGACTAAAGCCACCAACACCATTTCCGCCAACTGGGGGCGGTCGATGGTCACGAAGGCCAAGTTGGAGGAGCTAGTGGAGCTGGGAGTTCTCCCTCCTCAGGAGGATATCCAATGGAGGGTGCCGGGTAAGGAGACCCGGCCCACCCCTACAAAAGACGAGGTAATCTGCTTCGTGGAACATGTGACCCGGGGTTTTCGCCCACCCGGTCATCCTTTTTTCCGTGACATTCTTAGTCACTATGGCCTTCGCGTCTTCGACATCGGGCCCAATTCCGTGCTAAATATTACCCACTTTATTGTCCTTTCTGAATCCTATTTATGCACTCCACCAAACCTAGCTCTTTTATCGAGCTTTATCAATGCAAACCATGCCGCGAAAGCGGTGATGGGGCGCTTCTCACTTGCGGCGGGGTTTCGATCCAGCGCCGCAAGAACTCTCCGATGCCATCCCTCACCCTTAATTCTCATGTCAAACACTGGCAGCTTTCTTATTTCTACTGCCAGGACACTTCCCCATCCGGCCAAAAGAAACTGCCGGGTTATTCTGATGGTCTTCTTGATATCTCTGATAAATTTAGTGCCTTTGCCCCTGACTCAGATAGGGAGGCAATCCAACCTCTGCTATACAAACTCGCCACTCTTAGAGCCCAGGGCCTCATTGGGCTCAACCTAGTGAAGACCTGGGTCGACTTCAGAATTCAACCCAACTCCATCCGCACAAAGCTGATGTGCGAGTATTCTGGGGAACCTTCTGATCCACTACGATACTCTGACAACATTTTCGCAGTCGGCGACACTCTCAAGACCATCAAGGGTTTTCTTACGGAGAAGCTCGAGGTAATCCGGAACATATCCGGGTTAGAGCCCTTCACACTTGAAAACCCGGCCCCCCAGGTAAAAACCCGACTCTGACGCCTTTACTTTCGCTCTTTCCACTTGATGCAACTGATAACCCGTACTTTAACGCCTTTCAGGATGATGACGACTTTTGGAACACCAATACCCCCCTAGCTCCGAAGGTCCAGAGGAGCAAGAAGCTGTTCACTCAGACGAAGGTACTCTCTGAGTTTTACTTGACTCGTTTGAACTCACCGTAACCCCTTTATTTCCAACCGTAACCTTGATGACATTCAGAACAAGAAGATGACGAGGAAGAAGATTCGGACGGCAAGGTAGAATCTGCCAGTGATGAGGAAGAACCGGAGCCGGCAACCAAAGCCGGATCTAAAAGAAAAGCTCAAGGAGCCGCCTCCAAGGTTTCATCCCCCTTCACACATTCACTTTATATTACCGTAATGATATTCTTGAACCTTTCTTGACGTTATTCCACTGGTCAATCTTGAAGGGGTCGCCCACGCCTAAGCGCAGGTCGACTCGAAATCACCCGGGCAACGACGCCCTTAACCCGGGTTCTTCACCGCTCCCCACTCGGCAAGCTGGTACTTGCTCTATCTTTTCTTGGTTGGCACGGTTTCCTCAAAGCATTCTCGCATAATATTTAACTTGACATTTTCCAGCCTCCCCCGGGTCTGACGATGGATTTCCTTGTGACTTTGCGGTGAATGCCGGGTAAAATCCCCTTCCAGATACTTTCCGATACTTCGTCATCTTTTTCTGACTGCATATTTAGCTGCTTTGTGATAACATCTACAGGGCCACGGTCGCTGTCAGCGATCAAGAGGATTCGGAAGATAAGGGCCCGGGTAAGGGGAACCCAGCTGATAAAACTGCAACCGCGTCTGGCGATGAAGAACAAACATCGCCGGCTAAACCGGACCAGCAGGAAGCCGAATATCCAATTGCTTCTCATGCTAGCAAGGGAAAGACCACCGCCTTAGGTGCAGAAGGAGTGTCGGATTCCAACGTGCAAATGACCCGGGTTCCACCTCCTTCTAAGAAGAAAACCTCTTCTAGGAAATTCCAAGGACCCGGGTCCTCTGACACGAATAAAGATACTTTCGAACAATTGATGGACAAGCTTCTCACCATGAAGGCTTCGGAGAGAGAGACTTTAGAGCGCATGGCTGCAGAGCACCAGGTAAGAGCGCTTGTTATCTTATATTCCCTATCTAGTCCCCAAGTTCCGAGTATAACTTGCAAAAGTTATGCTTGGTACTTCTCACCATATTTTTCTCGCCATAACACTCAGCTGATTCTTGCACCCTTTTACACTTACAGGCGCATGTAACTCGGTCTGATGAAACCTTGCTGAAGACTGAACAGCTCCTTCTTGCCGAGATAAAACGCCGAGAAATCCTTGAGGATAATATGAAAACTTTGAAGAAGGATGTCTCCAAATACAAGGAGAAGTGCCTCGCCGCTCGGGCCGATTTGAAGAAGTTATCAGATCAAGTCTCCGATACTTATCAGATCTTACTTAGTAAGTGTTTGCCTGCCGGCTAAGTTTTTGCCTGCCGACTAATTTTTGCCTGCCGACTAATTGCATACCCGGCTGCTACTGATACGTTCTTGCTTCTGTTTCCACTATAGGTGCGAACCTTGCAGCTCCAGAGGAAGATGCTATTGTCAAGGTTAGGACCCTGAAGACTGTGCTCCGGACTTTCTTTGCCGGCACCAAATTTATATTGAATGCCATTAATTGGCCCACGGAAGCCTATCCGGGTGAAGAGAACCTTGTCCAAGCCTGCTCCACTGTACCCGGATGGATTGAACTCTGGAAGCGTTCGTCCTGCCGTACTGGTATAGTGCGGGCTTTGACCTTGGCCAAAGCCTACTTTCCGAAGCTTGACCCGGCGAAGATAATCTCCGGGTTTCCTGAGTTCAAGGCGGATGGCGCCAAATTTACGCCTAAGGATTTCAAGGCCATTCAGTCGGCAGTGCGCCCCTCTGCCACCACTCTAGCCGATAGCTTGAACCTTAATACACTAATGGCTGCGTATGACGCTGATGACAAGATTATCACAGAGGAAGCACCCCCGCCCGTTGACCTCTTGGAGAAGTGGGCTGATTACTCAGCTAAGAAGAAGGAGGCAACTTCGAAGAGGGAGGCCGACTTAAAATCAGGGCCGTCCGCCTCTACACCGTCCGTCCTTCCTCCTATCCGCCCTGGCGCGGTGAGTCCGGGTGGCTCTGCCAAAAAAGCTAAGAAGCAGGTCCAGGAGCAAGACCCGGAAGATCGCGCTCAGGAGGCCGAGTAGAATAAGGATGTCATAAAACCTTAGTCACATGGGATCTTTTTGTTTGAGCTATTTTATTCTGTTAATGGTGCGCCTGTGCACTTCTGATACCGATGCAAAAGCTTGTAATATACTTCTATTTGGTGACATATTTTCGCGGCTTTCCTAGCCTTTTGATAATCATACCTTTTGCTGTTCTTCTGAACTTGTTCTTGATACCCATCTCTCTTTTTAGCTCCCTTCATAAGACTCGTTTTTTTTTTTTTTTTCGAGACCAGGGGCTTTGATAAGTGAAATTCTCTTGAAGTTCCCAAGACTCGGATGATAGGGCCGTTTTGAACCTTGATATCAAAGTGGTTTGTTTCTGTTACGAAGTCCCCAGTCCCCATGACCCAAAGGACGAGTCGTGAGGGTGTGGCCTTTCTCAGAGGACAAATCATTCCCTACCAAGGCAAAACCATAAAACCATCTCATGTAAATACTGAAGTTATGCTTGATAATCATTGAGTTTCCGGCTTATCAGCCTTGTACTCTGCATAAACTTGTGGTTTAGATGACCCTTTTGACTATCTTATACTATAAGCCGGCTTTCGCGTGGATACCATGTTGTTACATCCATACGAGAACAGTGTCAGGCAAGTCCCATTGGGCTCCATGGCTGATTGTAATCGTAAGCGAACGAATCATGCCACTTTAGTGCGAGTCACATCAAGCTTAAGTAAGATAAGTCAAGAAAAATTGGCTTCTTTGCCCAGTCATAAGATTGCAACCGTGCTCGTTTGCGAGGAATCGGCCCTTATAACTTATAGCTATCTATGCCGGGTCATTCGGGTTAGTGGTTGGTTACCTGAGCAACCAACCCCCAAGACCTACATGCAATCGATGCTTTTGATGATACTGAATTATCGATGTCGCATAGATACTACTTACTTGTGATAAAGGCGAAAAGACATGGGACTTGATAACCATCTCTTTATTGATACCAGAAATTTTGGGTCAGCAGGCCGCCTCATTAAAAACCTTCCAGTCCCCTTAGGTACCCTGGGTAGGAAAAGAGCGCGTCTGAAACCTGCCGCCCGTTACATTACTCAGTTCTTTGTAAGCACTGGTCCTGATCCGGCTTGACCAATGCACATCCTCCATAAGTTGAACTTTTTCCTGATGAGTACCGGGTTTGCCAGCCAACCCGGGTGGGGTGTCTCCATGACTTTGCTGGTTGTTGGCGGCCGTGTAACTTCTTCCTTTACAGCAGACTGCTTGGGAGAGTCAACTTTGATTAAGGCCACCATTTTAGCATCTTGCGTGACCTTGGACTTTGCTTTTTCGCCTTCAGTACTTGGCTTCTTTGATGTAGCTCTGTCCTCCGGGTCTGCTTGAGACCGATAGTGCTTGAGTTCTTCCTTTCTGCAAGCTTGCTCGGCCATTGCTGCATCTCCTTCGTCGCATTCATCGGCTATGTCTCGATTTCCGTGTATGGTTATAGTCTTCTTGGGACCCGGGATTTTTAGCTGTAGATATACATAACACGGCCTAGCCATGAATTTGGCATAAGCCGGCCTTCCAAACAGCGCGTGATAGGGGCTGCGTAATTTCACTACCTCAAAGGTTAGCCACTCAATTCGATAGTTATCCTTTGATTCTCCGAAAGCTACCTCTAGTGCGATTTTTCCCTCGGGGCATGCTGAATGACCCGGCACTATTCCATGAAAAACTGTTGAGCTTTTTTGCAGTTGAGATTCCTTGAGACCCATGCGTAGGAAGGTTTCCCAATACAGTATATTGATGCTGCTTCCACCATCCATTAAAACCTTCTTTAGCTCGTACCCATTAACTTGCGGTGCGACTACTAGTGCCAAGACTCCTGGGTGTTCCACTCTTTCTGGGTGATCCCTTCTGCTCCATGTTACCTCCTGTTCTGACCATCTCAAGTATCTCGGGACGGCTAACGAAACTGAGTTGACTGCTTGCTTCAGTATCTTTTTGTCCTTGTTAGATCCTCCCGTGGTATGCACATGATATTGACCCAATTGTTTGGGGTTAGCCTGGAAGCCTCCAGCTCCCCCTTGGTTGTTGCCCTGGTTTCCAGCTGCCGGGTTTCCGGCTGGGGGTGGTCCATTGCCAGGGTTTCCACCCGGACCTGGCCCTCCTCCTCGACCTGTACCTCGCATAGCCCTGTTTACTTCTTCGTTTTTCCATCTTTGCAAGTCGGCGCACTGCTCCAAGGAGTGGTTAGCCGGCCTGCCGTTCCTGCTGTGTTTTGGGCACGCCATTCTGAAGATGTCCCAACTATTACTCGGCCGGGGCGGCCCTTGGTAGTTTCCTCCGTTGTGATTCCCAGTATTGAAATTTCCTTCTGCTCTGGGTCTTGAAGACCCGGCTTCTGTATTGGCGACAAACTCGGAGCCTCCTTCGAAGGGACGCTTGTTCTGACTACTTCCATTGTTTCCTGACGCTGTTCCGTTGCCGGTTCTTCCATTACCGCTTGTGTTTGCTTTTGTCTTCTTGTCATCAGCTTCTTCTTCTGTGGTATCTGTCGCAGCGTGTTTCTTGCACGCATCCATCAATTCTCCCATTGTGACTTCTGACGCATTTCGACTGGACTTCATGCGAGTTAACTTTTGCACTAAAGGTATATACTTGCATGTTTTTGCCATGGCTTGTAGCGCATCCTTGGGCTGGATGTCTGTGGATGAGTGAAGTATCTCCATAACCCGGCGCACCCAACTGCGCGCCGATTCTCCCTTCTTTTGGACGCATCGCTCTAGATCATCAATGGTGAATAATTTCCTGCAGGTTCCGTGAAAGTGTTTGATAAACGCGGTCTTCAATTCCTCCCAAGACTTGATCGATCCCTCTGGTAGATTGGTGAACCACAATTTTGCTGCTCCTTCAGACATCATCAGATACATGAATTTGGCTTGGAGGTTCTCGGACGCGTTGCGGATTGACATTGCCATCTCGTAACTGCTTAGCCAGGTTTCGGGATCCATGGTTGGCTCATAATTCACTACTTTCCCTGGCTCTTTGAACTTTTCCGGGTAAGGTTCAGCTCTAATATTGTCCGAGAGACACTTGGGCCCCGCAAGAATGATTGAAGCCGGCCTTGCCCTGGAAACGTGTGATGCCGCGGGGGGCGCGTCTGGGCGCTGTGCTGCGGGAGGCCCATGCGCTGCAGACCCGGCCGCGGCCCTCCGAGCCCTAGAACTGTCCACGACGGCCTGTGCTGCTGATACTGCCTGAGCGCGGGGAGGAGGCGGCATTTGCTGCTGCTCTTCCCTCCGCCGTGCCGAACTCGTTTGTAAATTCCCTTGCTGCTGGCTGACATATGGCGTCCCGTGCATTCCGCTTCTGTGATCCGAGTAATTGGCTTGCTGCGCCACCGCAGTGTGCAACAGCTCGATGGCTTGCCGAGTCTTCTCTGCATGGGGCGACTCTCCCACAGGTATTTGATTCAATGCGAGTGTCGCCGCATATACGTTGTCCATAGGATTGTTGTAGTGGCCGGCTGGCGTGCGGAATCGTGATGGTGGCGGCGGCAGTAGATCGTTGCCGGTTGTGACTCTAGTTTAAGGTGGGGGTAACCCGGTCCGTTCATTCGCCGGACGTGTCGCTGCTGTTGTCTGTTGGGGTGCGGTTCCCTGGTTCACCACTGGTATCGGTTGATCCTGAGGCGTGATGAACAAATTAGCCGGATTAATAACCCCGCCCGTTGCTGGCAACCTGGTGTGGTGCCTTTGATGTATCCTGGACGTTTCCTCTCGAAGCCGGGTTTCCAACGCGTCTAGCTCGCGCCGCCGGGTAGCCATCCCCTGTCTATCTGCTTCCACTTGCCTTCTTTGCTGTTCCAATGCACGACGAGCCACGTCCAGATCTCTAACACGCTCTGCCGCGTTTTCTGGGGTGATAACAGTGGCGAGGACTGTAGGATCCAAGATCAAATTATTATCGAACAGGGCCGGGTGACGCGGATTCGAGGGACCCGCCCCTGGTGTCCGATTGGCTTGAAACCCGAACATGTTGGCGTGTTGCTCCTCATCTGCCGCGCGACTGGTGACCGATGCTGACTCTCCATCGACCCGGGTCAAGACCGGGTCTCCGTTAACCGCGCCCTGTTGCTGGGCCACTGCCCCGACTGGTGCCGCGGCTGTGTTTCCTTGGTTAGCCGCGGGGGCTGCATAGACTGCAACTCGGCGCGCGACATCCGGTGTAAATTCAGGCTGTTCCTCTTCACCGTTCTCCTCATACCGGTTTTCCAGTAGATCCAGGATAGACCCGGTGTCATCTTCTCCTTGGACCCGGTCGCGTGGGGTCCATGCCGGCTCCTCCGGCTGTTCCCACTCCGCGATGGGTTCTTCTGCTGGATATGTCGTTCCCGTTGACTCTTCATCATCTGATCGGATAGACGTGGCTTTTCCTGGCATAGAATCAGATCCAACGTTGTCAGGGACCGAATTGGAAGCACATACCATACCGACGAAGACGTTGATCCGGCCGATTGTTATGACGGATCCGGTTTCGAGGTGATCCGACTCCGGCCCCCAGCCGGAATCGTCCACCACCTTTTCTCCTTCGTGGTCGATATAGATCTCGCCGATGAAAAGACTCTCCATGCCCTTCCGAGCTTCTCCCGTGATGTAGACACCTTTGGACGCAGGCCCCACGGTGGGCGCCAACTGTCGTGGGATAATCACGGCAGATGTTACCAGGGGTAACTGATCTTGGGGCAAGTCGACACAGGCGTTCGGGAGAGGGTTTAGCTCAAAGGAAGACATGATTCAACTTGATCTGACAGCCGGCAATCGAAGTCGCCGGATCTCTATTCTCGATACAACAACTCGATTAGGGTTTACACTGGATACTCGATACCACTCGATATTGCTAAGGTTCTCAAATCTCTGTGTGAATCTATACCCGAGGGTCGGTTTATATAGTACCCGTACCCCCCCCTGACTTACTTTACAAGGCACACCCGGGTCCTACCCAGACACGGCGTGCTAACCCTAACTTTCCTTTACAACACCCACAATCCGGGTCACTAGGCCCACGAGCTTGGGCCTCCACAAACATCTTTATCCCTAGCCGTATCCTGCTCACTGTCTCTGGGCCGGGTTATTCCTCGGATCTTGGCATACCGGGTTAGCATCCCCCCATCAATAAGAATACCACGAACTCACCCTCTTCAGGTTTCGGGATGATCTCCTTGCCAGGAGGCCGGAAGACGACGCCGGGAGGGACGCAGCGCGTGTTGACCAGCCATTGGCAGTCCTCCGCGGTCACGTCCGAGCCCTCCCAGCCGGCTCGGGCGGGAACCGCATCGTCTCCAGTCGCCATCGAAGCAGATGGCTGTCGGAGAGGAAGAGCTCGTAGAGATTGAAGCTCTTCGGAGTTGCACGGAGATGCGCTTCTCTCTCTCTCGCGGTGCGTGGGGCGGCGGCGCGTTGAGGTGCAGCGGCGCTGTGCTCGACGGCGGCGACAGAGGCGAGGAGGCGTGAGATTGGAGAAATTGCGAAGGAAGAAGACGAAGTGGGCGGCGCGGGGGTATTTATCTCACCCCGTGCATTGCAGTTACCACCGGATTGATCGTGGGCATTGATCGTGCGGCGTGGGTTAACTGCCCGTTAGAAACGCACACAGCGCGAAACGCGCGCGTAACGGGCGCAGTTAATCCCACGATCAGATCTTGGGCTTTCGAGTATCGTTTGACGTGACCTAACGGGCCGTGGTCCCAGGTTGCAGAGGTTGGCGCGTGGCCTGCTGTGTTCCTGACACCGAGGCGTCGGGGGCACGGGGGCTTGACACGTGCCCAGTAGCGACACGGAGAGGTGGATTTGGTCCGATCCAGCGGGATCGTGTTCGAAATTTCACCAAGTCATTTTACTCGGCAGCTCAGTAGAGAGATTGCTCTACTCGGCTACCAGGAAGGTTATATCGTAACCACAGTTGGAGAGATTCGAGTAGGAGATACGGGTTCAAGTTGAGGTACAACTCGGCGTCACTGCCTCGAGAAGACAATATGGTTTAAGCTGGCAGGGCCCAGTGAACAAGTTCGCAGGACTCTACCAGCTTCGGGGACTAATGTCGGGGGGCTACTCCCGAGTAGGGGTAAGGCAAGTGATAAAGGCGAAGATCAGAGTAATGTTGGCCGGGTTGGTGGCTACCCGGGTACACTCTACCCGGTAGTCTCTATCCGGTCATAAGTATTGAAGGCCAAAAGGCGCTAAGGAGAAAGTTTGTATTCGTTCGGATAGCGGTCAAGTGGTCCGAGTAGAGGGACTGTGTTCCTCCTCGGGCAAGAAGTCAATGGAGCCGTTCTGACAGGATCCCGCTTATCCTGTGGCCGTACCGGCGTGCGGTTCAACTTAATAGGTACGTGATTATCAGCGACGCGGCGTGGTGACAGAGAGGTTGGCACCTGTCTTGTCTTGTCATCGACAGAGGGAACAAGACAGGATGGGGGCCTACACTGTGAGGCTGACAGAGTGGACAGGACCTGTCAGCCGTACGGCGCGGTGGCTTCTCAGCGCGAGATCCCGGAAGCGTGCCCTGCGTCACCGTGCTCAAGTCACATCAGTTGTACCTTTTAGTCTTTGTTTATTCGGCTAGGCACCAGTATATAAGGTGCCCTGCCCCCTCCTGCACGAGGGATGTTGCCTCAGATCGCATTTATTGCAAGAGCCAACACTAGAGCTAGAGAGAACAACCGAGTGGCTACTCGGCCAAGAGGCAAACATTGTACTGTGGCTACTCGGAAAACATACATACAGAGAGGTAGGCAGGAGTAGGGGTGTTACCTCCACACGAGGGCACTGAACCTGGGTAGATCTTGTTGTTTGCAGTGTTACTTACGCGCAGCTACTCACCGTGCGATCCCTCCCCGGATACCTCCAGCATCCATCGGCCCCAACACTTTAGCCATCCTATGGCATCTGCCGTGATACCACCACGACACTTCTATTCTTGTAGACAGTGTTGGCTTCCCAAGTGTAGAGGTTTGTAGAACATCAGCAAGTTTCCCTTAAGTTGATCACCAAAGGTTTATCAAACTCAGGGAGGTAGAGGTCAAAGATATCCCTCTCAAGCAACCCTGCAATTAAGATACAAGAAGTCTCTTGTATCCCCAACATACCCAATATACTTGTCAGGTATATAGGTGCACTAGTTCGGCGAAGAGATAGTGAAATGCGAGTAATATGGATGGTTATAAGTAATAATAGCAATCTGAAATAAATATGGCAGCAAGCAAACATATAGCAGAACAGGCAGAAAACGGTGTTTCAATGATTGGAAACAAGGCCTAGGGATCCTACTTTCACTAGTGGACACTCTCAACAATGATCACATAATTGAATAACTAAATATCTTCTCTTCACTATGCTACTCTTAACCCTCTCCGGTTGGATAACGAACACTAATCATTGCGTAGGGCTGCAAAAAGCATTCCTTAAAGTAAGCATTCCCATGTCTAGTTAACCCCACACTGTCACTATGAGCGCCCTACAAGGTACTAGACAAACACCACAATTCATAGAGGAGACACACACGATGTGCACACTGTCACCTTCACACCGCGAGACAAGGTGACTCCAAAGTTCATATTAATAAAACAGTTGAGTAGCACAAGATGAAGAGTAACATCTACTTATTCAACTAGATTACAAAGCTCATGATCACATATAGATCACACCATGGGAGAGAGAGATGGACCACATAGCTAACGGTAGATCCCTCAGCCTCGGGGGAGAACTACTCCCTCCTCATCATAGGAGACAGCAACGACGATGGAGATGGCGGTGGAGTCGATGGAGATGGATTCCGGGGGCACTTTCGCGTCCCGGCAGGGTGCCAGAACAGAGATCTGTCCTCCGAAACTTGTCGTCGGCGGCGGCGGAGCTACGAATGTATTTTTTGGAGAAGGTTGATTCTTCTAGGGTTTATGCATCAGGGAGTGTATATAGGCGAAAGGGCGATGCCGGGGGTGGCTAGGGGGCCCACACCACCAGGTGGCACGGCCAGGGGTGGTGGCGCCACCCTATGGTGTGGCCACCCTGTGGCCCCCCTCCGGGGCTCTTTGGGACTTCTGGATGCTTTCGGGGCTTCCAAGACTTCTGGCTTTCGAATCGTCCAATTTCGAGAATATTACCAGAACAACTTTTCTGAAACTAAAAACAGTAGAAAACAGGTTCTGGCTCTGTGGCATCTTGTCACTAGGTTAGTCCCGGGAAATCGATAAAAATGACATAAAGTGTAAGGAAAACATGTGGGACACAACATGAAAACAACATGGAACATCAGAAATTAAGGATACGTTTATGACGTATCAGCATTTTATACTAAACAAAAACTCTCCAAGATATACATCAATGAAACAAGAGAGTACTAACACAGCTCTACTAAAACTAACAATTCTGAATAAGCGATGCAAGAAAAAACATGAGCTAAAAAGGAAATTTGCAGCAACTAGAAGAAAAACTAAGAATACGAGCATAACGAGTATTCATACAAAAAAGTGGAGCGTGTCTCTCTCCCACACAGAGAATGCTAGGTTCCAACAATATTATTGCAGCAAAGAAAACAAAAGGAAACAAGAGAAAACAAAATAAAAACAATATTATTGCAGCCTGAACCATTCAGCGGCTCGGCCTGTCAATGATATAGAGAATAATTTCCTCTTCACTTGGCTCATTGTAATACCTGCACACTTGAACAACTCGCATAATTCATGTAAAAAGAGAAAATGATCACCAGGATGGACATTTCCATCACCTGAATAGCAGTTATCCATAACATGTTTAACAATCTTTATAGGTATTTTAGAAGGATCCAAATCATCAGGCGGTGGGTCACTTACTACCCTAGCTGTGGCAGCAGTGCCCGCAAATAAGGACTCAAAAGGAGTTCCAAACATAGTGTAATAAAGCAGTAGACAGAAATAAAAACAACACTTACAGCAGAAGCTTCCTTTATCAATTCCACTTCCCAATAGCGCTTCACTCCCCGGCAACGGCGCCAGAAAATACTCTTGATGACCCACAAGTATAGGGGGTGTATCGTAGTACTTTCGATAAATAAGAGCGTCGATCCCAACGAGGAGCGTAAGGTGTTGACAAGCAGTTTCGATGAAGGAATAACTGTAAATACTGGAAAATAGATTTGTAGGGGTTTACTTATGATTAACAAACGTTCTCGAGGACACACGGGAGGTTTCTGTCAAGTGCTTTTGTTCCATGAAACTGAATAACGTTAGGTGTTTTGTTAAGTGTTGTGTGGGTGAACCTATGCTAATGTAACGTCCCATCCAAGACTAATACATACTTGTGATTATACCCCTTGCAAGAATCCACAACTGCAATAAAGAAATTAAGAAATAAATCTAACCACAACTTTAAACTCTGGGGTCGTACGCTCCCTCGTGTAATGGTTTCCTAACGGGGGTTTAGGTTTATGTCACACCGACAAGCCCATAATTAGTAGCCAAATACACGATGCATCCCCCTAGACCCATAAATGGTGAAGTGTCATGTAGTCGACGTTCACATGACACCACTAGGAGAATAACACCACAACTTAAATATTATTCAACATTACTTCACTACTAACAACTTGACTTCTCCCATGTCCTCAAGAACAACACGAACTACTCACAACACATCATATGGATCATGATCAGAGATGATATAATGGATGATAACAATCTAGTCATCATAGGAGACAACAACGGCGATGGAGATGTTGGTGGAGTCGATGGAGATGGGTTCCGGGGGCACTTCCTTGTCCCGGAAGGGTGCCAGAACAGAGATCTGTCCCCGGGAACTTATCGGTGGCGGCGGTGGAGCTACGGATGTATTTTGTGGAAAAGGTTGATTCTTTTAGGGTTTTCCCTCGACGGAGTATACATAGGCGAAAGGGAAAAGGTGGTGGAGCCCTGGGGGCCCCACACCACCCCCGGCGCGGCCAAGAGGGTGGCTCCAGCCTAGGGTGTGGGCCCCCTGAGGCCCCTCTCCGGGTCTCTTCGGGACTCCGTGGAACCTTCGAGAATTCTAAGACTTTCGGGCTTCGAATTTTCCAATTCCGAGAATATTTCCAGAACAACTTTTTCTGAAACTAAAAGCAGCAGAAAACATGGAACTGGCTCTGTGGTATCTTGTCAATAGGTTAGTCCGTAAAATTGATAAAAATGACCTAAAGAAGGGAGAAAACATGTAGCAAGTGGCATAATATCAACATGGAACATCAGAAATTATAGATACGTTCGAGATGTATCAAGCATCCCCAAGCTTAGTTCCTACTCGTCCTCGAGTAGGTAAACGATAAAAACAAATAATTTATGAGGTGACATGCTACTAACATAAACTTGATCATCATAATGTAAAATCATATGTAAGCCGAGATCATAAAACTTTAAACACAAACATGATAAATAGAACTTTAATAATAAATCGTAGCAATCACTTTGCATCATGAGAAGTAACTCAAATAAAATATCATGAATAACAATGCAAGGACAGATATACGTTTGTTTCAAGTATAAAGAAAGCATGGCTAAGTGATATTTTGCAAGTCCTTTAGAGTGGGACAAAACATAAATGCCAGGACACCTTCAAAGTTCATGAGGAAGACTAGAACAAATAGTTTGAGAACAAACAATAACATATCATGAATCAATTAATAATGTTTCTGGGACAAATGCACATACAACTCAGAATGGCAAAAATGCTCTCTCAACTGTGCATAAAGTTAGAAGGTGGATACTCAACATAAAAGTAAAAGAAAGGCCCTTCGCAGAGGGAAGCATGGATCAACTCATGTGCTAGAGCTTTTATTTTATTAAACATAGGTATTAAAAGTTTGACACTCCTCCCATCCATCTTACACAAACCATGGCTAACCGAATCCTCGGGTGCCTGCCAACAATCACATACCATGGAGGAGTGTCTATATTTTAGGAGAGGTGTATGCTAATGTCAACGAATGGTAAACAGAAAATACAGTACGTCACAAGCCAACCAGATTCACAAGAGCGGCTCCCATATGAAGGACACATCTGGGTAGAAGGTCATCCCTCTTTCTCTTTTGTTTAAACAATTATGCTTTGACTAATAAATCAGAGGAAAAAATAGTGAAGAGAATTTGTTTGCATTAATTTGGGGCTGGGCACCCCACTGCCATCTCTTCTATCAATTGGATAAGCGGATGAAGCCACTAGTACAGGGTGTGAAATCCAATCAACAAGTGAGATAAAGATTCTCTATTGACGTCCTCATGAGCAAAAACAGGAACACAAAACAGGAGTAATTTTGAAAGTTTTAAATGTAGCACATGAGAAATTTACTTGGAGTGGCAGTGAAATACCACATGTAGGTAGGTATGGTGGACACAATGGGAAAACTTTGGTTTTAGGGAGTTGGGTGCATGAGTAGAATTCCATACTCAGTACAGGTGGATGCTTGCAAAAGACTGGGAGCGACAAATCAAGAGAGCATAAGAGCCATAATCATGCATAGCGACATATTCACAATTAATAAAAGCACAAGTGGTATCACTAATTCTATAAATAAATGATCATAGAGGCTATTAGTGACTGGTTAATAGTCATAAACATGGTGTGATCATGCGCCAAGTCAACCAAATAAAACATTCAAAGGAGAATACCACAAATTTATGCTTCAATATGACAAGAACAACTCATGATTCTTTCAATGGCACATTAAACACTCTCAGATATTTGAGGCTAATCATTCTACTCAATAACCGCTAGGATTTAGAACTAAAATAACATCTAGCATGATATGATAAAGTTCTAGCCACGGTCTATACAAGTTTCTACTTGCACCGTTAAAAATTCTACCTCAAGCAGCAGTTTCTTTTCCCAACAAGTACCATACAATACATGCTTTAACAAAAATTCTCTACATGCTACAGAAACAAAACATGAGAGTACTCACATAACACTACTAAAAATAACATTTCTGAAGAAGAGATGCATGAAAACAAAGGCTAAACGCAGTACTAGCAAAAAGTGAACACTCACAAAACAATAAGAATGAAAACTAGAGTGTTCTAAGCAATTAAAATGGAGTGTGTCTCTCTCCCACACAAGTATTATAAGATCCAACCATAAACTACAACAAACAAAACTAAACAAATTGAAAGAAAAAAATAAAAGACGCTCCAAGTAAAGCACATAAGATGTGACCGAATAAAAATATAGTTTCACTAGAAGTGACATGATAAATTGTTGATGAAGAAGGGGATGCCTTGGGCATCCCCCTTAGACGCTTGAGTATTCTTGTAATTTGCATGGGATGAACCATGGGGCATCCCCAAGCTTTGACCTTGCACTCTTCTTGGTCACATTATATCACCCTGTTCTCTTGACCCTTGAAAACTTCCTTCACACCACACTCCAAATAATTTGCATTAGAGGGTTAGTGAAACAATAATATATCCATGAGTTATACATGGGAAAAAGTGCTATTGATACTTATAAACATTAGCTACAGGCACTTATGTTTCGTGAAGCAAAGAAATCCACTCGACATAGTAAAAGAGCAAATGCAAGAAAAATGGCACGATCTGCCAAAACCAGAATAGTCTGTAAAGACGATTTTTTTGGGGGCACTTAAGTTGCTCAGATCGGAAAACATAAAGAAAAAAAGTTTCATAATTAGCTGAGGAATAAGCACAAAAAGGTTTGGTCATTTTGATCTTTCTGTGAATTATACGATTTTTTACGGTGGACGGCAGAAATCTGTTTTCTGCGCAGAAATCCAAAACCAACTCGAACTTTCGCTAGAAACTTTACTTGGAACAAATAATACATGAAAATAAAGATACAAATGAGTTTCTACAAAAGTATAAACCCCTTAACTCAAATAAAACAGAGAAAAACAAAGCAAAAATAAAACCATGGGCTATCTCCCAAGAAAGTTTTTCTTTAACGCCTTTCAGCTAGGCACGGAAAGAAAGAAGATGCTCACATAAGAAATATTAGTTAAGCAAAATAGAGCATCAAGAAGAAATTATAAAACAAATTTAAGTCTAGCCCACTTCCTATGCATATGAATGTTGTAAATAAATAAATTAAAGAAACTCAAACTAGAAATCATGGGAAGGTAGAACAAGAGCAATTTCAAAACTTTCAACAAAAAGAGAGGTGTTTTAGTAACATGAAATTCCTACAACCATATTTTCCTCTCTCATAATAATTTTTAGTAGCATCATGAAAAACCTAAAAAAAACATAGATATCACATAAAGAATGTTTGTCATGATCTAAAAGCACGCAATTCATATCAAGCTCCAAAATAGTGGGATCAAAATTTAAAATCGGCTCCTCTTTTTTCCCACTTTTAGCAATATTAAAACGAGATGATTGATCACTCATAAAAGGTATATGACATATTATATCAATCCTATTTTCAGTAGTATTATAATTTATAATATCAAGTAACATAGGACCATCATCTAGAGCATTATCATATAAATTTTCTAAACAAACATCCTCATTATCATGCATATCAATAGTTGGAATAAATAGAGGATTATCATAAATAATAGTAGCAATACCATTCTCACAATTTTCATGCATAGTAGTATCAAGGTCATAAGTATAGCAAGTATCAATTTCATCAAAAAGGGATATTTCAAAAGAATCAATAGGATCATCAAAATTATCAATATAACACTCATCCTCCTTTGGTAAGCATGGAGGGCATTCAAATAAGGTATGAGTTAAAGAATTACTCTCATTGGGAGGTAGACATGGGTAGCTACTCCTTTTCTTCATCCTCTTGATCATCACTCTCCTTCTCTTTTTCATCCAATGAGTCAGCAATTTCTTCTTCCATAGGTTCCTGCAAGGCATTAGTCTCTCCCTTTGGGGAGGGGGGGGGAATCCATTAAGATATTTAAGTATGTAGTAATTACAATCCTTGTAATTATGAAATCAATATTCAAGTATATCATAAATCTCGTATTTATAAGGTGCATCATCAATACTTTTAAGCAAATAGGTAATTTCGAATGCACCCTTCCAAGCAATAAATTTCTCAATTTGTTCCACATCATGAAAGTCATAATTTCCCTTTACATAAGAAGATATGGTAACATTATCATTATACTAACATTGAAAAGGGAGGTGTTTATACCTCCTACAGCAAAAGGCTTTATTAAAGCAATAAGTAACATTATAAGTAGAGCACAAATTTTTAGCATAGTTATGCAATTTATTAATTTGCTCCCATAAGTGTATCCCTTTTTGTGACAAGCGGTGTTCCTTTTAATATTTTTGTTTTTCATCCGTGAACCCACCTTGCCAATAAGATCTAATTTCAAATATTCAAACATTGCTAGCAAGCATGATAAAGCAAGTAACAAGCAAACAATCACAAAGTAAAAAATGACTGGAGGTGAGAGACTCCCCTTGCAAAAATTCTCTTCCTCCCCGCCAACGGTGCAAGAAAAGCTTGATGGATTATAGACACACGCTCATTGGGAGACCCCAAGCGCAAGGTGTGAAGAGTGCAACAACAAGTTTTCCATCAGAAAAGAAACCAAGGTTGAATCGACCAGTAGGAGGACAAGCAACTTCTGAATGTTGATGCAGTTGATGTGGTAGGGCGCACTATAGGTTTAGAAGCAACGTGGAACCTACACAACACAATCAATTCACTTTTCCCCAACGTAGCATTGAGGTTTTCAATCTCACCGGTTTTTCTCATAACAAAGAGGTTAAATGTATGGTGTGGAAAACAGTATGAGAACAATGTGAAAACACCAATAGCGGTGTGAAAACAGTGGAAGGAGTGTGAAAACAGTGGAAGAAGTGGTTGTATTATCAGTATGAGAAAATGGACCGGGGTCCACAGTTCACTAGTGGTGGCTCTCCATAAAAGATAGCTAACAAGTGTGGTGAACAAATTACACCTGGGAAATTGATAGATAATGAAACATGCATGAAATGATGATTACTATGTGATTCATGCAGGCATTACAACAAGATACATAGACCGTTATCCAACTGCATCTATGACTAATAATCCATCCTCAAAATATCATCCGAACAAACCTTGGGTATTAAGTTGCAAGCAACAGATAATCGCAATCAGCAAAGTGTGCAATATAAACAATGTAAACATCGTTCTTTTCTCCCTAATGGAAACAACACATCTTCCATCCATCACATTTCTGTCACTCGATCACAGATGCAAACACAAAATGATAGATTGATAATCAAGATACATAGCATTCAATAATGATCGGATCCCAGCACACACAACATGTAGCATTACAATAAGATGATCTCGATCATGTAGGCCAGCTCACGAGATCTAAACATGAGGCATAAAGAGGACAGAACAACCATCTAGCTACTGCTATGGACCCGTAGTCCAAGGATGAACTACTCACACATCACTCCGGAGGCGGGCATGGTGGTGTAGAACCCTCCGGTGATGATTTCCCCTCCCGGCAGGGTGCCGGGGAGAACTCCAGAACCCTCCCGATCTCGGGATGACAATGACGGCGGCCTCGGGTGTTTTTCGTGGAAAGGTGGTATATATTTAGGGTTCATGCATCGGGGGGAATAAATAGGAGAAAGGGCGATGGAAGTGGGTGCCCAAGGGGCCCACACCACCTAATGGCGCGACCGGGGGGCGCCCTATGGTGTGGCCCCCCTCCGGGCCTCTTCGGGACTCCGTGGAACTTTCGGGAATTCTAAGACTTACGGGTTTCGAATTTTCCAATTCAGAGAATATTTTCAGAACAACTTTTCTGAAACTACAAACAGCAAAAAACAGGAACTGGCTCTGTGGCATCTTGTCAATAGGCTAGTCCCAGGAAATCGATAAAAATGACTTAAAGTGTAAGGAAAACATATAACATATGGCATGAAAACAAGATGAAACATCAGAAATTAAGGATACGTTTATGACTTATCAGCGTCCACCGGAGATATTTCGCCACGCCGTCCGGAGTCCACCGGAGATCTCTCGCCGCTCCGTCTTTGCCATGCCGAGCTGGGGTGACGGGTCCCATTCGAGTCCGAAGAGGCTAGACGTAGGTTCTCATTCCCCATTTGAGTTCTAGGGTTAGGGTTGCCGAATTAGGGATTTCCAATTTCTTTTTCGACTCATCTCGTTTAAGCTAGTTTTCATTGCAAATTCTGCGGATTAGGATTTATGGACACGAACTACGCTCTAGACTGGATCGGAGATTCAACATTTAGTGGAATAACTGTTGACTTCCCTATGGTTTGCCGCATGCACAAGTTTGCTCCTGTCAAGTGTGTTGCTTTTGAAAGGACCAACACAGGTCGCAGATTTCATCTATGTTTAGTGCAGAATATAAGTTAGTATTTTGCCTTGTAAGCAATTTTTTTGGTACTTGCATACTCTGTGATAGTAATAAGGCAAAGTAATGCTAGATTTTGTAGAAAAAAGTAGTGTTAGCTCAAATTATGTAAATGAAATAATAAGTTCGGACATATATGTCACTTCAGAACCATTTTATTAATTAGCAATACAAATTGTTGGATGAAAGAACTATGTTTTTGAAACCTTACTGAATTGTTGCATTACAATGGTTCTATATATAATTTTATTTGTTTCAGTACAAGGGTTCAATATCTACTTTGAATTGTTGCATTAGATTGAAAATCTGGCTGGATTATTGCTTTAGAATACAAACACAATATATTTTGAATAGTTCAGAGAAAGCTTAGAGCTAAATTTCATATTAATTAGCACTCACTGTTGCGGGAGGTGGCCAACTGTGGTTTGTGTCTTGGGTTGATGAAGACTGGTATGAACCACTGAAAAATTCTTTAGGTAGAATGTGGGAAATGTACCGTATGATAGCAACAGTGCTAGAATTGATGCTGATATGGAGCATGGTGGACCGGTGACATGATATCTGAAGAGAAGAACAAACTTGACAAGAAATACTCCACTCTTATTCCTGATGTCAATATATTTGTTGACATGACTGTGAAAATGTGATGGAGGAAAACTATGCCAAAATTATGAAAGATGGTGACCTTGAAGGTGGGAGTGAAAAGGATGTGAGCAGCAAGTTGGAGGAGTTGGTGAGGCAGAACAAGTATCTTGCAACTGAAGTGATTTTTCCGAAGCAGGCGAGGCAGGGAGATGAGAAGGTGCTAAGAACATTGCAGGCCAAATGGGAGGAAGAGAAGGAAGTTATGAAGGCTGAAAAGAAGAAGGTAGAGCATGTGTTGTTTGATATTTTTAAAGCTAGCAATGCAAACAAGGATAAGCTGAAGAAGATCAAATAAATTTATGAGTGATATGTAATTTGTTTGCTTCCATTTGATTTGAACATTGTAGAATGGCAGTAATGGTTGAGTATGCTAAATGTGTAATGGTTGAGTTGTTTGCTGCCATTTGATTTGAACTTTGTAGAATGGTTGTAATCAATCTGATGAACAACCAGGTGTATATGTGAGTGCCCAATTCGAACCTATGTGTCGTGATGATGCTTAATTAAAACCTTTGTGTTTTGTTCTTTGCCAATTTGCATATTATGTTGTGATGATTCTAAATGTTGAAATTTAATTTTGTTGTAATTGTGAAGATTTTATTTTGTGGTAATTTTGAAGATTTGAATATTGGTTGTCATCGACAACTGTTGGGGTTCATCGGGAAACCTTAGTTTAGATCATTTAGGGTCATCACATCACTCGGGGGCATCGACAACTCTAGGGGGGGGTCATTGGCAACTCTTTGGGTTCATCGACAATTCTTGGGAGGGGGTTCATCGACAACTCTCTAGGGTTCATCGACAACTCTCTAGGGGTAATCGATAACTCTCCAGGGTTCGTCCACAACTCTCTGGGGGGGGGGTCATCAACAACTCTCGGGGTTCATCGACAACTCTCTAGGGGTCATCGACAACTCTCGGGTGTTCATCGACAACTCTCTGGGGGTCATCGACAACTCTCGGGGCTTCATCGACAACTCTCGGGGGGTCATTGACAACTTTCAGGGGTTCATCGACAACTTTCGGGGGTTCATCGACAGCTCTCTAGGGGTCATTGAAAACTCTCGGGGAGAGGGGGGTTCATCGAGAACTCTCGAGGACCATTCAAAACTTGGTTGATCATTAAAAAAATCGTTGGTCATTCTAAAAATTGCTTGATCATTCCAAAAATCCACAAAATTGTTTGATCTTTCTAAAAAATGCTAAAAATTGTTTGATCATTCTAATGAGCATTTAAAAAAATTCTTGATCATTTTTAAAATCCTAAAAATTGTTTGACAATTCTAATGAGCATTCAAAAAATTGCTTGATCGTTCTAAAAATCCTAAAAAACAAGCATTCAAAAAATGGCATGATCTTTCTAAAAATCCTAATTTTTTTTATCATTCTAATGAGCAATAAATCCTAAAAATTACATTATCATTCTAAAAATCCTGAAAACACTTCTCAGATTTCATAGTTCAAACAAAATAAATAGTCCAGACAGGAGATCTCTCCGGATAGCATAGTTCAGAGATCTACATAGTTCAAGCATCATAGTGCAAGTACCATAGTTTATATAGCATAGGTATCATAGGACTAGGTAGCAATATTACAAAAAAAAATCTCACGATTTTGCTTGCATATGACAATGCCAAACAAATTCAGAGCCCCTTCTTCAGCTCTTCCACTGTCTTTTCATGAATTCTGCTTGCATTTAGGTAGTCCTTCATCTTGTTGGGCACTTTCCTCTGT
Source organism: Alopecurus myosuroides (assembly GCA_028641055.1). NCBI lineage: Eukaryota > Viridiplantae > Streptophyta > Magnoliopsida > Poales > Poaceae > Alopecurus > Alopecurus myosuroides. The sequence continues at coordinate 157,146,294 of CM054057.1, read as the reverse complement.
CTTTTAGGTCTATCAGATGCAACTAAATCTCTTGGAGCACTAGTACCTGCACTTCTAGATGATGTAGATGCCCTTGTGAAAGATCATCGTCCGTTTTGGTAATTATATGACAACATAATTGTTTGATCTAATGTTTGTTCAAATGATGAAAATGCCCAGGTTATTAGGTTCACTATATCTATGGGGCTAATGCTTGATATATTCGAAAAGTGCTAAGAGAAAGGAAGCCAGGGAACCAAAATGTGCAGGGGCGGAAGCTCCGGTGAACCCACCGGAGGCTCCGGTAAATCCACCGGAGGCTCCGGTGAATCCACCGGAGGCTCAGCCCGCTGCTGCCACTCAGCCTGTGCGCAAATAGGCTCCGGTGCGCATCCGGTGGTCCCTCCGCCAAAATGCCCTTCTGTTGGAAAGTGGCGGAGGTTCCACCGGAGGCTCCGGTGGACATCCGGTGGCCCCCTGGCCCAAGTGCAAATGGACTCCGGTGAAGGGTCCGGTGGTAGCTCCGCCTGCCACCCCTTCTGTTGGAAAGTGGCGGAGGTTCCACCGGAGCCTCCGGTGCGGGTCCGGTGGGCGGAACCTCCGCTCGATCCACCGGAGCCTCCGGCCTCCTCAGCAGCGCGCAAAGGATAAGGCACTGCGCAACTGCGCAGTGCAAAGAAGACCCACCGGAGCCTCCGGTGAAACCACCGGAGCCTCCGGTGCTCTGGACTGCAAACGGCTACTTCGTGGCCAAGAGTATAAATACCCCTTCACCTACCTCATAAATGCCAAGCTTTTCCCACTCTCTCTCCTAGCCATTAATGAAAGCTTCAACCTCTTAGATCTCCCTCTCCGTCCACCCAATCACTCCCAAACTTGGTGGAGAGCTAGAGGAGACCTAGATCCACACTTCCACCAAAGGAATCTCAAATCCATCCACCACAACCTAGTAGATCTAGAATCCTACTTGAGGCCTAGAAACCTTAGTAGATCTCGTGCTTGTAGTTTCCACCTTGTTGCAAGAAGCTACGGATTGCTTGAGAGCCTCCATCCTTGTGGAGTGACCTCAAGCCCTTGTAAAGGTTTGGTCAACACCTTCAAGTCGACCTCATAGTGGAAACGAGCATATCCCTCACCGGAGAAGCTCAAGGAGAACAAGGTGTGCACAACCGTGCTATTGAGGAGCGCCTAGGTGGCTCCCCACCTCTCCAACGTAGACGTACTTCTCTTTGAGAAGGAACTACGGTGAAACATATCCTTGTCTCCTTGTTTACACTTGTTGTTTGCTTTACTCCTTACGCTTTACTTCCGTTGCGCATACTACTCTCTTCACATAGGTTGTTCACTTAGTTGCACATCTAGAGAATCGTATCTTATCTTACTAAGCCCCTTAAAAGGAAAAGAAAAGAAAAATTGGTAGTCAACCTATTCACCCCCCCCCCTCTAGTTGACCATAGTGCACTTTCAATTGGTATCAGAGCCTCGGCTCTTACTAAGGGCTTAACCGCCTAAGAGTACAATGGTCGATGAAAATACCCCCGGTAGTTCTAGTGCGGAAATCTCCAAGATGTCCGACAGTATATCTAACCTACAAGACTCGGTTGGAATTCTCCAAGCCGAAATGTCTAAGGTTAGCTCTACTGTCAGTACGGAGGTTTCTAGCATCAAGAAAATGATGGAGGTATTGATGGGGAGAACCAAGGAGTCCGCGGAAGCACCTCTCACTACCAACGATGTTAGCTCGGATGAAGAATCCATTCCGGACATTGATGAAATGGAAGCTAACATCGCTTTAGCTAAGGCGAAAGCCAAAGCAAAAGCCGATAAAAAGGCTAAGAGTAGTGGGAACTCCGAGGGCTCCAAGTCTCAATCGGCTAACGGTTCGGGGTCTAGCTCTAAAGTTCCACCGCCTCCCAATTACGATTCCATTCACCCTATTGCTACAATACCACACATGGTTAATGTTGGAAATCCTCCCATGCTTAACACTAACGAATTCTCATCATGGAAGTTCGATATGGAGTCTCATATTTCAGGTTGTTGCACCGCTCTATGGAGAAGCGTTGTTCATGGATTCCACCCTCATGATCCAAACAACTTGACCCCAAGAGAGGACGTGGAGTTCCAACTCAACAAGACCGCTATTGTGACTATCCAAAAGGCTCTCCCAAGAGAACATCTTGAGCACATTCGCGGCTTGAAGACCGCCAAGGAAGCATGGGATAAACTTGACTCTTTGTTCCAAGGAAATGCTAGCATTCAATCATCAAAATATGATGTTGCTCTCGACAAGTCTGAGAACTTCGTCATGCTTGAAGACGAGAGTCCCGAGGAGCTATATAGAAGAGTAGTCACTCTTGGCAATCAACTAAGAGATTTTGGGAAAGAGGAAATCTCGGATGAATGGATCAAGAGGAAGTTTGTCAAGGCCATAACTCCATTTGAGAAGAACCTCTCCACTAGCATTCGAACAAGATCTGACTACAACTCCCTTAACTCCATTGGAGTGCTAAGTGAGTTCATTGCCATATCCTTATCTCACAAAAGTGCGGATGATGCTCTTGCTCGCTCTAGAGGACATGGAAAGTTTCCCAACCTTGCCTTGAAGTCTAGAGCAATGGCCAAGATTGAAGAAGTTGATGATGATGATAATGATGATGAGGACTATGAGGATACATACAAGGGTGCCCATAAATGTATTGCTCTTGCCATGCAAGGGTATTGGAAGAGATGGGAGGCTCACAAAGCCGGTGCCCCAAGACCTTCAAGGAACAAGATCTTTAGGAAGAAAGGGGAACGGCCAAGGACATGTTATAATTGTGGAAGTGCAAACCACTTCGTCAAAGAGTGTCCCTTTGAGCCAAGAGAAGAGAATGAAGGGAAGCTTGTTCGCAAGGACAAGAACAAAGCTCCACAAAACAAGAACCTCGCTAGAAGGGTTCCAAGGGCTCTATATGTTCAAGAAGGCCCCACATTGGAGACATACTACTCCGGAGATGAAGGAGAAGATGAAGTCGTAGGTGTTGCCCACGTCGCCATAGCTACCACTTCCTCTTCATCGGTCTCTCTATTTGAATCTCCCAATGAGAAGACATCGATCCGACCTACATGTCTCATGGCAAAAGCCACCGCGGTAATAACTTCCACCTCCAAGTCTATTAACACTACCTCTCCCTCATTATTGGATTGTGTTGAAAACATTGGTGAAGATGAGGAGGCCAAGAACCTAGGGTCTTGGTTGAGTAGTCTTGAAGGTGAAACTAAAGAAAAAGTAAAAACTCTCCTAAGGCAACTTGATGATGCCAACTCTCTCATTGATGAGAAAGAGGAAATCATCATGACCTTGGAGAATCATGGTGGTACCAATGAAAATCATGATGGTGAACTAATTAAGGCTCTCGAAAAGGAGAGATCCATGAGAGCCTCTCTTGAAGAAAGACTATCTAGTTTACAAGACTCTTATGCTATTAGTGTTTCTAAGCTTAGGAAAGACAATGAAAAATCTCTTGCCAAACTTAAGAAAGAACACGCTAAATCTCTTGTTTTGCTTAAAGAATTTGAAGAGGAAGAGTTGAAGCTAGGAATAGCTCATCAAAAACTTGACGAGGAACATGACAAACTAAAAGAAGAGTTTAAATCTCTTAAGGAAATTCATGACAAACTTGCCAAGTCTCGAATCAAGCTTCTAGCTCAACAATCAAATAAGCATGTTGCATCTTCATCAAATAGCATTGTTATTGCACCTACCTTTTCCTCTACGACTAACAATGTAGGGAAGGAAAAAATTCTCAACGATGCAATAAGCTCTCAAGGTGCCAAGAGAGGTAAAGAGGGCTTGGGTTTATTTCCAAGTCAAAGAAGACATCCAAGAAAGTCACTACTCCCCCTCAAAATGTTGTTTTTGTAAAAGAGGGTGAGGTGACCAAAGAAAAGGAGACCAACGCCATTATGGGTGGTGATACCTCTAGGGGGAGCATCACTCATAATGATTTCGCCGGAAAATATAATCCATCTTATGTTCTTATGAAATCTAGGGATGGACATGTTTATGCTAAATACGTTGGTACTTCTTATGGTGATGATTATCATTGGACTATTTGGGTTCCTAAGACCCTTGTTACTAACAAAAGAGGACCCATTGAAGGATGGGTACCTAAATCAAGAAATTGATCTCTTGTAGGGAAATGCTTCCGGGTCTAACAAATGGACAGTGGATAGTGGTGCATCCCAACATATGACCGGAAGCCTTGACGCAATAAGCAATCTTGAACCTCCTCTACCTCATCTCAATTGCGTCACTATTGGTGATAAGTCCAAGCTTAAGGTATTGGGACGAGGCAAGGTAGCAATCTCAAATGATTTATCAATTGAGAATGTTCTCCTTGTTGAGTCCCTTGGCTATAATTTGATGTCCGTTCTTCAACTTGCGAATTGTGGTTTCACCTCGTTCTTTAATAAAGAGAGTGTGATTGTCACTTGGGAGACATCTCTTAAAGTAGCCTTTGTTGGGTTTGTCGAGAACGGCATGTATGTAGTGGACTTCTCTAAAGAAGACACGTGTGCCGCGACATGCCTAATGGCTAAAGTTGATGTGGGATGGCTTTGGCATCGCCGACTAGCCCACACCAATATGAGAATGTTGCATGATCTCCAAAGTGGCAATCACGTTCTAGGACTAACCAAAGCTAAATTTGCTAAAGATCGTGTGTGTAGCTCTTGCACCTTTGGGAAGCAACATGGAGAACAACACCCAACCAAGACATCTATCTCCACTACAAGAATTCTCGAGCTCATTCACTTAGATCTCTTTGGTCCACTATCCTATGATAGTCTCGGAGGAAAGAAGTATTGTTTGGTAATTGTGGATGACTATTCAAGATATTGTTGGGTGTATTTCTTCAAGAGGAAAAGTGAAACTCAAAGTAGAGTCATCGAGTTCATCACTCTAGTTGAGCGCCAACACAATGCTACCATATTGGCTATCCGGAGTGATAATGGCTCGGAGTTCAAGAACTACACCGTTGAGGGTTTTCTTAGTGAAGAGGGCATTGCTCATCAATACTCCACCCCTTATACCCCTCAACAAAATGGTGTTGCGGAGAGAAAGAACCGGACTTTGATGGATGCGGCTAGAACTATGATTGCGGAGTTCTCTTCTCCCTATAACTTTTGGGCCGAAGCCGTCTCCACCGCATGTCACGCCACCAACCGGTTATATCTTCGCAAGATCTTGAACAAGACCCCCTATGGGATTCTCACGGGTAAGAAACCGGATGTATCTTACTTCAAGGTCTTCGGTTGCAAGTGCTTCATTCGCAAGAAAGGTAAACGGTTGTCAAAATTTGAGACTAGATCTTATGAGGGCATTTTTGTTGGTTATGCCACAAACGCTCACGCCTATAGAGTCTACAACAAGTCCACCGGACAAGTTGAAGAAGCTATAGACGTGGTGTTTGATGAGGATAATGGCTCCCAAGGGGGGCGTATAGATCATGGTGTTGTAGGAGATGCAATTCCTCCCATCGTCATAAGAAGAATGGGGATTGGTGAAATAATCCCCATTGAGGGACAGCGGATGACGGAGGGAGAAGGACTATGCCCCACTCAAGTGGAGACACCCATTGATGATCAAGCAATCCAACAAGATGCACCAAGCCCTCAAGCTAACGATCAAGGCCAAGCTAATGAACAAGGCCAAGCAACACACCTAAATCATGATCAAGATTCTATTATTGTTGAGAATGCTCAACCTAGTGGTGATTCATCACCCATTATTGATCAAGGAAAAAATGAAGATGGACATGTCTCCGATGAAGAAGGTGATTCTCAATCCATATCCAAGGAATCTTTGGAGGAGATATTGGCTCGAAGAGCAAAGAGAAGGCTAGAGAATCTTGAACGAGCGGGCCATACGGAGGACATGATTCTTGGTCAAGTTCGTGGAAGAGTGGTCACTAGAAGGCAATTGGCGGATTTTAGCAAGGCTCATGCATTTGTCTCCTTCATTGAACCCAAGAAGGTATATGAAGCTCTCGAAGATCAAGATTGGCTTGAAGCCATGCATGATGAACTCAATAACTTCGAGCGCAACAAGGTGTGGAAATTAGTGCCAAGACCCAAGGATTGCAAAAATGTCATTGGTACCAAATGGGTGTTCAAGAACAAGCAAGACAAAGATGGTATTGTTATTCGCAACAAGGCAAGATTGGTGGCCCAAGGTTTTTCTCAAGTCGAAGGTATCGATTTCGGTGAAACCTTTGCCCCCGTAGCTCGCCTTGAATCCATTCGTATCTTACTTGCTTATGCATCTCATCATAACTTCAAATTACAACAAATGGATGTCAAAAGTGCTTTTCTTAATGGTCCCATTAATGAGTTAGTATATGTCAAGCAACCTCCGGGTTTCGAGGATCCCAACCACCCCGATCATGTCTATAAACTTGATAAGGCGCTCTATGGACTTAAACAAGCTCCACGTGCGTGGTATGAGCACCTTAAAGAGTTTCTAGTAGATCGCGGGTTTAATGTTGGTTTAATCGATCCTACCCTCTTTACCAAGACGGTTGGAGGTGACTTGTTCATATGCCAACTCTATGTGGATGACATCATTTTTGGGTCTACTAACACCTTGTTCAATGAGGAGTTTTGCAAGCTTATGACCGATAGGTTTGAGATGTCTATGATGGGAGAGTTGGAGTTCTTTCTTGGCTTTGAAGTGAATCAATATTATGAAGGAACTTTCATCAAACAAGCCAAATATACTCAAGACATGCTCAAGAGATTCAATATGAATGATGCCAAACCTATGAAGACCCCTATGTCCACGACCACCGACTTGAAACCCGACCCTAATGGGAAAGAGGTAGATCAAAAGGTATACCGCTCCATGATTGGCTCTTTGCTCTACCTTTGTGCATCTAGACTCGATATCATGTATAGCGTAGGTAAATGTGCAAGGTTTCAAGCCTCTCCGAGGCAAAGTCATTTGGAAGCCGTGAAACGAATCTTTCGATATCTAGTTCATACCCCAAACTTCGGTCTTTGGTACCCCAAGGGTTCAAGCTTTCAGCTTATTGGTTACTCGGATGCGGATTATGCGGGAGAGAAGACGGATAGGAAGTCCACATCCGGGGGTTGCCAATTTCTTGGCCGCTCCTTGGTTTGTTGGTCTTACAAGAAGCAAAATTGTATTGCTCTCTCCACCACCGAGGCCGAGTATATCTCCGCGGCAAGTTGTTGTGCCCAATTGCTATGGATGAGGCAAACTTTGAAGGATTATGGTATTCACTTTGACAAGGTGCCTCTTCTTTGTGACAATGAGAGTGCTATCAAGATCGCCTACAACCCGGTTCTTCACTCCAAGACGAAGCATATTGAGATTCGTCATCACTTTATTCGGGATCATGTTGAGAAAGGTGATATTGATCTCTCTTATGTCTCCACCACGGATCAACTTGCCGATATCTTCACGAAGGCCCTTGATGAACCAAGATTTCGAGCTTTGAGGAATGAACTAAATGTCATCGATTCTTCCAACTTCACTTGAAACCTTGCATATCTACCTTCATTATACTTGCTATCTAGTTTAGGTGTAGGCATGGAAATAGGGGGAGCGCTACTCAATTCATGAGTATGCACTCCTTTTATTATGCAAAAATCAATCGATCATTGCATATCTAGTCAATTTGTGACTCATTGTGCTTAATTGTGAGTAGTAATTTTGGACCCAAGATATATCTTCGCGGTGCCAAGTTACACACTTGAACATGGTGGCCTCGGCCACCGACATTTGATGTGTTTTTTGATCATTTTCTCACATTATATCCACATCTTGACAACTCGCACGGGTTCGGTTTTTCACTTGTTTTATGGTTCTTGCGAACCCCGTCGAGCAATGTCTCTCGTATGACAGTAACGTTTTTCCAACCCAAGCCCCACTTGCCCAAACCGTTGCTCTTATAGTATTGCTCGAGTTTTTCCAATCTTGGCGCGCTGAAATTCATCTGGGCGGAACCTCCGGTGAAACCACCGGAGGCTCCGCCGGGCCTGTCCACCGGAACCTCACCGGAGGCTCCGCTGGGTCCCTGTGGCTCAGCGGGCCAAAACCTAAAGTTTTGGGACAGGGGCGGAGGCTCCGGTGATTCCACCGGAGGCTCCGCTGGCGGGAGCGGAGGCTCCGGTGAAACCACCGGAGGCTCCGCCGGCGGAAAAATCACTGCGGATAAGATTGGGGCGCGCGGGGGTAAGTGAGATCCAATCTCATTTTCCCCCACCCGCCCCCATCTTCTTCCTCTCAAAACCGCCGCCGCCCCCAAGCTCACCGCCGCCGGATTCGGGTGCTCCACCGCGGGGAGCCCTCCTCCTTGCCTAGGAACGCCCCGGGAACCTTCCCTCCTCCCTTCTCCACCATGGATGAAGCCGGTATGTGCTCTCTCTCTCTCTCATCTAGTTGATGGATGAGATGCATAGGAGTTCATGTTCTAGCCTTCTAGATTTGTGGTTTTGGAGTTTTAGGAGTGGATTTTCTCAAGTACACACCCTAGCAACCTAGATAATGCATGTTAGGTTTGAATCGTTGCGGTTCTATGGGAAGTTTGCCCTAACCCTAGATTATTCAACCCTAACACCATGAATATCTTGGTTCTTTGGTTTGTGCGTGCCTTATTTGACTCAAGCTTTACTCGTTCTTCATGCTCTTCTCGATTTTTATGTTAGATGCTTCCGGCTCCAAAGGGAAAGGACTAAGGTACAAGTCCACGGGCCGCCGCAAGCCACAACCCGTGGATGAAATTCAAGAGGAACTTGACCGTACTCAAGGCAAGCGCAAGAGATTTCCGGCTCCCGAGAAGACTTTGCCAAGGAAGAACACCGCACCAACCGCATCCAAGATGTCCGATGCGACATTTATAAAGGAAAGAAGGGAAAATCCATATGTCATTGCCCGTGACCGCCAAATGCCCCAATTCCGGGGCAAGGATCCGCGTTTTCACACCGCCTTCCAAGGACAGATATTCAGGGAGATCTTGATGAGGAAGCCCAAGGAAAATGTTGTTCCCCAACATGCTATAAGTATTGGTCACATGGAACGCAATCACAAGTACTTTGGGGAGGCCCTTGAGATCATTGAGAAGTTTGGTCTCCGTCCCATTATCACCCTTGAACAAGACTTTGATGAAGAGCTCGTCTGTCAGTTCCTTGCCACAGTTCATCTTGGCAATGAGACCAACCGCCACCTCATTTGGATGACCAAGGACAAACAACTTGACATCACTTGGAAGGATGTTGGCACTATTCTTGGTGGCTACCCAGATTTTGGTCCTTTTGCCAACGGAGAAGAATTTGCTAATGGATGGTTTCGAGTTCACTCCGCTCAAGCTAATTCAAAGGATGACCTCACTCCCCTCTATCATTGGAAGAAATATGCCGTGGGTTTCGTCAAGGGTCTCTTTCCCACTTATGACATCATGTTACGGATCTATAGAGAGACTATCAATCCAAAGGCGGGCAATGTGGATGAGATTCAAGGTTTCATGAAGAACTTGTTGCTTCTTACTCATCAATACCGTATGGATGCCACTCCCCGCAAGCTTGATGTACTTGACTACATTTGGAACGAGTTGTGGCATGTCATTGCCAACCGAAGGAATGCTTGTTTTGGGCCTTTCATCATGAAGATCATATTGAAGGTGTGGAATGCTAGGTTTCCGGATGATCCTTTGGATGATTCACTTTGGATCTCTCATACGGAAAAGAGGCTTCTCATGAAGAATCACACCGAGCCCGTTGTGCATCCCACTCCAGCTGTTCGCAAGCACAAGGCTAGGCCTCGCATCATTGTGGATGAGGAAGAGGAAGCCGAGGGTCCATCTCAACCCCCTCCCTCTAGCAATGCCTTCAAATGGATGGCTCGGGCTCTCAAGAAAGTATTTTGCTTGAACAAAAAGATTGAGCAACATCAATGGGAGGCACATTATGATGCGGAACTCAAGGCACGTAAAAAGGCTCAAGCATCTCGTGAACGTCTCCGTGAAGAGGGTCTCTCCATTGAATCCCCGGTTCTTGATAGCATCACAGATTGGGATGCTTGGCAAGCTAAGGACTCCAAGGGCAAGCTCATTGAATGGTCCGAGGAGAAGGAGACGAAGCCACTAGCTCTCACCGTGTTCCTCCCCGACTCCGGAAGCATCTCCCACATCCTCCGAATGATTTGGGCGTTAGCACTTGGCTCTCCCTCTTTTGGTATCTTGATGCCAAAGGGGGAGAAGATATATTAGGCAACGGGCATTTGCATGGTCCCTCAAGCTTTCTTTGATTTGCATCTCTCTTTGCTTGAGGGAGTTTGATTTGAACTATTAGGAACTTCGGTTGTTTATCTTATTCGTATCTATCGTGAACCTCGCTATATTGTGATCATGTGTGAAACCTCGTTTCATATTATCTATGTGTTATGTGTGCTATGTGTTATCATTGTCATATTATTAGTTTATATCATGTCTTAGTGATCTCAATATGAAAGGAGCATATCTTTAGGGGAGCTCCGTTCATATTGAGTCCGTAATCATGCAAATAATTATGTTGTCATCAATTACCAAAAAGGGGGAGATTGAAAGATCATCGTCCGTTTTGGTAATTATATGACAACATAATTGTTTGATCTATTGTTTGTTCAAATGATGAAAATGACCAGGTTATTAGGTTCACTATATCTATGGGGCTAATGCTTGATATATTCGAAAAGTGCTAAGAGAAAGGAAGCCAGGGAACCAAAATGTGCAGGGGCGGAAGCTCCGGTGAACCCACCGGAGGCTCCGGTAAATCCACCGGAGGCTCCGGTGAATCCACCGGAGGCTCAGCCCGCTGCTGCCACTCAGCCTGTGCGCAAATAGGCTCCGGTGCGCATCCGGTGGTCCCTCCGCCAAAATGCCCTTCTGTTGGAAAGTGGCGGAGGTTCCACCGGAGGCTCCGGTGGACATCCGGTGGCCCCCTGGCCCAAGTGCAAATGGACTCCGGTGAAGGGTCCGGTGGTATGCTCTGCCTGCCACCCCTTCTGTTGGAAAGTGGCGGAGGTTCCACCGGAGCCTCCGGTGCGGGTCCGGTGGGCGGAACCTCCGCTCGATCCACCGGAGCCTCCGGCCTCCTCAGCAGCGCGCAAAGGATAAGGCACTGCGCAACTGCGCAGTGCAAAGAAGACCCACCGGAGCCTCCGGTGAAACCACCGGAGCCTCCGGTGCTCTGGACTGCAAACGGCTACTTCGTGGCCAAGAGTATAAATACCCCTTCACCTACCTCATAAATGCCAAGCTTTTCCCACTCTCTCTCCTAGCCATTAATGAAAGTTTCAACCTCTTAGATCTCCCTCTCCGTCCACCCAATCACTCCCAAACTTGGTGGAGAGCTAGAGGAGACCTAGATCCACACTTCCACCAAAGGAATCTCAAATCCATCCACCACAACCTAGTAGATCTAGAATCCTACTTAAGGCCTAGAAACCTTAGTAGATCTCGTGCTTGTAGTTTCCACCTTGTTGCAAGAAGCTACGGATTGCTTGAGAGCCTCCATCCTTGTGGAGTGACCTCAAGCCCTTGTAAAGGTTTGGTCAACACCTTCAAGTCGACCTCATAGTGGAAACGAGCATCTCCCTCACCGGAGAAGCTCAAGGAGAACAAGGTGTGCACAACCGTGCTATTGAGGAGCGCCTAGGTGGCTCCCCACCTCTCCAACGTAGACGTACTTCTCTTTGAGAAGGAACTACGGTGAAACATATCCTTGTCTCCTTGTTTACACTTGTTGTTTGCTTTACTCCTTACGCTTTACTTCCGTTGCGCATACTACTCTCTTCACATAGGTTGTTCACTTAGTTGCACATCTAGAGAATCGTATCTTATCTTACTAAGCCCCTTAAAAGGAAAAGAAAAGAAAAATTGGTAGTCAACCTATTCACCCCCCCCTCTAGTTGACCATAGTGCACTTTCACCTTGCAGTTGGTGGTCTAGCAGTAGGTGCCCTTGGTGCTTCAGTGCCTGTGGTAGTTGCCATCCCTTCCGGTGGCTGCTACTATCTGCTGGCCTGTTGTTAGCTTTATGGAACACCCATCAAGCCCTGGAAAAGCAAAGAAATTATTAGAGCGCCAATGAAATAGCACATGACTAAGCAACAAACAACTAATAATATACATACCAATAAATGGTCTACAACCATTTAGAAAGCCTTCTTTGCACCCATTGAGACACATAAACATCCCATGAAACCTTGTGTTGACAGAGCATGGTATCTCCTTGTAGTGAGAATGCACCTACTGCCAGGGTCTGTGTCAGGTACAGTCTGTAAGTAGTCCCTTAGCCTTCTGTACTGCTTCGCCTGATCCCCCGGGACCACTTGCAGAGCTGCCTTCTTATGTGAAGCACCAAGGGCTTCATAGAACTTACGTCTAGACTCTCCGGACTCGAATGAGATCCGTCACCCCAGCTCGGCATGGCGAAGACGGAGCGGCGAGAGATCTCCGGTGCGGCGAAATATCACCAGCGGACGCAGTGACGAAGAAGAAGCAGAGAGCGCGAGTGTGGTCTGGGTCGGTCAATGAGCGATACATGTCCCCGCGCGCTGGCAAGTGGGTCCCGCATCGACCGTTAACGGCCGTGTGCCCGCGTCGTCTGCTACTTGCCACGTCAGCCTGACTGGTGGGCCCTACTTGTCATAAACAGCGTCAAACGGGTCTCAGAGAGCAATCGGTGTTTTCTGCGACGAATTAGCGAACAAATGGTTGTTTCTTGCGACAAAACTGAATTGTGGTGGTTTTTTAAAACCCTATCCCCAATTATGGTGGTAAAATGCAATTTTCTCCTATGCATCATCCCGTGTTTTAGGAATTAAGCTTGATATCTCAATCCTCTATTTTTTTCTATTCGTACATTTTTGAAATACTGCAATCCAAAAGCTAGCCCCTCGGTGATTTCTGACACGATACTTCATTTCACCGATCCATTTGAGTTGGACCGCAGAACTGCAAGCCGAGTGAACTGTTGAGGGACAAGTCTGCAGATGGGCGTCTCCAAAAGCAGGGCTGCGGACTGGATTTGTTGACAGAATCTGTCCCAGTTTCACTGAGGCGCATTCCTTGGTCGATTTTCCAACACATCACCAGTTCGCCTCCGTTCCCTCAAAAAAAAAAAAAAAATCAGTTCGCCTCCGAGATTCTCAAAAAAAAAAAAAAAACCAGTTCGCCTCCGCACACTTTCATTTCAAACTCCCAACGCCTCTCCCCACCAGCACCGCCTCCCCTCCACGCTCCTCCTCTCTACTCCGATGGAGCGGCCGCAGTGGAGCCTCTCCGACTTCGAGGTCGGCAAGTTCATCGGCGAGGGGAAATTCGGCAAGGTCTACCTCGGAAGGGAGAAACAGGTCGGACCTCGAAACCATAGCCCCCAAACCTTCGATCCCCCAAATTTTCATCTCTGATTAAGCTAACACGGCGGAAATTCGCGGCGGTCCAGAGCGGGTACGTGGTGGCGCTCAAGGTGATATTCAAGAAGAAGCTGGAGAAGTACCGGTTCCACGCGCACCTGCGGCGGGAGATCGAGATCCAGCGCGGCCTCGACCACCCCAACGTGCTCCGCCTCTTCGCCTGGTTTCACGACGCCGACCGAGTCGTACTCGTCCTCGAGTACGCCGCCCGTGGAGAGCTCTACAAGCTCCTCCGTAGCGTCGGCCATTTCTCGGAGCGGACAGCCGCCACCGTGAGCCCCTCTGTCCCTTTCCTGCCCTGTTTTACTTTTTTTTTCTTTTGATATATGCCCTGTTTTACTTTCCCTAGCTGTGTCGCGTCGATTGGATTAGGCCAGTTGTAATTGGCAATCGGTTGTGGACTAGACCATCTGAAACCTAAACCTGCAATGAAGCTTCAACATGTTGAGTTCTGACACCCCCACAATTTCACCGGTGAAGTATTACTTCGATTGAAGTCGCCAAACGAAGATTAGTAGAAAGAGTACTAGCATCTTGCTCTTAGGACCTCAGTATATGCATTAGTAGGTGTTCTAGAAGAGTATTTTTTTTGGTCATGCTGGTTTTTCATCAATGTTGAAATCAGTAAACTGTCCAACCGACTGCAATTTGGTAACACTATTCATTTCATTTGGGTTTGATGGATCGATGTATCTCACTACAAGATGGATTTCTTATGGGCTCTAGAACATATTTAGAAACACAATTCAAGCAGAACCCACCTCAAGAAATCACACTTGCAGCCAAGGCTGAGATAAAAGAAATCCAACCCAAAGATCCAAACACAATACATCTTTCGGTTTCCTGGACAGGGATGTGTCAAACAACAGTCTAGCATGACATGAACTCAGTTTGTGATGTGCTGCAATCCAGGATAATGATTATCTTCTGACTTACCATTTTTGCGCTGGATTTTCCGTTGATCCATTTCATTTCTTTGGTTCCAGTATGTTGCAAGCCTCGCTGGTGCTCTGGCATACTGTCACAAAAAGCAGGTAATTCACAGGGACATCAAGCCGGAAAATTTGCTCCTTGATATCGAGGTTGGTTCTTCTGCATTCAGTTCCTGCACCTCTGTTACTGCACAAAATTCTTAATTTGACAATTTGTGAGGACGATAGTTAGATACGCAAGTAGTTTAATGTAGCATTCTTTATATTTTTCTGCCTTTCATTTATTTCAATATGGAATTTGACAACATCATTGCTACAAGTTATGCCCGCCCATGGATTGATAAAATAAAACTTTATCCTTGCATTGCTGCAGTAAGCTCAGTGCAATTTGATGCTATTGTGGAGTTATGTACTCCCTCCGTCTCAAATTAAGTGTCACAAAGTTTGACAAAAGTGGATGTATCTAACACTTTTATGTCTAGATACATCCATTTTTGTCAAACTTTGTGACACTTAATTTGAGATGGAGTAAATGTTTTTTTTAGAAATGTACACGTTGTGCTGTGATCAGTTACCTATTTTTTTTAATATACAAACCAATCTGTGGAAATTACTTGTGAGATGAAATAAAGGAGACAATATATCCTATGTGCCTTGATGTTTTTGCAAGCAAAAACTATCAAAATAGCAAGATACTTGTGGAAGATTCCAGGAGCTATACTGAATGAAGCAATGTTTATTGCATGTGTTGGGAACTCATAGCGTTTATCATTCGGCTTTATAAGAGTGACAGGATAGCAGATAAGCGATATCTTGCTCTATATTTGTATTAAAGGTTTGGCTCGCTCTTGAGAATTGCACCATGTAGTTATTTTACATGTAAAATGTGCAGTGCAAAATTTCACTTCCCAACGGAAACTCGAATGCAATGTCCAGTGATGCACATATAGTACACACTTTTCTTATAAGTAGTGCTGCCAATGCATCTTTGTGCTCATACATTATTATTCCGGCCGGCACTTGTGTACCATATATGATTGTGAACACCTGATTACTTTGTATATGCATGTCCTGTGTACTTTATCGAGATTACTGAAGAGCTACTTAAGTCACGATAGAGATTATCAAATTCTGCCAGACGCCGAGTTAGTTATGCTGTCCACATCCATATGTGTAAGAAACTAGTAAAGGACATCATTGGTTGTGCTGTCCGCATCTATGTGCAAGCTGATTGATGTGGACACTTTAATCCTGTTCTGTGTGTAAGGTGCTGAGCGTTTTTATGAGACTTAACTAACTTCCATTTTACAGGGCCGACTTAAAATTGCAGATTTCGGATGGGCAGTTCAATCAAATGCTAAACGCCACACACTGTGTGGTACAATCGATTACCTGGCACCAGAGATGGTAGAGAAAAAGGCTCACGATTACGCTGTTGACAACTGGACATTAGGAATCCTATGCTACGAGTTTTTATATGGCTCACCACCTTTTGAAGCTGCAGAACAGAATGATACCCTGATGAGGTAAGAGCTTACAATGTTTGTGATTTGCCAAATCTTCCTTTGATACCTCTAAAACTTGAATTTTGAGCAGGATAGTTAAAGTTGACTTGCTGTTCCCTCCGACTCCTTACATATCTGCAGATGCCAAGGATCTCATTTGCAAGGTAACATCTGAAAATATTGGTTATACCTCTTCTTTTTAAGGAATTGGCTATGCTCTTAAAGGTGGTGAAATGTAAGTTGTGAATTTTGTATGCAGCTGCTTGTGAAGGATTCGAGCAAGAGGATTTCGCTTGACGATATATTGAAGCATCCATGGATTATAAAGAATGCAGAGCCTTCAGGGAGTATAAGCCCCTCAGAAAGACCCTCACAAACTAGTGCATAAAGCCCCTCAGAAAACCCATGTACGTGTTCCACAAAAAGGCAAACTGATTATGCATGGTATTTTACAATGGTAACAATGATCAACCTATAATTCTCTACTGAACTTAGAAATCTGTTGTGATTCGAGATAAGTTGCGATCAAGTTCTAGACAATTTGGCTATTATATTGCTAACGTAACATATGTTTACCGATATCATGATAGTTCACTTAGAAATGCATACTCAAGAGTGGCATGGCATGTATCCATCTTTACATCGTAATACACTTCCACGCCAGCTAGGTTACCTTGTCTGGAAAATAGTTCAGACATGCTTTCATCAATTTTCGGTACATGTTTTGTTGTCATATTATGTTCCTACCACCGGATTTCCTGACAATGTCCTGGAGCTAGGTTGGTCCTGGCTTAGGGTGTTGCCATTTAGTGCTATTTTTGCTCCTTTGCGCCTTCCTATTATTTGTTGTTTGAATCTGAAAACTCAATAAAACATGAAAGAAAATTAGGAGAAAACTGCATTTGATCCGTTGTTGGACAGCTAAACAACTCCCACAACCTTTGCTGGAAAGCATTTCGTCGGGCATGATCAACCTACGCAACAGTTCTTTAAAACTGATAGCCGCGCTATTTTTTGCTGCACTAACAAGAATTTACTGCTCCCTCCGATCCGAAATTTGTGTCGCTAGTTGTGCACGAACTTGCACAAGCCTAGTATTGTTTTCCCGGCACTTAATCCGGATCGGAGGTAGTAGAATAGATGGGACGTATAAGAAGTGGCAAAAAATATTTTCGTTATAGATATACTGCATATTTGCCTAGGTAGTGCGGCGGTCAGCAATGCAGTGACACTTATAGTCTTTTATGCGCAATTTTGTTGTTGACGGAGTCTTGGTTTGAATGTTAAGATAATTGGTAAACATCGTGGCCTTATGTTTGCCATTGGTTTTTGTACTACACCCTCCATTCCACAATATAAGATGTTTTAGACATATTACACATTCATATACATACACATGTATCTAGACACATTTAAATATATGTGTTCACTTACTTTAGTCCGAATCTAGACAACATGTAGAACACGTAGAACATCTTACATTATTGAACGGAGGGAGTATAAGAATTCAGCAATTGGCCACCGCGGCTGTCAGCAAAACAGTTCTTCTATTGGCACTTTTCCCTAGATAACGAACGAGTTTTGTTGGCATCTCTTCCCTCTATACCCTGTGAACCAAATCATGTTGTCCGCTCATAAGTGAAACGTTTCTATTTTGGTTGCCGAGGTCATATACGTACTTCATCTTTCCCAAATCGCGTGTGCGGTTTGATCCACTGGTTTGTCTGTCCTAATGCACTCTAGTTACTTTCTTGGCAGGGTGTTGCTGTCGCTGGGAGCGGGCCCGGATATTTGGCGAAGCGCTCGTTTGCCAACGTGTCAAACATAGAAATGAGCAGTTTAGCATGATCTGCTTACTCCGGAGACTCTTGTAACCTACTAATACCCTCTTGGGTGGTCGATCAGAACAGTGTAACTGCATTGTTCTCGCTACAACTGTTAAGTTATGATTTGGTTCGATATGCTTTGCTATCTGATCATAGCCAGTGTTGTGCGCAAACTTCTGATCCAAGTTCGAATTTGTATTCAAAACTGAACATACTTTCAAAGCCGAACCAGCTTCAGCATTTATGGGGTGGTGTCCGTGTCCCACATGACAAATATCAGAAAGAAAACAAATAAACTAAACCTTGTCAGCAAAGCATATGCTCTCGGCTGTCAAGTTTAACAGTAACACAAGCGACATAAAACCACCAATAATCCAGTTCCCGGGCCCAGCCGTCAGTTTCTGATTACGCCTTTAACCACCCCCCACGAGCGGCACACCGTCCCTATCTTCTTCGCCCCGCCGCGAAGAGATCGCTTCGTGCAGGGAAGCCTCGCCTCCGCCTCGACTCGAGACCTACCTCTCACCAAACCCCAATCCATCCTTCTCGAAGCTTCTGGATCCTTCCATGGCCCCGTGGGCCACGCCCCTCCTCGTCCTCCTGGTCGCGCTGCTGCTCCCCGCGCCCTCCCGCTCCGCCTCGCTCTCCCTCCTCGCCGCCTCCACCAACGCCTCCTTCCACACCTCCACCTCCACCTTCGCGGAGCAGAGCGAGCCGGTGCCCGCCCCGGATCCCACCTTCCTCCAGGAGGTCGTCGACTCTCTCACGGACAAGTACAACTGGGACCCCGACGCCGAGGTCAGGGTCTGGCCGCTCGACGCCGACGCCCCCGCGCTGGTCGCCGGCGTGCAGCGCTACGAGTTCCGCGCCCGGGCGGGGCGACTCCGTGGGCGAGGCGCGGGTCTCCGACGACTCCGTGGAGTGGAGCCTCCCCGGCGAGCCGGCCGTGGAGGAGGTGGCTGGGCCCGACGGGATCGACGTCGTCGCCGGCGACGGCGCCCTGGCGTTCGGCTCGGGCGTCAGGGACCTGGACCTGGTGGGGCCGTTCGAGGTGACGGTTGCTGACGGAGGCCTCGGAGAGCTCCAGTTGCCGTCGGTGAGTGCGGTTGACTTTACGGTTTTGCTGTTGCGTCAGATTTTGCTTCCGGTTTTTGCTTGCAAGATGCTAAAGGTTTCGGAGATATTGGCATCTGATTAATCAAAGTTGTGTCACTTCTAAGATGATTAAGCAATCGCTTTAGTGGGTGAATGATCTAGCAGCCGCCTATTGCTTCCCCCCTTTTTAGTTTTGTTTCGTGACATTGAATTTGTTGCTGTCTCTGAACGCTATCTAGCATGGACATCTGATTTAGTTTTGGTTGTGAGGGTACGGTATGTCAATTGTAACAAATTTAACCAATATTTGCTGGTAGAAGTTTGGTTCCACATGCTGTTCTGACTCTGATCGAATGGTGCCACCTAATTACTGAACCGTTGTATGGTGATAATGGAAGAGGATAGGGATGTCCACTGTGGAATGCACTGGGTGCATTCAAATCACTATGTTTATGCATTGATGAAGTACATTAAGTACTAGGGTGACAAATCAATGCTCAATATGCGAGATACTTCATAGTTGACTTAAATGTAACTTCCTGAATTTTTGGGGTTTGAATTTTGCTTAACACCAAAATACATCAAGACAGAGTGGAAAATGAAGGGACAGCAGTTGGATAATCAGACATATGCTGATTTTCATCAGTGTATAGTGGTGGAACCTGTACACTTTGATTGCCATATGCTGGAAAATCGAGATAAATTGCTCTCGGATGTTTTTATTTGCTGTTTATGTCTTAGTTCTGTCAATAACAATTACCAAATAAAAAAGGTACAGTCAGTCAACCTTTATGTATTAGTTCTTGTAAGCTAGTCATGGCTAAATATGTTACAACCTTCATGGTTTAGTCGATATAAAACTTCATAATGTTCAAACATTTCTTATATTCCTTTTGTTTCGTACACTATTTTGTTTCGTCGATTCTTGACTACTTCATTCTCCCCCTCAGACTGCTGCACAATCTTATGTTTTACCTCATTTGCAGTTGAAAGTCACATATACAGGGTTGAAGAGGGTGCGTGTTGCTGCTGGTATCGCGTTAAAGATTACTGGTGCGCGGAAAGTGTACTTTACCCATCCTCACAGCATAGGTCTTTTGACAAACGGAAGCTTGTTGGCTACTAACAAGGACCTAAGCCGAATACTGCCTCTCAGCCGCCCAACATGTGCTCCGTTACTACACGTGAGTGTTGAAGGATCTGTTACAATGGTTGCACATGAAACCGATGTGTCTGGAGGCCACATGAAGCCCTTGTTGAGTTCTGATGATACTCTGGAGTTACTATCAGATAAGTCTGAGCTGGACATGTCAGGCCGGTTGATCTCAGCGTGTGTGTTCTGCTCAATCAGTCCAAGACTGCCAAGGCTCAAAAATCAACTGAAGACTTGGTTCAGCAAGAGGAACGAGTTGAACAGATCAATCAACTTCATCGAAGCCAATGTGACGTCGATGACTCTGGTAAAATTCGGCTTGGAGCTCGAGAGGGACATCACTGAAGAGGACGACATCTGGGATGATGTTCCCGAGTGGAAAACTCTACCTCTGGTCCAGCGAGTCACGCTTCTTATCATCGCTAGGGTTAAAGAAGAGGGAACGCTGAAGCCTATGATGGTGAAGAAGGTTAGGAGTTCTCTTCAAATAGCGGATGCTAGTTCCTGGAGCAGCTTGACCTCAAACGTTTCATTCACAGACTTCATGTCGTTCGTTCTGCCACCTGATCCGTTGTCATTGGATGTGAAGTGGTAACATCTTTTTCTTGTTTTTTTTCGCCTTTTGATAGTTGTAGGGCTGATAGGAAATTGCACATATGCATCAAATTTCGTGTATAATTTACTGGGACAAAAGTGTACCTAAAAATGGGGTTTGTCTGTAACGCAATGTTCAAATTTTGTATCGCTCATGACTGTGTTGCTGACTTTCATCTGAACGAATGTGAAGTGGTTGATCTGAGGTTCTTAGCACGACCAAAACCAAGCATTGTATAACTGTATATGTGGCAATTAATTTCGTTTCTTTTGTGGCAATGAAGAACATTCAACACTCCTATACATACACATCTTACAAGAGAAGATTAGACAGTTGACACTGGAAGCGTCGAGACATGAAAAAATTAGGGAGAAACCTCTGTCAGCCAGGATTATAGAACTTTACATATCAGAAACAGGAAGGCAACAACTTTCATATATTTCTCAAGAACAACTCATAGCTACAAGAATCCCACTAATACAGATCAAAAATCAAAACACAGGAGACAGGGCCAAAAGGTCAGCACTGCAGATCTGAGACAATTATCAAAAATTGGCCATTGTTTCCTTTATCAGAGATATAGGATTGAAAAGAGAACCATAACGCTCCAGAAGGAATAGTATCTCATGCTTTTACTTTCCGCATAATACAGATCTGAAATAGATCGGCCAGCTCTCCTAGTAGTGTCAAAAAACATAACAAAATTTCCATGTGTTGCTATGGATGCTCATTCATCCTTCTTATGACACAGGCTAGGCTAATCAAATCTTTGGTGGTTACAGTACAAGAATTGTTGCCTCTAAACAAGCATCTGCTGGCAGGGCAGGGAAAAACTGAGAGTCAGCCAAGCATTACGTGCGAGGTGACATCAATCAAATAAATAGCTAGAAGAAGAAAAACGTGGCTGAGATCATCAGTGACGCTCTGCCGAAAAAATGGGTTGGTTCGCCATTGCAGCACCAACTACATCTCAGGAGATGCCTGCTGTGCCATGAATCACATCATGGTCATAAATAGTATCTGTAATTTTCGATGGCGGCCAGTACCTAAGCACAGATCTTCCCAGAATGTTCTTCACCGGGAGCGGACCCCTGTAATGAAAAAAAATAGCACATGAGCTACACAGGCTGAAATAGGCTTGAGAACTGAAGCAAGCATTCCCTATAGAGGTTCAGCATACCAGTTATGGGAATCATAGCTGTTGTTTCTGTTGTCCCCCAACACAAACACATAGCCTTCAGGTACACTCTGGAAAATGCAATTTAACAACTGATCAATAAGTGTACACTACACTGCAATGTAATTTCAGTAAATGGAGTACTAGCTATATGATCAAAAGTCATGTTGGCTCTGATGAAAAACAAATCAATCTACAAGTAGACCAGACCAACTTTCATGTCACAAAAAGGCAGACAACGAATTTAACATTTTAAGCAACAAATATTTTAGAACATTCATATCTTAACATCACCTCTTACAGTTTCAACAATATAAAGCGTAAAAAAAGGTTCAACACTATAATCATAGAAACTTTATGTTCATCAAGCTCGCAATGCCGTCCAACATAAGGCAACTAAGTAAAACATTTGGTACTTAGTATGATGTAAGATGAGAGGATGTCATACCACTGCCTCCATTTCATAGTTGGGTGGCTCAAGCACAAATTCCTCAACCTGGACTATTCCGTTAACCAATAATTGACCATCAGTCACCTATTCAAGAAAAGGGATGGTTAGAACTAATGCAGATAGAAAAACAGAAACAAAGGGAGACAAATAGAAGGCACTACCCTTGGGATAAAAGCTTACTTCAACGACGTCCCCGCCCTTGGCCACGACTCTCTTAATGAATACATCACTTGGGCTGTACCCCAATGCCTGCAAAATAGAAGTCATAAGCATACCACATTCCATCATCATTAACCAGAGAGAAAAAGAGAAGACAAACTGAATACCATACCTGAAGGACTAGAGGCGCACGGAAGATCACAATGTCACAAATTTCAGGCTCTCTGAAAATATACGAAACCTGAACAAGTATGAACCATCAGCACACATACATCACAGGAAGCAGATTCGCATCGAAGGCTGGGAGTAAACTATACCTTCTCAGCGAGAATTCGGTCACCAACATCGAATGTCGGGTACATTGATTTCGAAGGGATGGACCTCGGCTCAGCTAGAGAGGATTTGTGGAGCAGTGGTACAGTCACAGCAGCAAAGACCGTCTTTGCATCATCGGAGCAGGAGTTGACCCACCTCGACAGCCAGCTATTCCTCCTGGTCACCCTTGCAGCGGTACCAAGAGCAGCAGTGCTCTTTCTAACCATCCCAGTCAGCACCAGAGGCTACTGCACTACTAACAACCGATGGCGCTACTCCTGCCACGGAAGGGCCAGCCACCGCACCGCCACTACCAAGCAATGCCTTGACTCCCACCTTGGAGGAGCCAGCCACCGCACCGCTACTACCAAGCAACGCCATTACGCCGGCCTTGGAAGGTGCCGCCACCGCAGGGGAGGGCACAGGCGGCTGACGGCGCGACGGCACTGGTGTGGGCGCTGTGGTCACATCCGCAGGGCGTACCGACCTGCGGGACGACGCACCGGTGATGAGGTCGCTACAAGGAAGCCACTTGCTCGCCTGCAAGGAACGGGAGGAGCGCCGCCGGGTTCAACCCGGACGATATCGACGGCGATGCCGAGAGGGCTGATACGCCCCCGATACCAGCGCTCGAACCCATCGAGGACGCGAGCACTGACAGCAATCCCACCGCGAGCGACGGCGGGTCATCGACTGGCGTCTTTGACCCAGGCGGCGAGACAAATAGCGAATAGCTGCCTCCATCGGAGGCGGTGGTGAGAGTCTTGGTGACGCGTCTGCCTCCGGTGGCGGGGAGCGCCTTGGTCGCCCCGGCGGGGGGCGGGAGAGGCTTGGGCTTGGGGTGGTTGTGGTCTTCGGCGTCATTGTGCTGCTCGACGCGGCGGGAGGAGGCGAATAGGCCGAAGGGGCGGGAGAGCGCGTCCTGGAGGACGCGGCAGCCGGCGCCTGGCGCGGCCCCTGTCCCGGCGGAGGCGGCGGCGGTGGTGCATCGCAGGCCGAAGGACGAGGCCACGCTCTGCGCCACGTAGCCGGAGTAGGAGACCGTCATGCGGATCGCCATCACGCGTCACCCTCGCAAAACTTCAATCTTGGCGGCTGGGATCTCAAGGGACGCGACGTAGCATTTCCCCCGCGGCGATCGGGACGGCGCCGGGAGGGGCGCGCCGGGAATCCAGGGGATCTAGGGTTCCGAGGGTCGGCGGACACTGACACGGCTCGCCGGGCCGGGCAAGGAAAGGGTAGATTGGATTGCGAAAGAGGCGGGTGCAGTGGGAGGGCACAGGTCTCCGGCGATACGGGGCCTCGCCGGCTGCGGAGGCCGACGAGGTCAACGGCGGAGGGGGCAAGGCGGGGGGGAGGAGAAGTGGGGAGACGGATGGTGGAAGGAGGGGAGGTGAGCGGCGGCTTCTTTATGTTCGGTTAGCGTGGAGGCCGTGGGGCCGCGAGGATTTTGGAGATCTTTTTCTACGGTTGGTTCGCCCCAACTAGGTCGGAGTGCGATGGCTGGATTGGATAGGATTCGAAAAATATTTGAAAAGCCTACGAAATCCCCCGTTATTTGGGCGATGATGTTTGTGCTCGTGTTGGATCGCAACTTTGATATCCGATTTTTTTTTTTTTTACTTTCTCTTCATTCAAAATGTTGACCCGTGCTGAACATACGAAAATACAACAGAATTTACCGGCACAAATGTGCGACGCAAAGAATACAGTCACATGAACCATGACAAAACGAGATGTATTAACAGATAAGAACTCTCTTTGTTTGGGGGGAAACAGATAAGAATTCGATTTGTATTATCTATATCCACTTGACCACTTCCGTACTTTCTGAGGGAGTTTGCTCCCATCAACTTCTGTACACAGAGTGTTCCTATGCAATTTCTATCTGACCAGTAAGTAATTCACATCTATGATCCGTCTTCACAGTAAGACTGAACAACCTAGTACTACCACTGCAGTATAGTATCGCGCTACAAACTAGAGAGGGAAAGGAACAGATGCCAAAATTCGGGGAATCCCATCATGGGAAAGAGCGTAGCGAATTGGGTTTGCCTTCTCTGTACGTGTGACCTGACTGAATCGTGCCGCGTCGGCGACAACGACCTGGAACTCCACCACGACCACCATTTCCTACTCCTAAAAGCCAAGCCAAGCAAGCTAAAGTTGACCCGTCCCAAGTGGTTGGTTGCCGGGGCGTTGCTTCGTCGCAGCTTCTCCCGTCGCAGTCCAGGTCACTGATTACGCACACATGAAGTGCCGCCCACGAGCAGGACCATCGGATCTCCAAACTGCAACGCCAATCCAAGAAATACAGTTAGATCCATCCACCCATCTTGAAGGCCAATCCAAGACAATACACGCCACGCTTGCTTGTACTGTAATAAATTGAACAGAATGGGTGATGGCGTTGTGACATGATTAGCTATAGAACAGTTCAGAGATGGGGCATTGACATGTACTCCTATGGCTTTGGGTATACGACCAGATACAGAAATGATCAACTGGCAAGATGTCAACAGCTAGAGTTCCCAGAATTTTCTGGGTATGTGACAGTATGAACTGCCGTCAGCGCTTACGCTCCCTCGGGGCGATTAGGCCATGCTATTACATACTATATAGCCGAGGAGGCAATGACAAAAGCAAGAGGACAGCTAGACTAAGCAAACCACCAGTATTTGGTGATCAAATATGATAACGTGCCATAACCAAGCAAGGACCCTCCATGATAACAAACTAAATGGCTTGGTTACTAATGTGGCAGCATTCGACGAAGTAACAGAAGCATGTATTTTGGAGCTTTAGAATTTTCTATAAGCTGATCCTAGCTCCTAACCAAAAGGCAAATTGATTGTCTTGGGAAACATGAAGGTTATTCCGCGAAAGAGAGAACAAATGCCACGTGCATGCGGAAAGTCGTGTACACAGCCAAAGAGAGTGTGGCCCTAGATGCATTTCTATATAGCTGCTTAACCAGCTCCTTGCTGTGTGGAAAAAGTTCACAAGTACTAATTAATCAAAACCATTCAGTGGGAAGCCCAACAGCAATCACCTTCTAGTCCTAAATTTTACTCCACACAAAATGCCTTTATTGTTCTAGTTCTTCGTGGCAATTATAATCAGAAAGTGGGGCAGTTTACATCATCACAGCCGAATCTCATTTACACAAGTCAATGTCAGTGTTCTAAACTTTGAATAGGCTTAAACAGTGGAGGTAATGTGAGCTTTCTCACAGAAAGGGAAGAAAACTGAGGTGACATGGAAATCGATTTATCCTGTGCGTCCTATAGGTTTCGACATAATTACCAGGTATTTTACATCTGGAAGCAAAGTCCTACCCTTAGCTGCTAGAGTAAGACAGATCCGGCTACAGTTGCTCACTAAACAAGTTAATCACAGGCTGCTGTAAATTAAAAGGAGGGAAGAGGAACGGAGTCAAAAGGACATACAAGACAAAGGACTGACGTGAAGATGCTTCAGTTGCACATCTGGCGCCTGCTTCCGGTGTCACCGGTCTGTGTGAGATACACAGGAGAATGACAGAGTGAGAACTGGAAGACCGATCAAGGATAGTTTAATACGAGCACACGAGATGTTAGATCTGAGAATTGCGACGTAAATTCAAACTGAAGGTTATTTGTGAGAACTGCTATTCAAACTGAAGGTATACTTACACGCAATGATGGATGAACTGTTCTGGAAGCGGCTTCTTGTTTCGCTGCTTCTTTTCTATCCGCTTCCACAAATGGATCATTCCTACCACTGTTTCGGAGAGCATTTAGATGATGAATCCTTATTTTTTCAGCACACTGATGAAAATTTTCCACCTGCACCAAAGAGAAGTGTTAGGGAAGCTCCATTCTCTGTGAAAGCATCAAGCTGTAGTTGCCACACAAGGTATTATGTAGTACAAAGCATTACCTTAGAAGCAACATACATAAAATAGTCATGCATATTCGACATAACTCTTGGCAGAGATTCCAAAGAAGGTGGATAGATTTTATTATTCATCATCTGAGCAAGCTGCTCTAGCTCCCCAATCAAGTTGCAACACTCTTCAAGCTGCTTCTCGAATCTGTCAACAAGGTTCTGCATAAAGATTGAAGGGCGCCTCACAGAACCATGATGACTGAAATCAGTAGGAGCGCCTCTGCTGACGAACCAGGGCCTCAACTTCAAATATGAGCCTATAGCACATTCTAAAGTGGCGATATTTTCTTTGACAGCATCCGTTAAGCTCTGAATGGAAACCTTCTCTCGGTCCATGATGGTGGAGATTGACCCAATCTCCTGTTACAGGAAGAAAAAATTGCTCCTGTCAAGAACAATTATTCAAGTTAAACGTGCTTTTCGCCTAGTTGGTTTCCTGCTTTGTGATTTATGTCAAAAACAAATGGCCTTGCAGTCCAGAAGTCTTCTTAATTTGAAGTTAAAAGTCCTAGAAAAAAACCAGCCAATTTAATAGCCGAGACTGAAGAGATAGTTCTTCAAGTAAGAGATCTATCTTTGTTTCTGCATCATACAGATGTCCTGCTAGTGCACCTTCCATGCATACAACATGTAAATGTCACACCAGCTATTTGATGCTAATACTCTCCCCATACCGTTTTGAACTCACTACTTACCGTCATCTATATCTCACAGAGGAACACTGCAACGGTAGCATTTCAAACCTTTAAATGAAGAAAAACTCTACCCGTAGATTTCCATAAAAGTACAACTCAATTATCAGACGTAAAAATGTAACAACACATTCAGTCACACAATTGTGTGGCAGTTCAGAGTCAGACTATACATAAGAGCACTTGAGATTGGCTGGTACTGTGAAACCATTGAAGAATGACGCTAACAAAGTGATAATCAAACGCCCACAATGCAGACAAACTCGACAGTACTTAATATAATCTGGTACTAGTACATAACTACATATATGGTCTTCCTCTTTTCGGCAACAAATGGCACCACACTAATCTGTGAAGACTGAAACGTTCCAAACATGAACTACAAATAAAACCACGAATTCAATCCAAACCTTGCCAATCTGACGCGCATCCCGTTCATAACTCTTGTTCCAGGCTGACGGTTCGTCGAGACGGCTGCATTGATCCAACTGCTCACACGCCTGCCTGTCCTCCCTTATCTTGTCCCTGCCAAATAACAGATGAACCTGGTTGTGATCAGAGAGCAATGTGGCAAAACATTTTGCACAAAATCCTTGCAGAATTAACCACCGCAGGCTGCTCGAAACCCCAGAACATCACAGCGTGGGAAGCAATATAACACGAGGAGTCTAGAACGCAATGTGACCAACAAAAGCACGGTTCATATCATAGTAATACAATGCGCCCAACTTTCACCTTCAAGAAATCAAGAACCCCCAAATCGGAACTAGACACAGGAAACAAATGCCCAATCCCACGATCGAAGAGCAAGAGCGCGGGCGTAAATCGTACTCGATCTGTAGCAGAAGCTGCTGAGACACGGGATGGAGCTCCTGCCACTTGGTCTTGTACCCCGCGGGTTCCCCTTCCACCGTGTACAGCCTCAGCTGCGGCACCGGTAGACGTCCCTGCTCCAATTCGGTCAATGCGGCCTCTACCGCCTGCTGCGGCTGCGAAACCGCCCACGCCTGCGGCGACCCACCCTGTCCCTGCTCCCATCCCCGGAACGCCAACGCGAGCGCCTGCTGCTGCTGCGCTGCAATCCATGCCTGCTGCAGCCCGGCTTGACGATTCTGCTCCAATTTCCCCAACGCCGCCGCAAGCCGCTGCGGCGTCTGAGACGGGGACCCCGACGGCGCGGGAGAAACCGGGACGGTCTGCCTGTGGACAGGCGACGGCGATACGGGGGGCAAGGACATCAGCGGCCTCGCGCAGGGCGCCTGCGACGGCGATACGGGGGGCAAGGACATCAGCGGCCTCGCGCAGGGCGCCTGCGACGGCGATACGGGGGGCAAGGACATCAGCGGCCTCGCGCAGGGCGCCGTGTGGGGCGCAGAGAAGGGCGCCTGCGACGGCGATACGGGGGGTAAGGACATCGCGGGCCTCTCGTAGGTCGCCGTGTGAGGCGCAGAGAAGGGCGACGAGACCCATGGCGGGGGAGGCGCGGGGGCCTGCGTCGCCGCCGGCTGCTGCTCCCGTGGGTCCTCCGGGATCGTCGTGAGAGTAAACCGGCCGTGGCGGGTCGTCCGAGGCGGCATGGGCGGCTGCGGCGGGGAGCCCCCGGAGAAGCTGAGGCGCCTGGCAACGTCGTCCAGGTCGATGTTGAGGCCCAGCCTGGACATGGGCTGGGGGTGGCGGTTTCCTTCCCGGAAAAGGAAGCGGGGGGTGAAAAGGAATTGCGACGGCAACCTTGGCGGTTTTCGGCCTTTGGGAATGGCTAGCTTGGTTTCCGAACTATGTACTCCAAATTTTAGCTTGTTCAAAAAAAAAAAAAAAAATACACCAGGCGCTTGAAAAGTGAGGACTACACTTGGCTTGACAATTTTTTTTTAAGCGACCACATATTTCATTAATAGAAAATCAAGTTACAGTGAGAAACACATACGGAAACTAAAAGACAAACCGGGATAAAACGATCATTCTGAATTTTTGCAAATAAAATCCTAAAAGATCGATAAATACAAAACGACCCCTACGGTTTACTGCAACCACCGTAGCGAGCGGCCGCCATTTTCCTCCAGCGCCGCCGAGACGAACGCCGAGCCTCCACCATTGCCAACGAGACTTTGTGAGTCGATGAACAGGCCCGTTGCACGCAGCAGGCACATGTTGCTGTGGCACGTCGACCAAGGGACGTCCCCATGATGTCTTGGACCAAGATATGTCGCCTCCCATCGACGAAGTTGGAGAGGAACGGCAAATCCACCACCTCCGAACCAGCATCCTTGCTCCAGAAGAACCATCTCGCTGCGGCCGCCAGCGTCGTCGCGAATAACCACGAACGTCGGCGACACACCGAGAAACTGATCTCGCTAGATCTGAAGAACGGCGAGAAGACCAAACTGCTGATCTGAAAGACCAAGCAGCACACTTTGCCATCAACTCCGAGGCGTTGTCCTGAAGGTCGCCACCGGTATGGGAGTGGAGTTGAGGCAGGTCTATTTGCCCGGGCGCAGCTCCCACCACCCCAACAATGCCCTAAGAAACCAGTAGGCTAACCCTAACTACTAACCGGCGCTGAAGCGCCATGGTCCCCACCTCCTCGCGTCGCCAGAGTGGCCAACAGACGTGGTAGGGACCGGCGGCGGCCGGTGTAGTTGGGGCCTGATGTGTCGCCTCCCTAGATCGCTTTTTTCCTCTCGAGGAGACTACTCTTTAAGGGCTGGCATGTGGGATAGAAAAAACTCCAAATTTCTTTTGGAACACCCGAAAATAATACTAGTACAGTAGAAAAGTATCTCGACACTATACAAAGATGAGCGTAAAAAAAGAGTGGATAAGGTCCTATTCGGTTCAAATAATTATCATAGCAAAATTTTAAGACTGAAATATCGAGGTTCTTTACTCTGTGGTAGTATCATTTACATTTAAGCCCCAAAGAAATTTCTTCTAAGAATTCAGCAGACATCAATTATAGTTTTTTATCCACTCAAATCCCTTGGATTTTTTTCTATTATGCAACTAAAAGCATCTCTAGCGGAGCCCGTAAAAGGATCGAAACAAAAAAAATAACTGTCGCATACGGTTTGCGAGTGAAAAAACGGCCAGACCAGAGCCCGTAAATGGTGACAGCCTGCAAACGATTTCTCGGGCGACCAAGAATTCCGCCCTCCAATCCCTGAATGCACATGTTTCGGCGACGACCCGAGAGTGCCCCCGATCGGGGAAGAGCGGTTGGCGAGAGGGACATTTTAGCACCGCTGGGTTCCCTTCCCCATTTCCCCCACTTTCCGCTTTGCCCTACCCTGCGCAGCCGCCGCGCTCGGGCCAGGAGGTGGTCTGGCCACACCAGGGGCGGCCCACATGTTGCTCGCGCCGGGCCCTGGCGAGGGCCCCTGGCATCCCTACGACCCCGCCCTTTCGCCTATATATTTCTGATGTCCCGTCTATCACAAATACCTAATCAATATTCCATGAAAAGTCCAGACGCCGTCGCCATCACCAACCCTAGATCGGGAGGGTTCAGAAACTCTTCCCGGCACCCTGCCAAAGAGGAGGATCATCACCGGAGGCCTCTACATTGCCATGTCTTCCTCTAGAGTGATGTGTGAGTAGTTCATCCTTGGACTACATGTCCATAGCAGTAGCTAGATGGTTGTCTCTCCACCTTGTGCCTCCATGTTTAAATCTTGTGAGTTGCCTAACATGATCAAGATCCTCTTATTGTAATGCTACACGTTGTGTTTGATGGGTGAAGCATGTAAAATGCATACATGAACTTTGCATTGTATTACTTATATTTCAATCATATCTGCATCATATAAGGGTTATATCATTGTTTTATATTGATTTTGGGAATATTTCACAGTTTCCCTATTTTTCTGGAATTAACCCTGCACTGGCAGAAAACCCTATTTTCTATATTTTGATGTTTCAGGGAGCCAAACGATGTCCAGATGACCTAATATATTGCGGGGATCATTTTTTGGAAGGAACAAAGCGTAGGAGCCAAGGAAGCGCACGAAAGGAAGTCCGAGGAGGATTTTAGGGGGTCCCACGGGGCCAGATTCCCTAGCCGTGTGAGAGCACCTCTCTCCCCCCTCCTCGTTGCTCAGATGTCATACGTTTTCGTCTTCGTGCCTTCGTCTTGACCTGAAAACGACTATAAAAATAGTCCCCCGACGACTTTCATAAGAGAGCGTCGCAGAAACACAAAACCACAAAACAAAGACCTGGAGCTGCAGATTGGAGGGGGAAAACTCTGGCAGGGCGCTGCCGGCGTGGTCTCCATCTTCTCCAACGACTTCTCTCCCGTCTCCATGATGAAGAAGGAGTAGTCCACCCCTGTACTATGAGTTTGTGGAATAACTTATGTATCTCTTCTCTTTTTGAGCTTCACTAATTATCACTGTATGAGCTGCTGAACATGATTACGGTCATATATGTAATACCTTTGTGGTGGATCCTTTTATGAGTTAATATATGTTTGAGATTGCAATAGTTTTATTTCAGTTATGAAAGTAGATGCATATTATGTACCCCGTTCTTGTTTACTTGTTCTGATCAAACTTGTGTATAAGAGCGTGTGAGGGGGAACGTGTGCATTAGATGGAGTAACGCGGGGTGGCTAGTGCGGTGAAAGTGACAGACGTTCCGCCATCCAATTGGATACTTTACCTTACTTTGTTGCCTCACTAGGGATAAAGAAAAATACCTTGCTAACGGAGATGTGGGGGTGAACTTGCACTTCTCCGTGACTAGATCTAGCATGTTCTTATTTTAACTTCATGTCATAGAACTAAATGTTATAATCTGATTTATCTTAATACTAGGATGACTGATAACCCAAAAGTATAGGGGATCGGAACAGTCTTCGAGGGAAGTATAACCCAAATTTATTGATTCGACACCAGGGGAGTCAAAGAATATTTTAAGTCTTAACAGATGAGTTGTCCATTCGGCTGCACCTAGAAGTAGACTTGCTCGCAATAGTTTATCAGTAGCTACAGTTTTATAGCAGTAGCAGCAGTAAAATAACAACAGGAATAAAATAGAAACAACGGTAACAATTGTAGGAAACAACAGGATTAAAATACGGTATGCATAGGGACGAATGAACGTGTGTTGCATGGATAAGATAGTTCATATAAAAGTCAAAACATGGGAAATTGCAGATAAATAATAATAAAGCATCCAAGTACTAGGTAACCATAGGCATGTGTTCCATATTTAGTCGTACGTGCTCGCAATGAGAAACTTGCATAACATCTTATGTCCTACCAGCCCGTCGTAGCGGGGGCTCGAGGGAAACTACTGGTAATTGAGATGCTCCTTTTAATAAAGCACCGGAGCAAAGCTTTAACACTCAGTGAACACACACGATCCTCACACCACAGCCATCCCCTCTGGTTATCCCAATTTATGTCACTTTGGGGCCTCGGGTTTCGGACAACGACATGTGTAAACAACTTGCAGGTATGATAAAAAAAACATTATTATCTTGATGAAACAATAACATGTTCAAATTTGAGATCATGCCACTCGGGCCCTAGTGACAAGCATTAAGTATAACAAGTTGCAACAACGATAGATAAAACTAACAACGGGTACTAGGCACCATGCCCTAAAGTCTGGCATTATTACATGAACGATCTCATCCAGTCCCTACCATCCCTCTCATCCTACAGCAGGGATTACTCACACATGGATGGGGGAATCATGAATGGTTGTTGAAGAAGTGGTGGCGATGACGATGGCGATGATCTCCTCCGAATCCCCGTGATGTCGTGTGGACACACGTATGTTGGGAGACCCCAAGAGGAAGGTATGAAGAGTGCAACAACAAGTTTCTCTCAGAAAGAAACCAAGATTGAATCGACCAGTAGGAGGAAAAAAACACTTCTGAAGGTTGTTGACAGCTGATGTTGGCAGGGCACTACCAGACTCAGCAGCAATGTGGAATCTGCACACAACACAACCAAGATACTTTGCCCCCAACAAAACAGTGAGGTTGTCAATCTCACTGGTTTTGCAAACACAAATGATTAGATGTATAATGTCGAAAACAGTAATTGTTTGCAGTAAATGAAAAGAGAACAATGATGGCAGTGAATGAAAGGGAGACAATGTTTGCAGTGGCTGTATTATCAGTGTAAAAGAATGGACTGGGGTCCACAGTTCACTAGTGGTGTCTCTCCATGAAAGATAGATAACATGTTGGGTAAAAAAATTACAGCTGGGCAATTGACATATATAAAGGCTGTACCGTAGTGCATATGCATGACATGGTGATTACTATGTGATTCATGCGAGCATTACAACATAATTCATAAAACGTTATCCAACTGCATCTATGACTAATAATCCACCATCAGAACGTAATCCAATCAGACTACGGGTATTAAGTTGCAAGTAACAGATTATTGCCTTAAGTAAAGTGTGTAATGAAAGCAATGAAAACATTGTTGTTTTCTCCCTAATGGCAACAACACATCCCCCATCCGTCACGTTTCTGTCACTCGAGCATAGATGAAAAGGAGGCATGAACCCACTATCGAGCATAAATAATCCATCTTGGAGTTACAAGTATCAACTTGTCTAGAGCATCTACTAGTAATAGAGAGCATGCAAGATCATAAATAACATAAACATGATAGATTGATAATCACTTGACATAGCATTCAATATTCATCGGATCCCAGCAAACACACCATGTAGCATTGCAAACAGATGGTCTTGATCATGTTAGGAAGCTCACAAGATATAAACATGGTGGCATAAAGAGGAGAAGACAACCATCTAGCTACTGCTATGGACCCGTAGTCCAAGTATGAACTACTCACGCATCAATCCGGAGGCAGGTATGGTGATGTAGAGCCCTCCGGTGATGATTTCCCCTCCCGGCAGGGTGCCGGGGAGAGCTTCAGAACCCTCCCGAAATTGGGTTGATCATGACGACGTCTACGGAACTTTTCGTGGATGGAGGCTCTTGTATTTAAGGTTAACCCGAGGAGGAGCTTATATAGGCGAAAGGGCAATGTCGGTGGGCGCCCGAGGGGCCCACACCACCTGGTGGCTCAACCAAGGGGGCGCACCACCCTATGGTGTGGTGGCTCCAAGGGCCCCCTCCGGGTCTCCTCCGGACTCCGTGTACATGACAAAATTCTAAGGTCGTGGGATTTTGTTTCGTTCAATTCTGAGAATATTTCCAAAACAAATTTTCTGAAACCAAAAACAGTAGAAAATAGGAATTGGCTCTATGGCATCTTGTTAATAGGTTAGTCCCAGGAAATCCATAAAAATTATGTAAAGTGTATAGAAAACATGTATGTAACATCCCAAGTATGAAAATCATCCCCTTAGAATGTTTGTTGCATGTTTATTTAAGTATTGCATCATGTCATCATATTGTTTCCATGTTGTTTGCATTTGTTTCTTAATTGTTGCATTTGTTTTCCACTGTTTTCACAACTCAAATTCAAACCTTTTACAAACAATGGTTTCATACTTGCTCTGTTACAACATTTTCAATAAAAATCACAACTAAAAACAACCAATTGGTTTCATTTTACGCCATAGTGATCCCTTGTGAAAATGATGGTTTTAATTCAATTATTCATTTTCCAAACACAATTAAAAATTCAAATCAAAGCACCCAAAACAGAATCATTTTGAATTTATGTTGATGCCAAAACAAATCAATTCAATTTGCCTTTTTACCATAGGGGTGACCCTATATACAATATTGGTTTTATTAATAATCATTAATTTCATCCAAATTTGTTTTAACTTCAAACAGCAAGCAAATCTCAGCATTTTTGCAAACCAATCTTGGAAATTGTTTTCTAATTACCTAAATAACTACCCTAATTTTTTCTAGAATTTCTACTAAGCTAAAAGCTATCTTTTCTTCCAAAAACCAAACCCTACAAAAAAAAACAGAGAGCAGAAAAAAAAAAGGAGAACTACCGCGCGCGCAGCACCTAAGCGCTACCCAGCCCAACTCACCCCGCGCGCGCAGCCCAGCCCACCTAGCTTACGCGCGTACCGGTTCACTCTTTCTATCCCTCGTCTTCCCGAAGTACGGCCGAAAATCCGAGCCGCCACGTCGACGGCAGAGCGCCGTGGACGGCCATCCACGGCCCCTCACCCCTATAAATCAGCCCTAGGGCCGCGTCGTCAAACCCTAGCCCCCTAGGTCACTGCTCCTCGCCTCCGCCGCCGTTCTCCACCCTCTGCCACCGTCTCCCCCTCTCTGAAGCTCCCTCCGGCGGCCCCTCTCTCTGAACCCCGATGGATTCCGTCGTCACCGTGCACCACCAACCCACCTAGGCCAATGAAACCGAAACCCCTCTCTCCCCGCTTCCGTTTAAACACCTAAGCAACCCCGGTGACCCCCTGGATCTCCCCCGCCATCCTCGTCCACGCCGCGGACGCCGCCGTGCACCCGAGCTCTGCTACCACGACGAACTCCCGGTGAGCATCCACCATCTTCCCCTCTCATCCCTCTGTTGCTCCACCACGGTATCGTGCACATCCACCCCATCTGCCTCGATGCACGGCCGCGTTACCTCAACGCCGGCGAGCAGCGTCGCCTCTGTCAGTCGTGGATGGAAACGCTCGTCAGAAAATTCAGTTAACCGTGCGCTGAAGGATAACCTGCCTGCGTTTGCTTCTCTGTCGAATCTGACGAAGTAGCGCAGTGGTTGCACCTGCGCTGTGCCAAGGGGCTGGTCGTGGGTTCGAGCCGCAGCGCCCCACCCTTTTTGTGGCATTTTTTCCCCCACGCGCAGGAGGCCCACCAGTCATTGGCTCCTTCTGCCATGCGTGCGCGCGCGCGCCACGCTGGCCACGGGTCCACTGGACAGTGGCTGTGGGTAGGGTACAGGTAGGTACCAAAATTTTCTGCACAGTTTCTGTTTATTCCAAAATCAATTTAAATAACAGATTTAAACATGGAACTTTAAACCTTAATAACTTTTAATCTAAAATTCCAATAAATACAAGTTTTATATGTTTTCTGATCCAAATCAAATGATCTTTCCAAATAATCCAATTGTGTATTGTTTTGAACTTTCAAATTGCAATTCAAGTTTAAATTCAAATCATTCAATTGTATTTTGCCAAAATTCATAAGTAATTCATAATAAATCCAAATCATGCAAATAAAATATGTTTTCAATGCTATTTTAAATAACCTATTCAAATATAAATTTTGCTTCATGGTTTGAATAATTTAAATTGCCTAAATAAGTTAATACTTGTTTAATTCATTTAAATTTGATAAAATCATAACTTGCTCAAAATAAAATAATTTTAAACATGCAAAATATGTTTTCAAACCATCAAAGTGTGAACTTTTGAAATATGAGATTGAAATTATGTTTTGAACAAATAAAAATTCAATTAAATTCAAGCTTGTTTTAAATTCATCTAAAACTTGTTTAATATTGGTTAATTCATAATTAAATAATCCTAACTCCTATTTCAATATTTGAAACATGTAATCCAACTAAAATTTGATGTTCTTTTCAAATATAAACTTTGTTATTTGTTTTGAACAATTTAAATGGTTGAAAACAACAAATACTTGTGTGTCACCTTTAAGGCACCCAAAAATTCCCTAAATTAATAATAAAATTCTAAATTGCTACACCCTATTTTAAATTGGTTCTAATGTTGTTATTTTGCTGTTTCCCTTTTGCATGCATCATACTAAACCACTAGCACCTGTTGATTAGTTGGAAAACAAATAATCTAACCAAAATCCATGGGCTTTTCATATGCAACTCAAAGTTGCATATGTGCCCATTTAAATTGTGTTATCATGTTATCTAGTTTATTTTGAGGCAACCATTAACTTGTCATGCATCATATTTGATTGTGCACTATGCCATGATAATGAATGTTTATATTTCTGCCTTGTTTGTTTGCTTCTTCTCGGATAGACGACGACGTTGATACCGACGATCTTTACGACACCCCTTCTGAGGATCTAGCTCAGTACCCGGCTACTGGGTTTGCAGGCAAGTTATCACTCACATGAACCATTGTGTTCCTTTCAACATTGGTTGCCGATACTTTCCGTTGTCTATATTTGCTAGCCCTATGTATCGTTGCTTCTGTTACGAACCTATCACATGATACCCTAAACCCTGATATTGCCACACCTCCAGTCCCAAAACCCCGTTGCTTGGGCCCGTGTCTTACTAGCATGCTTAGGGTTGTTTTGCTCGAGTCTGTTATCAGTTAATTACTGTTACTATATCTGTTATATGCTGGGGCTCGATGTTAAACAACAATTTGTTAATTTGAGGTATTAATAACTTGCTGATAAGGCACCGGCAGGAGGCCCGGCGTGGTTTTGAGGCCTGCTAGTGTCGACCCTAATAGGAAAAGGGTCTTGTCTACTGATCCATGACGAGCGCACTATCCGCATGTGGGAAGCGTGTATGGGCGCCCCCTCAATTTGACTCGATCCGCATCTCGTCCAAATCACCACACTTAGTTCGGGCTTTCCATTTGATGCACGCATATGCAGGTACGAACCCGAGGCCAGGGTGGAACTTTTGTAGTCGGCATTTAGGGCGGCGTGGTCTTCCAGTGCTATGAGGGTCCTCCTTTTCTTCGGGGGGGGGGCTCGATTAGCCGCGCACGCACAGCACGTGGTGCTTTGGGCTTGATGCGAAGAAGAGTTGAGTTGTGTTGAGTGCCCCGCTTGGTGGGAAAGGCCTTCCCATCTGGCGGGTTATTCTTACGTGTACGGCCAAATTGGTGCACCCCTGCAGGGATAAATCTTCTCGAGAAGCCGTGTTTTCCGCGGTTATGGTTGACTTGGTGAAAGTACTGGCTAACAAGTACTCAGAACAACTTACACCTAACTAGTGATAACTTGACTAGTAATAGGCTTACTGAAACAACAACTTGATCCATCATTAATCCAACTGTGTGAGTTATCCTTGGATTGCTTCTTTGGATAAGGGGCGAGATCCAGGATGGGTTTGTTTGGTGGTTAGCTATAGTTGGTTACGATACGCTATCTTATCTCTTTCTGTTACACCGGTAGTTGTAGTATGTTCTGTGGTTGGTTAGGGCAGCCAGTTGCAGCATCTTTTATACCCCTTTCTTCCGTTGATCCCAAGGCATCTGTGCTTGGTGTTGACGGGTTACACCTTGGTGAATTGTGAGTCTTGCTTGCCAGTACGTTGTTGTACTGACCCCTTTGGGGCTGTGGTTTACGCAGACTACGACTACGGCTACGATGACCACCAGGATGGCTACTTCGTGGAGTTTGACGAGACTGCAGACGAGTAGATAGCTGGACCAGGGCTGGATCCAGGACCTACGTGGATGGGCTTCGTCTTCTTTATTTTCCCGGCTTCTTAAGCCTATTTGGATTTGTCTGTACTCAGACCCCTTTGAATGCTTCCGCTGAGTTGTAATGATATTATGTTGGGACATGTGTCCTCTGGATGATTGTATTTGCTAGTCTCTGCCCTAGTGAGGGCCATTTGCAACTTATTTCAATCTTTTGTGTCTTAGAGGCATGTTGTGTTATCCTTTTGTTCAAAACCGTTGACGTACCATGTATGTATGGTGTGAAGTACGTCAAATGGTAGTATCCTGATTTCTACGGGATAGTTTACATCGACGGTGAACAGTAACGGTTGGTTGTCGCACATAAGTGCTGGCCTACCCGTAAGGGGACGCGGGAGCCGTTAAGCCCCGTAATCCAACCAAAATACTGTTCAGTTCGTACGGTGAGTATCCTCTAGAAGTCCGGGTGCGACAAATGGTATCAGAGCCTGTCTGCCTGTAGGATCCCTTTTTACTGGCCGCAGTTGAGTCTAGAAACTATTTTGTAGCTATATAGGAAAAATGAAACGTGAGAGTAGGAATTCTGCCATTTTTCTTCTTTCCCCACCCACCCACCCTTTTCTGGTAAGGAAGTGCAACGTTGTTTTCTCTTCTCACCTAAACTTTCAAGTTAGGATTTCACGTGTTTTGGGTTCTCCGTAGTACCTCAGGACTTTTGGTCTCGTTTTCCCGACGTTGCTTCGATATCCTGTTCTTCTAAAGAACCTTTTCGTCCGTTGAAACCTTGTTGTTACTTTCCACTTCAGTTTCTTCTACCGCGTCTAATCAAAACCTCCCAAATCATCTGCAGATGGATCTCAGGTTCTTCCCGCAGGTGGTCCGGATGACTCGCTGTGAGAGCACCGCCGGTTATCCGGAGATGCTGAGAGACATGGTGACTTATCTGGGGTTCCATTGGGCACCAGAGTACCAGGTCTACGAGCAGCAGCGAGAGTTTGACCAGACCTACTACCGGGCTATCGTCTACATTCTGTCAGATGATGGCAGGAGCGTTGTCCACCGCTACGAGGCAGTAGGTTCCACAGTGGATATGGCCGTGCAGCAGGCAGCTTACGTGAGTCTCACCGTCCTCCGTGGTGACTACTGGGGGTTTGACGATTCTATCTATCGCCACATCCCCCGTGGTTACATCACGTCGGCGGGAGTTCACTTCACTCTCCACGGCAACCTGGATACCTACGAGTCTGATAGCTCCAGGCTGCACACCACTGCTCAGTTTGTGAGGCATAGTGACGCAGTTGCTTCCACACTGTCTCAGGAGTTGGCTTCAGTCAGGGAGCAGCTCCACCTTGCTCTCACTCGTCTGGCGTCGTACACCACAGATTTTGTTGGAGACGAGCGCTTTGCACGTATCGTTCAGATAGCTGGGTTACCGCTGCCAGATGCTGGAGGTTACGAGCCGATCAGAGGTCCACTTCTCGACCTTGGTCCAGGTTACACTGGGATACCCCGCTTTGGAGCACAGGGAGACGACGCTTTCTACTTCACCACACCGAGAGTCCCTCTCAGAGCAGTTCCGCTCTACGTGGATCGTCGTTATACCTACTTCCGGGGGATTCCTCCGCACCGTATCTCTCGTCGTACTACTCACCGCCGTCCTGCGTGATGAGCATGGGAGTACCGATGTATCCATTCATAGCTATGTTTAGTTATCCTTTGTATTTCGAACCATGTATTGGTGTGTTGGATATTCTGATGTATTGGAACATGTGATGATGTACCTGTTGGTTATCTATTCATGCGTCGGAATAATCTCTCTTTCGGTTACCAAGTCTATCCTTTGCTGTTATTGTGCTAAAATGCATTTCTGTTCAGGATGCCTCCAACCAGGAACTCCCCGCCTGAACCACCTCCGCTCACGGAGCTGTTGACTCAGATGACTCAGGTCGTGGCTCAGATGTCCCAGATCCAGGCTAACCAGCACAACAACCAGAATGCTCCGCGAGTCAGCATCAAGGAGTTTCTGAGCATGGGGCCGAGAGCTTTCGTGGCAACACGTGAGCCTCTGGATGCTGATGACTGGATCAGGGAGATGAACAGGGCTCTGGAGATTGCTCATGTTGCTGAGGAGGATAAAGTCAAGTATGCCACCTACCTACTGAAGGGTCAGGCAGCTACCTGGTGGGAGAACTACCAGACCATGAGAGCTGGCTATCCTATCACCTGGGGTTGTTTCAAGGATGCCTTCCTGAAGCACCACATCCCAGATGGTCTCATGGAAAGGATGCGTGAGGAATTCTGCTCTCTCAAACAGGGCAAGCTGGACGTCCTCGGCTACCAGAACGAGTTCAATCGTCTCGCTCGATACGCTGGTGACGAGGTGTCCACTGAAGCCAAGAAGATGGCAAGGTTCCGCCGAGGTTTTAACCCGGAACTGAAGTACGCTCTCACCAACATCAAGTGCAAGGACTTCGTGGAGCTCGTGAACACAGCGCTCAATGAGGAGAATGGGCGCAAGGCGTTCGAGGAGTCGCGCAAGCACTCGCGTGAGGGTGGTTCCTCCTCCAACATGACCAGCCCTCCGCAGAAGCGCCGTATCTGGGTGCCAAACAGTGCTGTCACTAGGGCTCCAAATGCCCAAGCTTCTCCAGGCTTTGGTCCCCGCCCACCCAACCCAGCTCAGATGCAGGCTCAGAGGTTCTCAATGGGGCAGCCAAGGCCAGATGCACCTCGTGTCGTCACTTGCTTCAAATGCAAGCAGACTGGACACTATGCTGATAAGTGCACTCAGAGGCAGCTACCTCCACCACCTCCTCGCCCCAACACCAACCAGGCAATGGTTCGTGCTCCCCCGGCTAAAGCCTTCAACTCCAACAACAGGCCTGTCGGGAGGACCGCGAGGGTGAATCATATCAAGGCCGACAAAGCTGAGGAAGCTGCTGACGTCGTTCTCGGTACATTCCCCGTAAACTCTAACCCAGCTAAAGTGTTGTTTGATACCGGAGCATCACATTCGTTCGTGTCAAAGATCTTTGCGACATCAGTTAAACTACCTTTTGTTGGTTTGGGTTCCCCGCTAGTAGTAAACTCCCCTGGAGCAACTATGCAAACTTCCAAGATCAGTCACGAGAATCAGATCTTGATTGGAGGTCACATATTCCTTGCTTCCCTCATTCTGCTTGGCAATTCTGACATTGATGTCATCCTTGGCATGGATTGGTTGAAGGCCAATAAAGCTACGATTGATTGTGCTAAGAAGTCAATAACTCTGTTCCACCCTTCCGGCCAGATAGTCTATTCTCCAAGTGAATCAAGTTCTGTTCAGCTGTACACCCTGGATGCTAAACCTCTACCTCTGCTTGAAAATGTTCCGGTGGTTTGTGAATTCCCTGACGTCTTTCCAGAAGAGTTGCCAGGGATGCCTCCGGACAGAGCAGTTGAGTTCGTGATCGAGCTTGAACCAGGTACTGCTCCAATCTCTAAGCATCCATACAAGATAGCTCCTCCTGAACTGAAATTGTTGAAGGAGCAAATCGATATGTACATGGAGAAAGGTTACATTCAGCCTAGTTCCTCCGCTTGGGGTTGCCCAACTCTGTTTGTTGCCAAGAAGGATCAAACAAAAAGACTCGTGGTTGACTATCGTCCTCTCAACGAGAAAACCATCAAGAACAAGTATCCAATTCCTCGTATCGATGATCTTTTTGATCAACTTGCTGGAGCCTCAATATTCTCAAAGTTGGACTTGAGGATGGGTTACCATCAGATAAAGATCAGAAAGGAAGATATTCCAAAAACAGCTTTCACCACTCGGTACGGTCTATATGAATACACCGTCATGTCCTTTGGTCTCACCAATGCACCGGCAAAGTTCTCAAGACTCATGAATTCTGTCTTCCATGAATACCTCGACAAGTTTGTTGTGGTATATCTCGATGACATTCTAGTCTACTCAAAATCCGAGGAAGAGCATGGAGAACACCTTCGTCTCACTCTCATGAAACTTCGCGAGCATCGTCTGTATGCCAAGTTCTCCAAATGTGAGTTCTGGATTCCAGAAGTTGCTTACCTTGGTCATGTCATCTCTGCCAAAGGCATAGCCATTGATCCAGAAAAGGTTAAAGCAATTGTTGATTGGAAACCTCCTAAGACGGTAAAACAAGTTAGAAGCTTTCTTGGCTTGGCTAGCTATTGCCGTCGTTTCGTCCAAAACTTTTCCAAGATTGCCAAACCTCTCACTGATCTCACAAAGAAGGACAAGAAGTTCATTTGGACTCCACAGTGTGATGAGAGTTTCAATCTCCTGAAGACTAAACTCACTTCCACCCCAGTTCTGGTTGGCCCAGATACTACCAAACCTTTCCAGATATTCTGCGATGCATCTCTCCAAGGTCTAGGTGCAGTTCTTATGCAAGAACGTCAAGTTGTGGCTTATTCTTCACGTCAGTTGAACCCACATGAGCAAAACTATCCCACACATGATCTTGAGCTAGCAGCAGTTGTGTTTGCCCTCAAGAAATGGAGACAATACTTGTTGGGTAACAAAACTGAAATCTTTTCCGATCATAAGAGTCTGAAGTACATCTTCACTCAACCAGATCTAAACCTCAGGCAAAGGCGATGGATTGAAAAGATTAAAGACTTTGATCTCACCATTTCTTACACTCCAGGCAAGGCTAATGTTATGGCCGATGCTCTTAGTCGCAAGTCATATTGCAATAATCTCATGATCATGGAAAGCCAACCTCCACTTCATGAAGAATTCCAGAAGCTGAACCTTGGTCTTGTCCCTGAAGGATACCTTGCTAGCTTGACAGCCAGTCCAACTCTCGAGGACAAGATTCGTTCTGAACAACTTCGTGATACTGAAATCAAGAAGATGGTTGAGCACATCAAGGAAGGCAAGGAGAAATTCAAGTCCTTCTCAGTTGATGAGAAAGGAATTGTGTTCTTTGAAGGACGCATTGCAGTTCCTCAAGTTCAAAGTCTCAAGGATATCATTCTCAAGGAGGCTCATGAAACTCCTCTCTCCATTCACCCTGGAAGTACAAAGATGTACCAGGATCTTAAGACACTGTATTGGTGGCCTAGCATGAAACGTGAAATTGCTCAATACGTTTCTGAATGCGACGTTTGTCAACGTGTTAAGGCAGTCCATCAGAAAACAGCCGGTCTACTCCAACCTCTGAAAATTCCTGAGTG
Organism: Alopecurus myosuroides; assembly: GCA_028641055.1. NCBI lineage: Eukaryota > Viridiplantae > Streptophyta > Magnoliopsida > Poales > Poaceae > Alopecurus > Alopecurus myosuroides. The sequence continues at coordinate 157,102,527 of CM054057.1, read as the reverse complement.
GAAGTGGGACATGATTGAAATGGACTTTGTTACTGGGTTTCCAAAGTCCAAAAAGGGCAACGATGCAATCTTCGTTGTTATTGATCGTCTCACTAAAGTAGCTCACTTCTTTCCTGTCAAGGAAACTATCTCAGCTAGCCAGTTAGCAGAGCTCTACACAGCAAAGATTGTTCCTCTTCATGGTGTTCCATTGGAAATAAGCTCAGACCGTGGAAGTATCTTCACTTCTCATTTCTGGAAAAGCTTTCAAGAAGCATTGGGCACTAAACTTCTGTTCAGCACAGCTTATCACCCTCAGTCTCAGGGGCAAGTCGAAAGAGTCAATCAGATTCTCGAGGATATGCTCAGAGCATGTGGTCTCTCCTTTGGCATGAAATGGGAGGATTGCCTTCCATATGCTGAATTCTCCTACAACAACAGCTACCAGGCAAGCCTAGGCATGACACCGTTTGAAGCACTCTATGGCCGCAGATGCAGGAGTCCAATCAATTGGTCTGGAGCTGGTGAACGTTCACTCTTAGGCCCTGACATTGTTAAGGAAGCCGAGGAGAAAGTTCGTATCATTCGTGACAATCTCAGGATTGCTCAGTCTCGTCAGAAAAGCTACTATGACAGCAAGCACGGGGATATGGTCTATGCACCTGGTGACAAGGCATATCTCCGTGTAACTCCCCTCAGAGGCACTCATCGTTTCGGTGTGAAAGGAAAGCTTGCACCAAGATACATTGGTCCTTTCAACATCCTCTCAAGGCGGGCAGAAAATGCTTATCGTCTTGAACTTCCAGAAAAGCTATCCAAAGTGCACGATGTGTTCCACGTGTCACAGCTCAAGAAGTGTTTCAAAGATCCAGATCGTGCAGTTGATCATGATTCCATTGAACTGCAAGATGATCTATCTTATGAGGAGCACCCTGTTCGTATTCTCGATGAGATCGAGCGTAAGACTCGCAACAAGAGCACCAAGTTCTTGAAAGTGCAGTGGTCGCATCATTCCGATAAAGAGGCAACATGGGAGACCGAAGAGGATCTTCGCAAGAAGTATCCGGACCTTTTCATTTCTCAGTAGGAATCTCGGGGCGCGATTCCTTCAAGGGGGGGCGTTTTGTAACATCCCAAGTATGAAAATCATCCCCTTAGAATGTTTGTTGCATGTTTATTTAAGTATTGCATCATGTCATCATATTGTTTCCATGTTGTTTGCATTTGTTTCTTAATTGTTGCATTTGTTTTCCACTGTTTTCACAACTCAAATTCAAACCTTTTTCAAACAATGGTTTCATACTTGCTCTGTTACAACATTTTCAATAAAAATCACAACTAAAAACAATCAATTGGTTTCATTTTATGCCATAGTGATCCCTTGTGAAAATGATGGTTTTAATTCAATTATTCATTTTCCAAACACAATTAAAAATTCAAATCAAAGCACCCAAAACAGAATCATTTTGAATTTATGTTGATGCCAAAACAAATCAATTCAATTTGCCTTTTTACCATAGGGGCGACCCTATATACAATATTGGTTTTATTAATAATCATTAATTTCATCCAAATTTGTTTTAACTTCAAACAGCAAGCAAATCTCAGCATTTTTGCAAACCAATCTTGGAAATTGTTTTCTAATTACCTAAATAACTACCCTAATTTTTTCTAGAATTTCTACTAAGCTAAAAGCTATATTTTCTTCCAAAAACCAAACCCTACAAAAAAAAAACAGAGAGCAGAAAAAAAAGGAGAACTACCGCGCGCGCAGCACCTAAGCGCTACCCAGCCCAACTCACCCCGCGCGCGCAGCCCAGCCCACCTAGCTTACGCGCGTACCGGTTCACTCTTTCTATCCCTCGTCTTCCCGAAGTACGGCCGAAAATCCGAGCCGCCACGTCGACGGCAGAGCGCCGTGGACGGCCATCCACGGCCCCTCACCCCTATAAATCAGCCCTAGGGCCGCGCCGTCAAACCCTAGCCCCCTAGGTCACTGCTCCTCGCCTCCGCCGCCGTTCTCCACCCTCTGCCACCGTCTCCCCCTCTCTGAAGCTCCCTCCGGCGGCCCCTCTCTCTGAACCCCGATGGATTCCGTCGTCACCGTGCACCACCAACCCACCTAGGCCACTGAAACCGAAACCCCTCTCTCCCCGCTTCCGTTTAAACACCTAAGCAACCCCGGTGACCCCTGGATCTCCCCCGCCATCCTCGTCCACGCCGCGGACGCCGCCGTGCACCCGAGCTCTGCTACCACGACGAACTCCCGGTGAGCATCCACCATCTTCCCCTCTCATCCCTCTGTTGCTCCACCACGGTATCGTGCACATCCACCCCATCTGCCTCGATGCACGGCCGCGTTACCTCAACGCCGGCGAGCAGCGTCGCCTCTGTCAGTCGCGGATGGAAACGCTCGTCAGAAAATTCAGTTAACCTTGCGTTGAAGGATAACCTGCCTGCGTTTGCTTCTCTGTCGAATCTGACGAAGTAGCGCAGTGGTTGCACCTGCGCTGTGCCAAGGGGCTGGTCGTGGGTTCGAGCCGCAGCGCCCCACCCTTTTTGTGGCATTTTTTCCCCCACGCGCAGGAGGCCCACCAGTCATTGGCTCCTTCTGCCACGCGTGCGCGCGCGCGCGCCACGCTGGCCACGGGTCCACTGGACAGTGGCTGTGGGTAGGGTACAGCTAGGTACCAAAAGTTTCTGCGCAGTTTCTGTTTATTCCAAAATCAATTTAAATAACAGATTTAAACATGGAACTTTAAACCTTAATAACTTTTAATCTAAAATTCCAATAAATACAAGTTTTATATGTTTTCTGATCCAAATCAAATGATCTTTCCAAATAATCCAATTGTGTACTGTTTTGAACTTTCAAATTGCAATTCAAGTTTAAATTCAAACCATTCAATTGTATTTTGCCAAAATCATAAGTAATTCATAATAAATCCAAATCATGCAAATAAAATATGTTTTCAATGCTATTTTAAATAACCTATTCAAATATAAATTTTGCTTCATGGTTTGAATAATTTAAATTGCCTAAATAAGTTAATACTTGTTTAATTCATTTAAATTTGATAAAATCATAACTTGCTCAAAATAAAATAATTTTAAACATGCAAAATATGTTTTCAAACCATCAAAGTGTGAACTTTTCAAATATGAGATTGAAATTATGTTTTGAACAAATAAAAATTCAATTAAATTCAAGCTTGTTTTAAATTCATCTAAAACTTGTTTAATATTGGTTAATTCATAATTAAATAATCCTAACTCCTATTTCAATATTTGAAACATGTAATCCAACTAAAATTTGATGTTCTTTTCAAATATAAACTTTGTTATTTGTTTTGAACAATTTAAATGGTTGAAAACAACAAATACTTGTGTGTCACCTTTAAGGCACCCAAAAATTCCCTAAATTAATAATAAAATTCTAAATTGCTACACCCTATTTTAAATTGGTTCTAATGTTGTTATTTTGCTGTTTCCCTTTTGCATGCATCATACTAAACCACTAGCACCTGTTGATTAGTTGGAAAACAAATAATCTAACCAAAATCCATGGGCTTTTCATATGCAACTCAAAGTTGCATATGTGCCCATTTAAATTGTGTTATCATGTTATCTAGTTTATTTTGAGGCAACCATTAACTTGTCATGCATCATATTTGATTGTGCACTATGCCATGATAATTAATGTTTATATTTCTGTCTTGTTTGTTTGCTTCTTCTCGGATAGACGACGACGTTGATACCGACGATCTTTACGACACCCCTTCTGAGGATCTAGCTCAGTACCCGGCTACTGGGTTTGCAGGCAAGTTATCACTCACATGAACCATTGTGTTCCTTTCAACATTGGTTACCGATACTTTCCGTTGTCTATATTTGCTAGCCCTATGTATCGTTGCTTCTGTTACGAACCTATCACATGATACCCTAAACCCTGATATTGCCACACCTCCAGTCCCAAAACCCCGTTGCTTGGGCCCGTGTCTTACTAGCATGCTTAGGGTTGTTTTGCTCGAGTCTGTTATCAGTTACTTACTGTTACTATATCTGTTATATGCTGGGGCTCGATGTTAAACAACAATTTGTTAATTTGAGGTATTAATAACTTGCTGATAAGGCACCGGCAGGAGGCCCGGCGTGGTTTTGAGGCCTGCTAGTGTCGACCCTAATAGGAAAAGGGTCTTGTCTACTGATCCATGACGAGCGCACTATCCGCATGTGGGAAGCGTGTATGGGCGCCCCCCTCAATTTGACTCGATCCGCATCTCGTCCAAATCACCACACTTAGTTCGGGCTTTCCATTTGATGCACGCATATGCAGGTACGAACCCGAGGCCAGGGTGGACTTTTGTAGTCGGCATTTAGGGCGGCGTGGTCTTCCAGTGCTATGAGGGTCCTCCTTTTCTTCGGGGGGGCTCGATTAGCCGCGCACGCACAGCACGTGGTGCTTTGGGCTTGATGCGAAGAAGAGTTGAGTTGTGTTGAGTGTCCCGCTTGGTGGGAAAGGCCTTCCCATCTGGCGGGTTATTCTTACGTGTACGGCCAAATTGGTGCACCCCTGCAGGGATAAATCTTCTCGAGAAGCCGTGTTTTCCGCGGTTATGGTTGACTTGGTGAAAGTACTGGCTAACAAGTACTCAGAACAACTTACACCTAACTAATGATAACTTGACTAGTAATAGGCTTACTGAAACAACAACTTGATCCATCATTAATCCAACTGTGTGAGTTATCCTCGGATTGCTTCTTTGGATAAGGAGCGAGATCCAGGATGGGTTTGTTTGGTGGTTAGCTATAGTTGGTTACGATACGCTATCTTATCTCTTTCTGTTACACCGGAAGTTGTAGTATGTTCTGTGGTTGGTTAGGGCAGCCAGTTGCAGCATCTTTTATACCCCTTTCTTCCGTTGATCCCAAGGCATCTGTGCTTGGTGTTGACGGGTTACACCTTGGTGAATTGTGAGTCTTGCTTGCCAGTACGTTGTTGTACTGACCCCTTTGGGGCTGTGGTTTACGCAGACTACGACTACGGCTACGATGACCACCAGGATGGCTACTTCGTGGAGTTTGACGAGACTGCAGACGAGTAGATAGCTGGACCAGGGCTGGATCCAGGACCTACGTGGATGGGCTTCGTCTTCTTTATTTTCCCGGCTTCTTAAGCCTATTTGGATTTGTCTGTACTCAGACCCCTTTGAATGCTTCCGCTGAGTTGTAATGATATTATGTTGGGACATGTGTCCTCTGGATGATTGTATTTGCTAGTCTCTGCCCTAGTGAGGGCCATTTGCAACTTATTTCAATCTTTTGTGTCTTAGAGGCATGTTGTGTTATCCTTTTGTTCAAAACCGTTGACGTACCATGTGTGTATGGTGTGAAGTACGTCAAATGGTAGTATCCTGATTTCTACGGGATAGTTTACATCGACGGTGAACAGTAACGGTTGGTTGTCGCACATAAGTGCTGGCCTACCCGTAAGGGGACGCGGGAGCCGTTAAGCCCCGTAATCCAACCAAAATACTGTTCAGTTCGTACGGTGAGTATCCTATAGAAGTCCGGGTGCGACAATGTAGCAATTGGCATGAAAACAACATGGAACATTAGAAATTATAGATACGTTTGAGATGTATCAAGCATCCCCAAGCTTAGTTCTACTCGTCCTCGAGTAGGTAAAACAATGAAAACAAAATAATTTCTTTGGTGACATGCTACCAACATAATGTTGATCATCATATTTGCAAAAGCATTTGTGAGCTAAGATCATAGTATTTTAAACATAGGCATGATAGATATAATTCTAACAATGAAACTTAGCAACCATGTTGCAACATGAAAAGTAACACAAACAAAAGATCATGAATAATAATGCACTTGAAAGTTATACGATTATTTCAATCATAAAGAAAACATAGCAAAGTGGTATTTCGCTTGTACTTAAAAGTGAGAGAAAAACATAAATGCCAGAACACATTCAAAGTTCAAGTGATGACTAGAAACAAATAATTTGAGAACAAGTAATAATATATCATGAATCAATCAATAATAATCTTTGGGATTGATGCACATTATGCTCATAATGACAACTATGATCTCTTAATTGTGCATAAAGTTAGAAGATGAAGACTCAACATAAAATTAAAAGAAAGTCCCTTCGCAGAGGGAAGCAGGGATTAACTCATGTGCTAGAGCTTTTTATTTTATAAACAGTGGTATTGAAAACAATTTTTAGAGAGGTGTATGTTTATGTCAACGAGTGGTAATGAAGAACTAATCATAATCCATGCCAAGCAAAGTTTTTAGACTTTTGAGAGCGATTTCCGGTGTTTATTTAGTTTGGCACTTCCCCCCTCCCCCCATCATGATTTTCACAAAACAGGGGTAGCCGTATCGACGGGTACCCACCAAATTTCATCAATCCATGGGGAAGTGCCTTTTTTTTGTTATATTAATTGGCACCAGCTCTCTGCAAATTTAGATGAGCACAGATTCCATACTCATCGGGTGAAAGAGGGAGAAGAACCTTGCTTGACATAAATCACAATAAACTTTAAACTACTTCCTCATGAACTAAAACAGAGGCACAAAACATGTATAATTTTGAAGGTTTTAAAGGTAGCACATGAGAAATTTACTTTAGAGTGGCGATTAAATACAACATATAGGTAGGTATGGTGGACACATTTGGTAAACTTTGGTTTTCCAGAGTTGGATGCACGAGTAGAGATCATACTCAGTACAGGTGGAGGCTAGCAAAGACTGGGAGCGACAAATTAAGAGAGCAATAATGCCCATAATCATGCACATCGACAAAAACATTATTAATCAAAGCATAAATGGTATTACAAGTAAACAAATAAATGATCATAGAGGCTAGAGGTGAATGGTTTGTAGTCATAACATGGTGTAAGCATGTTCTAAGTCAACCAAATAAAGCATTCGAAGGAGAATACCACAATATTATGCTTTGATGTGATAAAATCACCTCATGATTCTTTCAATGGCACATTAAGCACTCTTAGATATTTGAGACAAGTCATACTACATCAATAAATACTAAGCATAGAATTAAAATAATATCCAACACAACATGATAAAGTCTAGCCGCAATCTAAACAAGCTTCTCTTTGCACCATTATAAGCATGAATTTTTTTAATTGCTTTCCAACACCATCACTTTATTTCAACAAAAACTCTCCAAATAATTTATCAATGAAACAAGAGAGTAATACTACTCTACAAGAACTAACATCTCTGAATAAGAGATGCATGGAAAACATGAGCTAAAAAGGATTTGCAGTAGCTAGAAGAAAAACTAAGAATATGAGTATGATAAATGAGGAATACGAGTTTTCATATGAAAAAGCGGAGCGTGTCTCTCTCCCACACAAGAATTCTGGGTTCCAACTTAGTTTATTGAAGCAAGGGAAAAAACGCTCCAAGTAAAGTGCATATGACGTGACCAAATAAAAATATAGTTTTACTAGAAGTGACCTGATAAGTTGCTGATGAAGAAGGGGATGCCTTGGGAATCCCAAGCTTAGACGCTTGAGTCTTCTTATAATTTTCTAGGATGAACCATGGGGGCATCCCCAAGCTTTGGCTTTTCACTCTTGTTGATCAAATTATATCATCCTCTTCTCTTGACCCTTGAAAACTTCCTTCACACCAAACTTGAAGTAATTCTCATTAGAGGGTTAGTGCATAATCAAAGAACTCACATGTTCTGCATGGAAACAAGCATTATTAATAATTTTTAAACATTAGCTACAATCACTGATGTTTTATGGAGCAAAGAAATCCAGTCAACATAGTAAAAGAGATAATACAATTAAAAAGGTAGAATCTATCAAAACCAGAACCGTCTGTAAAGACGATTTTTTCGAGGAACTTACGTTACTCAAATCGAAAAACTTAAAACTAGAAAAGTTTCAGAAATAGTTGAGGATCATGCAAACAAAAATTAGGAAGTTTCGATTTTTCTGTGAATTTATACGAATTAAACAGTGGACAGCAAAAATCTATTCCTGCGCAGAAATCCAAATCTAGCACCAACTTTTCACTAGAGGCTTTACTTGGCACAACAAATACAATAAAATAAAGATACAAAGGAGTTGCTACAGAAGTAAACAACACCTTGTCTCAAGGAAAACAGAAGAAATCATTGCAAAAATAAAAACATGGGTTATATCCCAAGAAGTGCTTTTCTTTAACCCCTTTGAGCTAGGCCTAAAAACAAGAATCAAGTATTTTTCAAGTGAAGAAACATCCAATTTGAGACAATAAACCTCCTCAACAATGCATTGTATTTTATCTATATAAGTTTCATATGTCCCATTCTCAACACTTTTAGTTTTACTACTTTCATCAGATGGGTTTTCAGGAACAATCCAATCAAAATTCTTCTCAAGGCATCATGCATTGCTACTAATTTAAAAGGTATTGGAATTTTGATTTCCTCCCCGGTTTTAGGTTCAGTTTTGTCTAGTTTTTCAAGAACATCAATAACATCTACACATGAGCCTAGTATCTTAAAATGATCAAAGACTTTCCTAGCTTCTATAGCATCATCACCAAATTCTTTAAGCAAAATTTCTAGAACAGAATCTCTCTTTTTAGTGTCCTCGACATCATTTAGGTTAAGAAACATTTGCTGCATTATGGGGTTAAGGTTAACAAACCTAGCCTCTAACATGTGAACCAAAGAATCTGCAGCAATTCCATAATTTGGATCAAGTTCTACTATGGATCTATCCTCAAAATCTTTATTCTTGCTAACTGATACGTCCATTTTGCATCACTATTTTATATCATAATTTCTGTTATTCATTGATATATTTCATGTTATGATGCATCTCTTATGTTATTTTATCTTATTTTGCATGTTTTATAATTTTTGGAGAATAAACACCGGGACCAGGAATCTGATGGAAAAAAGTACCATCAGGATACCATATTTGAGAAGATCAGAAGAAGAAGTGGGACACCGGTGGTGTCCTAAAAGTCCAGAGGAAGAACACAACAAGAAGGAGAGCCAGAGCGGGGCCACCATGGGTGGCGTCCCCCTTGGTCCCGCCACCTATAGGTGTGGCCACCCTGGCCCACCTCTGGGGGATATTTTTGGCGTGCTTGTCCCCCAGAAAACCCTAAGCCTCATTCCATCTTCAAATAATTATTCCGCCGCCACCTCGGGGCGGAAAACACCCGAGAGAGAAAAGCTCTCTGGTAGGGAGAAATCTGTCGGGGAAATTCCTCTCCGGAGAGGGGAAATCACCGTCATCACTCCAGGCATCATCAAGATCGTCATCATCACCACCAGCACCATCACCCTCATCATCGACCTTCATCCCGCTGTAACAATTAGGGGCCTCTATCGCCGTTTTGCATTAGATCTCTCTCCCGGTGTGGATTACTTGTTAGTAGTTGATGCTTGTGAGATTTATCGGTGTTTGCACTTTATGACCAGATTTTTATCATCCATTATATCACCTCTGATCATTATCCATTTGATGTGTTGTGAGTAGTTCGTGTTGTTCTTGAGAACATGGGAGAAGTCAAGTTGTTAGTACTGAAGTAATGTTGAATAACATTTAATGTTTGATATTTAAGTCGTGGTGCTATTCTCCTAGTGGTGTCATGTGAACATCGACTACATGATACTTCACCATTTATGGGCCTAGGAGGATGCATCGTGTATTTGTCTACTAATTGTGGGGTTGACGGAGTGACCGAAACCTAAACCCCCGTTAGGAAACCATTACACGAGGGAGCGTAGGATCCTGGAGTTTAAAGTTGTGGTTAAATTTATTTCTTAATTACTTTCTTGTAGTTGCGGATGCTTGCAAGGGGTATAATTACAAGTATGTATTATTATTGGATGCGACGGTACATTAGCATAGGTTCACCCACACAACACTTATCAAAACACCTAACATTATTCAGCTGCATGGAACAAAAGCACTTGACAGAAACCTCCCGTGTGTCCTCGAGAACGTTTGTTAATCATAAGTAAACTTACCGGCTTGTCCTTTTCTGAAGAAAGGATTGGGCCACTTTCTGCAATTATTACTACTGCATTTTATTTACTCGCACTCTATTTATCTGCAATATCAAAAACCCCTACAAATCTATTTTCTAGTATTTACATCTATTCCTTCATCGAAACTGCTTGTCAACACCTTCTACTCCTCGTTGGGTTTGACACTCTTATTTATCGAAAGTACTAGGATTCTCCCCTATACTTGTGGGTCATCAAGACTATTTTCTGGCGCCATTGTAGGGGAGTGAAGCGCTATTGGGAAGTGGAATTGATAAAGGAAGCTTCTGCTGTAAGTGATGTTTTTATTACTGCCTACTGCTTTATTACGCTATGTTTGGAACTCCTTTTGAGTCCTTATTTGCGGGCACTACTTCCACTGCTAGGGTAGTAAGTGACCCACCTCCTGATGATTTGGATCCTTATAAAATACATATAAAGATAGTTAAACATGTTATGGATAACCGCTATTCAGGTGATGGAAATGTCCATCCTGGTGATCATTTGCTCTTTTTACATGAATTATGCGAGTTATTCAAGTGTGCAGGTATTACTATGAGCCAAGTGAAGAGGAAATTATTCTCTGTATCTTTGACAGGCTGAGCCGCTGAATGGTTCAAACTGCTGAAAAAATAGCCAGACTATTGAATGGGAGGAAATTTTACCTCTCTTTTATTCTAAATTCTATCCTCCAGGTGAAATCCATAGAGATCGGAATTATATATATAATTTTTGGCCTCATGACGGAGAGAGTATTGCCCAAGCATGGGGGAGATTGAAGTTACTAATGCTCAAATGCCCCATTCATGAGCTCCCCAGTAATATTGTTATTAATAATTTCTATGCAAGACTTCCTCTTCATGATAAGGATTTATTGGGTGCTTCTTGTTCTGTATCATTTCCACGTATGAAAGTTGAAGCTAAATGGGATCGTCTTGGCCGTATTCAAGAAAACACTGAAGCATGGGAGAATGACAAAGGTAGAAAGTCAGGTATAAATTATGACTATGAATGCATTAAAACCTTTATGTCATCTGAGGATTTTTATAATGTTAGTGTTGTTTGTGGTCTTGATTCTCAAGTTGCTGCAAATTTATATAAGGCTTTTGCTTCTTACATTGATATTCCTAAAAAGGAATGGGATAAGTACCATGCACCTTATAAAGATACTGTTAATTGTGTTCCTGCTAGAGATATAGAAATTCATACTGTTGATTCCATTGTGCCTGAACCTTATATTGAGAAAATGTCTTTCCCTGCTAAGGTAAAAGAACACTCTATGTTAGCTAGTGTGATTAATAAAAGTGCAAAGAAACTTGTAGAACCTGAGGAACAAATAACTATAGAACCTACAGTAGCAATAGTAAAGGACCTTGTTTCTGAAAATATAGAAGAGGGACACATTATATTTTGTGAAGATACTTCTAATATTGTCTCTCATCCTAGTAAATCTAGGAAGCCTAGTGTTCATGTGCTATCTGTTAGGATAGGTGATCATTGCTACTATGGTTTATGTGATATTGGTGCTAGTTCTAGTGCTATTCCTTATGAGCTTTATAAAGAAATTATGCATGAAATTGGTTCTTGTGAACTTGAATACATTGATGTGATTATTCAACTTGCTAATAGGGAAACTATTTCTCCAATTGGTATTGTTAGAGATGTGGAGGTTTTATGTGGTAAAACTAAATATCCTGCTGATTTTCTAGTACCAGGCACTTCTGCTAGTGATACTTGTTCTATCATATTTGGTAGACCTTTCTTAAACACTTGTGGTGCTGTTATAGATTGCAAAAAGGAGAAAATCCTTACAAAGTTTGATGGAGAGTCTTATGAATTTAATTTCTCCAAATTTGCTAGAACGCCCTATGAAGCTGAATTACCTAATGAAAATTATAGAGTTGAACAGTTGGCTTCTATTGCTCTTCCTCCTAACAATCCTTTGCAGCAATACATGGAAGACCACAAAAGTGACGTCTTTATGGAAGAAAGGAATGAAATTGATGAGATTTTCCTACATCAGCCAGCAATGCTGAAACATAATTTACTTGTGGAAGACTTGGGTACAACATTACCACCCAAGGAAGATCATGTTTTTGATTTAAAGCCTTTTCTTGATTATCTTAAATGTGCTCATATTGATGATAAGAAACTATATCTTGTTATTATTAGTTCTCAACTTTCTGATAAAGAAGAGGAGAGATTATTGGGGATATTGAAGAAACATAGAGGTGCTATTGGTTATACTCTTGATGATCTGAAGGGGATTTCTCCTGCTATATATCAGCATGCTATTAATATTGAACCTGATGCAAAGGCAGTTGTTGAACATCAGCGCCGTTTAAATCCTAAGATGAAGGATGTGGTAAGAAATGAGGTATTGAAACTCCTTGATGCTGGCATTATTTATCCTATTGCTGATAGTAGATGGGTTAGTCATGTGCATTGTGTCCATAAGAAAGGAGGGATGACTGTTGTGCCTAATGAAAATAATGAACTCATTCCTCAAAGAGTAGTAGTTGGTTATATGATGTGCATTGATTTTAGAAAGGTTAACAAAGTAACTAAGAAAGATCATTATCCTTTACCTTTTATTGATAAAATGTTAGAAAGGTTGTCTAAGAAAACTCATTTCTGCTTTCTTGATGGTTATTCTGGGTTCTCTCAAATTGCTGTTAAAAAGCTTGAGCAACAGAAAACAACTTTCACTTGTCCTTATGGAACCTATGCTTATAGACATATGCCTTTTGGTTTATGTAATGCTCCTGCTACTTTTCAAAGATGCATGTATGCTATCTTTCATGGTTTTGTGAAGAAATTGTGGAAGTTTTCATGGATGATTTCTCCGTCTATGGAACTTCTTTTGATAATTGTTTGCAGAATCTTGATAAGGTTTTGCAGAGATGTGAGGAGACTAATCTTGTTCTTAACTAGGAGAAATGCCATTTTATGGTTAATGAAGGAATTGTTCTTGGACATAAAATTTCTGAAAGAGGTATTGAAGTTGATAGAGCTAAAGTTGAATCCATTGAGAAAATGCCCTGTCCCAGGGATGTCAAAGGTATTCGTAGTATTCTCGGTCATGCTGGTTTCTATAGAAGGTTTATTAAAGATTTCTCTAAACTATCAAAGCCTCTTACTAATCTTCTTCAAAAAGATGTACCTTTTGTTTTTGATGAAGATTGTAGAGAAGCTTTTGAATTTTAAAGAAGGCTTTAATATCTGCCCCTATTGTTCAACCACCTGATTGGAATTTACCGTTTGAAATTATATGTGATGCTAGTGATTATGCTGTAGGTGTTCTTCTTGGACAATGGATAGATAAGAAGTTAAATGTTATTCATTATGCTAGTAAAACTCTTGATGCTGCTCAAAAGAATTATGCTACCACTGAAGAAGAATTCCTAGCTGTAGTTTTTTGCTTGTGATAAATTTAGGAAGTATATTGTTGATTCTAAAGTTACTATTCATACTTATCATGCTGCTATTAAATACCTAATGGAAAAGCAAGATGCTAAGACTAGGCTTATTAGATGGGTGCTTCTTTTGCATGAATTTGATTTACATATTGTGGATAGGAAGGGTGCTGAAAATCTGGTTGCTGATAATCTGTCTAGATTAGAAAATATCCCTGATGACCCTATTCCTGTTAAGGATAGTTTTCCTAATGAATAGTTAGCTGCAATAAAATTGAGCTCTCAAGAGAGTCCATGGTATGCTGATTATGCTAACTTTATTGTTTCAGAGTATTTGCCTCCTACCTTTACAGCTCGGCAAAGAAGAAAATTCTTCTATGATTTGAGGCATTATTTTTGGGATGACCGACACTTATATAAAGAAGGTGTTGATGGTATTATGAGAAGATGTGTTCCTGAAAATGAATAACGAGAGATATTGAGAAAATGTCATAGTAGTGCTTATGGAGGACATCACGCTGGAGATAGATCTGCACATAAGGTTCTACAATCAGGTTTTTATTGGCCTACTCTCTTTAAAGATGCTAGAAATTTTGTTTTATCTTGTGATCAATGTGAAAGGGTTGGAAATATTTCTAGACGTAATGAAATGCCTATGAATTATTCTCTTGTTATTGAACCGTTTGATTGTTGGGGTTTTGACTTTATGGGTCCTTTCCCTCCTTCACAAGGCTATACACATATTCTTGTTGCTGTTGATTATGTTACTAAATGGGTATAAGCTATACCTACTAAAAGTGCTGATGGTAAAACCTCATTAAAAATGCTTAAAGACATTATTTTATCTAGGTTTTGTGTACCTAGATACCTTATGACTGATGGGGGTTCTCATTTTATTCATGGTGGTTTTAGAAAACCCTTTCTAAATATGATGTTAATCATAGAATTTCCTCACCCTATCATCCTCAAACTACTGGGCAAGTAGAATTATCAAATAGAGAAATCAAATCCATCTTGCAAAAGACTGTTAACAAATCTAGAAAAAATTGGGCTAAGAGATTAAATGATGCTTTGTGGGCTTATAGAACTGCTTATAAAAACCCCATGGGCATGTATCCTTATAAAATGGTTTATGGAAAAGCTTGTCACTTGCCCTTAGAATTAGAACACAAAGCTTATAGGGAAGTGAAAGACCTATATAGAGATTTTAAACTTGCTGTAGAGAAAAGGTTGCTTGACTTAAGTTCTTTAGATGAATGGAGGAGTGAAGCATATGAAAATGCTAAGCTCTTTAAAGAGAAAGTTAAAAGATGGCATGATAAGAGAATTATTAAAAGAGAATTTCATGTCGGTGAAAAGGTGCTATTGTATAGGTCTCGTCTCATATTTTTTGCATGAAAATTACTCTCGATATGGGAAGGACCTTTTGTTATCGAAGAGGTATATCGTTCGGGGGAAATTAAAATTGTTTCCCTTGAAGAAAACTCCTCACAAGGGGTGAATGGACAAAGACTGAAGCATTATATTTCTGGAGATCCTTATAATGAAAATGTTGATTGTATTCAAGCCATGATCCGGGAGGAGTTTATTAACAAGCATATTTCAGAAACTGCGGAGTCAGTTTTCGAATAGGTAACAGTTTTGGCAAGAAAATGTTCGCGAAACATCTTCTAACTTATATTTTTACTGTTTTTAGAAAATATGAAAACTTATGAGCCGGAAACGAGAGGGGGACGAAGCCCGAAGGCTCCACACCATAGGGTCATATCATGAGTAGAGAAGTTATCGTATAGGATGGTTTGTAGTATGGAAGTGTCTCTAGTTAGTCATCGTTGTATCTGTTGGTGTGAGTTGCCGGTTTGAAATATTAATGAGAAGTTTCATCATTTACTTTCTGCACACATCATTTTAGTTTTCAATTTATGTCATATGGTTGAGCTTGTTATTAGTATTTGGCATCACTCTAGAGATCGTTAAGTTAATCTAGTTGGTTTTGGCAAACTTAGCTTGGGTCAGCAGAAATAATATTTTGAGATGCTAGTATAAGAAAGAGGAATTTGCCTATTAGCTCGTAAACTTAGTATTCACAAGTTAAGATCGCTTGGGCTTTCAATGAAGATTGCATGATTGGTTTCATCATATATGTATTTTTTTTGTTTTCCCTCAACTCTTATGCTTGCTACCCAACCTTGCTAGCCAAAAACCCTGTACTGAGAGGGAATGCTTCTCGTGCATCCAAAACCTTGAGCCCCAAAACCTTGCCATTGTGTACACCATACCTACCTACATGTGGTATTTAACTGCCACTCCAAGTAAATTGCTCATGTGCTACCTTTAAAACCTTCAAAAGTATACCCGTTTTGTGCCCCTGTTTTAGCTCACGAGGATGTAAATAGAGAATATTTATCTCACTTGTTGATTGGACTTCAAACACCTAGACTAGCGGCTTTATCCGCTTATCCAAATGCTAGAAGAGCTGGCAGCGGGGTGCCCAGCCCCAAAGCTAATACACAAATTCTCTTCACTATTTTGCCCTTGATTTATCAGTCAAAGCATAATCGTGTAAACAAAAGAGAATGAGGGGTGACCTTCTACACCAGTTGCGTCCCTCATATGGGAGCCGCTCCTATGAAGTCTAATCGGCTTGTGACGTACTTAATTGTCTGTTTACCATTCGTTGACATAAGCATACACCTCTCTTTAAAATGTTTTCAATACATGTGTATTATAAAATAAAAGCTCTAGCACACGAGTGATCCATGCGTCCCTCTGCGAAGGACCTTTCTTTTACTTTCATGTTGAGTCAGTGAACCCATTTCTCTCTGTCTCCAGCAAGCATTTGAGTTGTTGTGATCTCATCATCTATATGTTGATTTATTCAATCGTGTTTTCTATCCTTCTTTGTTCAGCACATGCTTTATTATCTGAATGAATATTACTTTGAAAAGCTATGAATCACTGTAAAAGAATTGCTATAATTAAACATGTTAATCTCTACAAGATGAGCCCTATTATAAAGACTTCACCTAAGATAAGCATGATATCATTAAATTTTCTCTGACCAAGAATAAAGTTTGCCATTACCAATTTTGATTCTCTCTTTTGCATCTTTGTTTGTGACTCCCATTACTCGTTTCAAGTTAGGTTATATGAGAGTAAGTTGTTGTCTATAATGATTGGTGCATAGATAGATGTGATGCTTCTTGTCCGTATTTTATTTATCGACTATTCACTCCATAAACCTGTGGTCATGTTTTCTGAGTTCAGTTTCGCTTGGGGACAAGCGAGGTCTAAGCTTGGGGGGAGTTGATACGTCCATTTTGCATCACTATTTTATATCATAAATTTCTGTTATTCATCGATATATTTCATGTTATGATGCATCTCTTATGTTATTTTATCTTATTTTGCATGTTTTATAATTTTTGGAGAATAAACACCGGGACCAGGAATCTGATAGAAAAAGCATCATCAGGATACCATATTTGAGAAGATCAGAAGAAGAAGTGGGACACCGGGGGGTCCTAAAAGTCCACAGGAAAAAACACAACCAGAAGGAGAGCCAGAGGGGGGCACCATGGGCCCACACCATGGGGTGGCGCGGCCCCCCCTTGGCCACGCCACCTATAGGTGTGGCCACCATGGCCCACCTCTGGGGGATATTTTTGGCGTGCTTGTCCCCCCAGGAAACCCTAAGACTCATTCTATCTTTGAAGAATTATTCCGCTGCCACCTCGGGGCGGAAAACACCCAAGAGAGAAAAGCTCTCTGGTAGGGAGAAATCTACCGGGGAAATTTCTCTCCCAAGAGGGGAAATCACCGCCATCGTCACCATCATCACTCCAGGCATTATCAAGATTGTCATCATCATCATTATCATCACCACCAGCACCATCACCCTCATCATCCACCTTCATCTTGCTGTAACAATTAGGGGCCTCTATCGTCGTTTTGCATTAGATCTCTCTCCCGGTGTGGATTACTTGTTAGTAGTGGATGCTTGTGAGATTTATCGGTGTTTGCACTTTATGACCAGATTGTTATCATCCATTATATCACCTCTGATCATGATCCATATGATGTGTTGTGAGTAGTCCGTGTTGTTCTTGAGGACATGGGAGAAGTCAAGTTGTTAGTAGTGAAGTAACGTTGAATAATATTTAATGTTTGATATTTAAGTTGTGGTTTTATTCTCCTAGTGGTGTCATGTGAACGTCGATTACATGATACTTCACCATTTATGGGCATAGGGGGATGCATCGTGTATTTGGCTACTAATTGTGGGGTTGCCGGAGTGACAGAAACCTAAACCCCCGTTAGGAAACCAATACACGAGGGAGCATAGGATCCCGCAGTTTAAAGCTGTGGTTAGATTTATTTCTTAATTACTTTCTTGTAGTTGCGTATTGTTGCAAGGGGTATAATCACAAGTATGTATTAGTCTTGGATGGGTACATTAGCATAGGTTCACCCACACAACACTTATCAAAACACCTAACATTATTCAGCTGCATGGAACAAAAACACTTGACAAAAACCTCCCGTGTGTCCTCGAGAACGTTTGTTAATCATAAGTAAACTCATCGACTTGTCCTTTGCTGAAGAAAGGATTGGGACATTTGCTGCAATTATTACTACTGCATTTTATTTACTCGCGCTTTATTTATCTGCAATATCAAAACCCCCTACAAATCTATTTTCCAGTATTTACAGTTATTCCTTCATCGCAACAGCTTGTCAACACCTTCTGCTCCTCGTTGGGTTCGACACTCTTATTTATAGAAAGTACTACGATTCACCCCCTATACTTGTGGGTCATCACTAACATGATTCAAGAATTCTTCAATGTTATCCTTTCCAATTATAGAACCACTACCTATTGATAAGTCTTTCAAGCTGAACTTAGGGAGCAACATGATGAGTAATAAAAATCAGGGTAACAAAATAACAACTATAATAAGAACTAATTTTTTTGTGTGTTTTTGATATAAAGAAGAAAACAAGACAAAATAAAATAAAATAAGCAAAACAATAACAAAGTAAAGAGATTGGAGGTGAGAGACTCCCCTTGTAGAAATCATTTTCCTCCCCGACAACGGTGCCAGAAAATTGCTTGATGGCGTGTGGACACATGTTCATTGGGAGACCCCAAGAGGAAGATATGAAGAGTGTAGAAGCAAGTTTCCCTCAGAAAGAAACCAAGGTTGAATCGACCAGTAGAAGGAAAAAAACACTTCTGAAGGTTGTTGACAGCTATTGCTGGCAGGGCGCACTGCCAGCCTCAGTAGCAACGTGGAATCTGCACACAACACAACCAAGATACTTTGCCCCAATGAAACAGTGAGGCTGTCAATCTCACTGGTTTTGCTAACACAAAGAATTAGATGTATAATGTGTAAAACAATACTTCTTTGCGGTAAATGAAAAGAGAACAATGATGGCAGTGAATGAAAGGAAAACAGTGTTTGCAGTGGTTGTATTATCAGTGTAAAAAAATGGACCGGGGTCCATAGTTCACTAGTGGTGTCTCTCCATAAAAGATAGATAAAATGTTGGGTAAACAAATTACGGCTGGGCAATTGACAGATATAAAGGCTGCACCGTTGTGCATATCTATGACATGATGATTACTATGTGATTCATGGAGGCATTACAACATAATTCACATACTGTTATCCAACTGCATCTATGACTAATAATCCACCCTCAGAACGTAATCCAATCAGACTTCAGGTAATAAGTTGCAAGCAATAGATTATTTCCTTAAGTAAAGTGTGTAATATAAACAATGAAAACATTGTTGTTTTCTCCCTAATGGCAACAACACATCCCCCATTTGTCACGTTTATGTCACTCGAGCATACATGAAAAGTAGGCATGGACCCACTATTGAGCATAAATACTCCCTCTTGGAGTTACAAGCATCAACTTGGCAAGAGCATCTACTAGTAACGGAGAGCATGCAATATCATAAATAACATAAACATGTTAGGTTGATAATCACTTGAGATAGCATTCAATATTCATCAGATCCCAGCAAACACAACATGTAGCATTACAAACAGATGCTCTTGATCATGTTAGGAAGCTCACAAGATCTAAACATGGTGGCATAAAGAGGAGAAGACAACCATCTAGCTACTGCTATGGACCCGTAGTCTAAGGATGAACTACTCACGCATCACTCCGGAGGCAGGCATGGTGATGTAGAGCCCTCCGGTGATGATTTCCCCTCCCGGCAGGGTGCCGGGGAGAGCTTCATAACCCTCTCGAACTAGGGTTGACGATGACAGCGGCTACGAAACTTTTCGTGGATGGAGGCTCTTGTATTTAGGGTTAACCCGAGGAGGAGCTTATATAGGCGAAAGCGCGATGTCTGTGGGCCCCCGAGGGGCCCACATCACCTGGTGACGCGGCCAAGGGGGGCCGCTCCACCCTATGGTGTGGTGGCTCCAGGGCCCCCCTCCGGGTCTCCTACGGACTCCGTGTACATGGCAGAATTCTAAGGTCCTAGAATTTTGTTTCGTCCAATTCCGAGAATATTTCTAGAACAACTTTTCTTAAACCAAAAACAGCAGAAAACGGGAACTGGCTATGTGGCATCTTGTTAATAGGTTAGTCCAAGGAAATCCATAAAAATGATGTGAAGTGTATAGAAAACATGTAGCAATTGGCATGAAACCAACATGGAACATCAGAAATTATAGATACGTTTGAGACGTATCACCCTGTCCCGGCAGGGTGCAAGAACAGGAACTTCTGGTCCTCGAATTGGGTTTCGAGGTGGTGGCGGCGCTCTGGTGTTTTTCTCTGGAATATGACAACCCCCTCGGGTTTTTAGGAGATAAAAACATCAAAGGTATACCACAATCAACCGTGTTCTGGGACAAGCACGTTACACTAAGAATGACAGCCAGGCTCTCGAAAAGGTGCATAAAGTTAGAAGGTGAAGACTCAACATAAAAGTAAAAGAAAGGCCCTTCGGAGAGGGAGGCAGGGATTAACTCATGTGCTAGAGATTTTTATTTTATTAGAACATAGGTATTGAAAAAAAATTGAGAGAGGTGTATGTTTATGTCAACGAATAGCAAACAGACAATACAATATGTCACAAGTTAACTAGACTTTACAAGAGCGGCTCCCATTGAAGGACGTTCTTTCTACCGGGGTCAATAGATCATCCCTCTTATCTTTTGTTTACACAATTATGCTTTAGCTGATAAATCAGGGGCAAAAAGAGTGAAGAAAATGTATAGTAACCAAGTTTGGGGCTGGGCGCCCCGTTGCCAGCTCTTCTATCAATTTGGATAAGCGGATGTGCCACTAGTCCAGGTGTGTAAAGTCTAATTAACAAGTGAGATAAAGATCGTCTACCTGCGTCCTCATGAGCTAAAATAGGGGCACACAACAGGTATAATTTTGAAGGTTTTAAAGGTAGAACACAAGCAATTTACTTGGAGTGGCGGTTAATTACCACATAGGTAGGTATGGTGGACACATTTGGCAAACTTTGTTTTTTTGGAAGTTGGATGCACGAATAGAGCTCATACTCAGTACAAGTGAAGGCTAGCAATAGACTGGGAGCGACAATCAAGAGAGTAGTAACTATCATAATCATGCTTGCGACAAAACAAAATTAAGAGGGGCATAAAAGTGATACAAATACTCTGAGGCAAAATAAATCATCAAGGCTGAATTGACTTTTTGTTTTCAATCTTATGCATGCGTGAGCATGTGCCAAGTCAATTCAAGTGAAACATTCAGAGGAAGATACCACAATGTCATACCCTTCTATGAATAAAACAATGCAAGAAAACATTTATACGACATGCTATCAAGTATTAGTAAGTTGGCACTGATCATAAGAGAGCACAAACTACTAAGCATCCATTAAATAACATACAACTTACAAGAACAAACTAAGCATGTCCAGGATACGTCCAAAATGTATCTCCTTTTTCGAACACTTTTGCTATTATTTGCCTCTAAACATGTGAGTTTTGGATACAACTAACACGGAATGACGCTGTTTTCACTAGAATTACTTTGGTGTCTCGTTTTTGTACAGAAAAAACAACTTTCGGAAAAATCCCGAAGACCTTAAAACACCTGAAGACCCCCGGAGCCAAAAGGAGACCCGGAGAGGGGCCAGGAGGGGGCCACACCACCCCTAGGCGCGCCACCCTTGGTCGCCGCCGCCTGGTGGTGTGGGGGCCCCCAGGCACTCCCTCGGGCTCCCCTTTCGACTACTTATCGCCCGTAACCCTAAAACATCAGGGGGTTCTTCATATTCCAGGAGAAACACAAGAGCACCGCCGCCACCTCGAAACCCAATTCGGGGATCAGAAGTTCCTATTCTGGCACCCTGCTGGGACGGGGATTCGAAGGAGATCATCGCCATCGTCACCACCACTCCTTCTCCATCAACCATCCATGATTCCCTCATCCATGTGTGAGTAAACCCCGCTGGAGGCTGAGAAGGATGTAAGGGATTGGATGGTATCGTTCATGTAATCATGCCATATTGTTAGGGCATAGTGCCTAGTATCCGTTGTTAGTGCTATATACCATTGTTGCAACTTGTTATTCTTAATTCTTGTCACTTTGGGCCCGAGTGTCATGATCACATATCTGAACATGTTATTGTTTCATGAGTATAATTATGTTTCTTGATCATACCTGCAAGTTGCTTACACACATTGTTGTCCAGAACCCGAGGCCCCAAAGTGACAGAAATTGGGACAACCGGAGGGGATGCCCGTGATGTGAGGATCACATGTGTTTACGGAGTGTTAATGCTTTGCTCCGGTGCTTTATTAAAAGGAGCACCTTAATTACTAGTAGTTTCTCTAGAGGCCCCGCTGCCACGGGCTGGTAGGACAAAAGATGTTGTGCAAGTTTCTCATTGCGAGCACATATGACTATATTGGAACACATGCTTATGGTTTTCCTAGAACTTGGATGATTTGTTATTATCTATCTGCAATGCCCATGTTATTATTATATGAACTATCTTATCCATGCAACGCCCGTTGATCCATCCTCTATGCCTACGGTATTTTCATCCTGTTGTTTTCACAATTGCTACTGTTGTTTCACGATTGCTAATGTTCTTACTAGTTTACCACTACTGTTATTTTGTTACTGTTGCTGCTATAAAACGGTTACCACTGATAAATTGTTGCGATCAAGTCTACTTTCAGGTGCAACTGAATTGACAACTCAATTGTTAAGGCTTATAAATATTCTTTGGCTCCCCTTGTGTCGAATCAATAAATTTGGGTTTTACTTCCCTCGAAGACTGTTGTGATCCCCTATACTTGTGGGTCATCAGTCCACATGGATGAGTACATGTACAAAAATGAAAACAAATAGAGTTCATACCAACCTCTCACCAAAACTTGAATTGTCGTAAATCGTCATTATTGCTCTTCACTTGTGTGGATTGAATGATATAAAATGATAACCAAGCTCCAATGGAGTCATGAAGGACTATTGAACTCTGCAACAAACTTGACAAAACCAAAGAAGAAAAACAAATATTTTTGGGGTTTTCCAACTTAAAACAAGAACAGAAGGAAAACAAGCAAACGGAGCAAAATCTTTTTGGGTTTTTGAATATTAAACTAAAACTAGAAAGTAAAGCAAACTTATAAAAGTAACTAAAGAAAAAAAAATAAAGAGAAACAACAGAAATATTTTTGGTCTTTTTGCATTTTGGAAAGAAGAAACAAAACAAGAAAATCAAAGGAAACGAAAGAAACGAAAACATGGATATACAAAGAATCTACAGAAAGATGATATGTAAATGAGTGTGATGTCAGCATACCTCCCCCCAAGCTTAGGCTTTTGGCCTAAGTGGAGATCAATCCCAAGAGGGCCAAGAAGTGGCGCCCCCATAGTGCAACGAGGAAGGGTCATCCTCCTGATATGAACTCGAGGACGCCCCATTGTAATGCATGGTGTAGTCCCCAGAGAGCACATCGTGCCCTGCCCGATACTCGGGGTCGTGCTGCGCAAGGAAACCAAGCAAATGTAGCTGCTCGTCCAGCTCCTCATTTGGGCGCGACCATGCCCCCTACGAATACTAAACAAACCAGGCTGCGACAAAGGAAATCCCCTTCATCTCCATCAGTAAATAAAACTCTACAGATTAGATTGTTAGCACTAGAGTTAGCAGTAACAAAATGATGAGCTTTCATGGTAGCAAGATCAAGTCTCTGTGGGCCTAAGAACTCATCATTCGGAGCAACATAAAGGCCTAGAGCAGTTATAATACACGCATCAATAATACCCCCATAAAATGGGTCCTCTAGCAGCTAAACGTCTAGCAATGGGAGCACCAAGGTTGTACTTATGGTTATCATTAAGTGCAGCAACCAGAAAAGCTAAATGGTAATTTGAAATATTACTAGTTTTTTCCCTACTAAAAACAGTAGTAGCAAGACAGTAAGCAAAGTATCTAATAGCTGGGAGCTGAATCTTCCTTATTTTGCCATGCTGAGCTGCGCGGTCATCATCATTTGTCACTCCTCGGTAGAGCTCCAGCAAATCAGCAGGTCGTCCTTGAATCTTCCTCGCCGTCCCAGACAAATTAATGCCTATGATGTGATACGTCCATTTTTCATCACTATTTTATATCGTTATTTTCTGTTATTCATCGATATATTTCATGTTATGATACATTACTTATGGTATTTCATCTTATTTCGCATGTTTAATAATTATGGGAGAAGAAACACCGGAACCAGAAATCTGATGGAAAAAGCACCATCAGGACACCCTATTTCAGAAGATCAGAAGAAGATGGGGAACACCGGAGGAGTCTTAGAAGTCCCGAGGAGGAAGCCAGCCAGAAGGGCACTCGGAGTCCCCCCCCCTCTACTCGCGCCTGGGGGTGGCCTGCCCCCGGCCCACTCCTGGGCGCCCTCTTTCGCGTACTTGACCCCCAGAGAACCCTAAGCACAGGGACATCGTCGAAGAATTATTCCACCGCCGCCTCGGGGCGGAAAACAACAGAGAGAGAAAATCTCTCCCGCAGGGAGAAATCTGCTGGGGAAATTCCTCCCCGGAGAGGGGAAATCATCGCCAACGTCACCGTCATCACTCCGGGCTTCATCGAGATCATCATCATCATCCTCATCACCAACACCATCACCGTCACCGTCCACCTTCATCCCGTTATGAGAATTATGGGTCCTTATCGTTGTTTACCACTAGATCTCTTGTCGTGGGATAATCACGGCAGACGTTACCGGGGGTAACTTGTCTTGGGGCAAATCGACTCTGGTGTTTGGGAGAGGGTTTAGCTCAAGGGAAACCATGGTGATATGCGATCTGGTAGCCGACAATCAAGTCGCCGAGTCTCCGATCTGAATATACTATCTCAACTTTCGTGTTACAATGGATACTCGATATCTCGCAATCTCTATCTCGTAAGCCTGTCTAATCTAACCCTAGGGACCGGCTTATATAGTACCCGAATCCCTTGGCTTACTATCCAAGGCGTGTTCGGAGTCCCACCCGGACACTACTTACAAACCCTAAACTTCCTTATCGGAACCCACGATCCGGGTTACGAGGCCTACACTCCTGGGCCTTCTAGAAGCTCCTTTTCCCTAAGCCGGGTCTTGTGCAGCGTCCTTTGGGCCGAATTACACCTTGGTGTTAGCATACCGGGTTATCATCCCTCCATCAGTAGTCCCCAGAATAGCTTGGGCTTCACGGGATCCTCCTTGAAGCGCACGCTATTCCCTGCAAAAATAACAAACACACAAGTTCATAGAGGCCGGGTTAGGTTGCTTTAATAAACAGCTAGGCCTAACTCCATTGGTGGTCCATATAATAACCCGGCTTTCTCCGAATCCATCTTTACTTTTCCGGGTCAATGTTCCGAGGAAGATGCAGAAGACCCAGCTTGTTTCACTCATTAATTGGTCCGGATATCGCGGAAGGGATTTCCTTCCTATCCTTTCCGGATATCGCGCGCGGGCACTTAACGCATATCCCAAAATTCCTGGATGGGTATCTTTTCCGAAAATTTTGGCTCCCGCTCACCTTGACCTAGTTTTCTCCACCCGTACCTATAAATAGGTGTCCTAGGGATGGTAACATACCACAACGCTCCATTTCTTCCGTCACCTTCTTCCTCACCGGCGCTCTCTCGCCCGAGCTTGCGCAGCGCCGCCACGGAGACCACGAACGCGCCGCCGGAGTCGAGCCGCCGTCACCTGCGCTCGACTATGAATCGCGCCGCGCCGCCGTCTGTCTCCGCCGCCGCGCACCCGAGCTGCCCGCCGGGAGTGCCAGAGGGGCACCACAGCTGCGCCATCTGCCGCCGTCGTGCTCTCCTTCAATCCACAATGGTAAGCTTACCATCTCCATTGATTTTAGCTTTCAATTTCTCCGCTCGACCTAGATTGGATCTAGGCCCGCCCGCGGGCCGTTTCTTGCTTCACGCCGGATTAGATCGCTCAACTCCACTCTAGGTTGTTCAATTGCTCAATAGTTGACCCCACAGCGCTCTCCTATCGCTTGCAATCGCTAATTTCTCTGCAAAATTATCCGCAAATTTTCCGATCTGGATGTAGTTCACCAAAACTTCCTCTATTGCTCTTCGATACCCGGACAGTCCACCACTTCCAGTTCTTTTATACATACTCTAGATAAACAGGCAATCAACCTCCTTTCATAATCGCTCACTGATACTTGGATATCCCATAATTTCTGTATTGCTCGTCGACACCCGGATAATTCGTAATTTTCGTACTGCCTAGTGATACTCGGACAACTCATAGCTTTCATATTGCTTCTTACTGATACTTCTTGTGGATACTCGGATAACTCATAATTCCCGAGTCTTAATGCCTCGTACTCTTTGCCTTGTATTTTGCAGACCGAGCTAATGGCTCCAAAGCACAAGGGCAAACAGCCGGCAAAAACAAGGTCAACCCAATCCATCTCCGCCAACTGGGCACGGTCTTCCGTGACCCAGGCCAAGCTAGAAGAACTCGCCGAGTCTGGCGTTCTCCCTCCTCAGAAGGAGATCCACTGGAGAGTACCGGGTGACGAGACTCGGCCTACCCCCAACCCCAACGAGGTAATATGCTTTGTTGAGCACGTGATCCGGGGGTTTCGCCCCCCGGGTCACTCCTTTTTCCGTGAGGTCCTCAGCCATTACGGCCTCCGGGTATTCGACATAGGGCCTAACTCTATGTTGAATATAACCCATTTCATAGTCCTTTGCGAATCTTACTTGTGCATCCCGCCCAATCTCGTTTTGTTTATCGAACTTTTCCAATGCAAACCGTGCCGCGAAAGCGGTGACGGGGCCCTCTTGGCCTGCGGCGGGGTTTCTATCCAGCACCGCAAGAATTCACCCATGCCGACTCTCAGTCTTAACTCTCACGTTAAGCATTGGCAACAAACTTTCTTTTATTGCCGGGAAACCTCCCCACCCGGCGAAAAGAAATTGCCGGGTTACTCGGAGGGTCTCTTAGATCTTTCCGACACTTTCAATGCTTTCCCCCTGAATCGGACAGGGAAGCCATCCAGCCCCTTCTAGCCAAAATAGCTGTTCTTTCTGCCCAAGGCCTCCTTGGGCTTAACTTGGTTAAGACATGGGTGGACTTCCGGATCCAGCCCAACTCCATTCGCACAAAGCTGATGTGCGACTACTCGGGGCACGTTACGGACACGCTCCGCTATTCCTCAAAGAATTACCCGGCCGGTGACACTAACAAGACCATCAAGAGCTTCCTGATTGAGAAGCTGGAGGTGATCAAGAATATAGCCGGGTTAGCGCCGTTCACCCGGGATAACCCAGCTCCAGCGGTAAAATCCGATACTTATCCACTTATTCTCGTACTTTGACTTGATACAACTACTAACTCTCACCTTCATGCCTTTATCTCAGGCCGATAATGCTTTCTGGAACATCGAGACCCCTCCCAACTCCGGGAACCCGGAGGAAGAAGAAGAACCGGCTGATACTAACGAAGGTATCACCCGTATTTCAGTCATCTTAATCTCTGTTACTTTGCTTTCCCATTTTTTCTCTTTTTCCGACTATATGCCTGCGCCTTTCAGGGATGGATGATAAGGGTGACAAGGATGACCAGGGAGACCCGGAAGAAACTGAGAGCGACAAAAGAGAGGTTGAGCCAGAAGTCGAGGTCGGAACCAAGAGGAAAACCCACGGGGTCGTCTTCAAGGTTCCCTACTCTTCCATGTCCTCCAAACCCTATTCTTTTGATAATATGCGCGAACTTAACCGACAGTTATCAAATTCACCACACTTGAAGGATCCGCCTCCAACCAAGCGCAGGGTAACCCGGAATTCCGCGGGCGATGATCCCCTCAACCCGGGTATTCCTACGTCCCCGGCTCATCGTACTGGTATTTATCCATCTCATCCCATCAACTCACCTCGAAAACACCCTTCCCCCAATCATCCATTGGCCGGACAGCTCCGGGTCTCACTCTCGGATTCTGTGACAGCCTCGTCCGCGTCTAGCAGCTCACTTCCTGCAGATTTTGTGGTGAATGCCGGGTAAGTCATATTTTCGGCTAAGCAATACACTAGTCCTTTTGATAGCCATCAATTTTTTGTTGCTAATCACTTCTCTTTTCTTTCCTCAGCGCCCAGGTCTCGATCAGTGACCCGGATAACATGGACACAGACAACCGGGAGACGGAGGGGCCGATTGACGATATGAACGCCGCGACTGGTGGTGGTGGTGAAAATAACCAGGAGCAAGACCCCCTGGCTGACTCGGCTCGGCAGGAAGCCGGGTCTCCCAAGCCATCTGAAGAAGCTGAGGACGACGACGTCGAGATCCTGGACACAAGGATGGGCTCTCCCAATCCGGACACCCAGGCGACCCGGGTCTCGACCCCAAAGTCGGAGAAGGCTCGTCCTCCGAGTGATCAGGCTGCCGGCTCTTCCGGTATCAGGCCCGAGGATATGAATTTTTCCCAGATGCTTGACGCCCTGCACACCTTGAGGGCTGACGAAGAAAATGTCCTAGAAGCTTTGATAGCCAAACATGAGGTAAATCCGAATAATATTGCCTGTATCCTTGTCTAGTCCCCAAGTTCCAAGTGAACTTATTGATAATTTGCTTGGAACTTCGTAGTATATCCGACTGATAGCTTGCTTTTTATCCGGCTAACCCTTCCTTGTGTTTCCCCACAGGCCTTCGTGACCCACTCGGAGAAGGCATCGGCGAAGGCCACCAAACTCCTCGAGAAGGAGACGACTCTGCGTGAGTCGGCTGAAGCTGATGCCAAGAAGGCAGGGAAAATCACAAGGAAATATAGAAAGAGGGCTCATGCAGCAGAAGATGAACTGACCAAGCTTTCCGTTCAGATTGCCGACACATATCGTGCTTTGACTGGTACTATTCCTAACTTAATAATTATAACCCAGATTCTCATTCTGATAAATAGTTGGATTTCCTTACTCACTGCTTTTTTCTATTTTCTGCAGGTCCGGATGATGCAACTCCGGATGAAGATGATATCGTAAAGCTGAAAACCATCAAGAGCATGATCCGGCAGCTCTGTGCCGGAACCAAATGGATTCTTCAGGATCTGAAGTGGCCGGGTGTCGGGCATGGTAACCTGAAGACGCTGCTTGACGCGTGCTCCACTATCCCCGAGTGGATTGAGCACTGGAAACGCTCGTCCTGCCGGGTTGGAGTGACCCGGGGGCTTGCGCTGGCTAAGGCATATTTCCCAAAACTTGAGCCGGCCAAGCTTGTGGGCGGGTTTCCAGAGTTCAACCAAGACGGCTCCAGGTTCTCAGTGAAGAACTTCAAGGCTATCCAGAAGGAGGTTCGTCACTCGGCCAGCGTAATCGCCGATAGTTTGGATATCAGTTCAATTACCCCATCATATGATGCTGATGATAAGGCAGTTAAGTCGGATCTTCCCAAGCCATATGATATGCTGGCCCGATGGAAGGCGGAGGCCGCTCAGGCGAGAGAAGAATCCGCGAAGAAGAAGGCTGAGGCCGACTCTGCGCCTGCTACCTCCACGACGGTCGTTCCTCCTCCCGCACGGGCTGGCACTACTGCTGACCCGGACGCTGCTGCCACCAAGAATGCTGAAGAACAAGGCAAGGAGCAAGACCCGGCTGTCAAGGGCAAGGGCAAGATGGAAGACTCGGCTCAAGATGCCGAGTGAACTCTTTATCGGCTACCGTCTTAAGCACTTTATTCGGCCAATGGGCCTTTTGAAAACAATTATTCTTTTGATAGTGCGCCTGTGCACTTTATGATACTACTGTCTTGGCTTGTGATACGTTTTAATACCTTAATATATCTCGTGGCCCTTCTGGCCTTTTGCTTGAATTTGATATTTCTTAACTTTGAGCTTTTTCATCCTTGATTTTCTGACTTTCTGCTATGGTTCCTATTGTGAGACTCGGTTTCCGGGTCTCGTGGATTTTGACCAGTGGACTTTTTTCTAAGTCCCCAAGTCCCCAAGACTCGGATTTTTGGGTCTTTGAGCTAAATAGCTGGATAATTTGTTTCTATTTTCAAATTCCCGAGTCTCCAAGGCCCGAAATTCTGAGTCTGGGGTGTTGGGTCTTTCAAAAGGAACAAATTGTTACATGCTAAGCCCAAAACCTAGAGCCGTTTCACATAGGTTTTGAAGTTATGCTTAATAAACTTTGAGTTTCTGGTTATTAACCTTGTACTCTGCATAACTTGTGGTTTAGATGACCCTTTTGACTCTCTTGTACTGTAAGCCGGCTTTCGCGTGGATAATCATGTTGCTACAGCTGTATGAAGACAGGGTCAGGCAAGTCCCATGGGGCATCATGACTGATTGTAATCATACGCTAGCGAAGCATGCCACTTTAGTGCGAGTCACATCGAGCTTAAGTAAGAAAAGTCAAGAAAGTTTGGCTCCTTTGTCCGGTTATAAGCTTGCAGCCGTACTTGTTTGCAAGTAATCGGCCCTTATAACTCATAGGCATCGTGGCCGGGTCTTTGAGTTTGTAACTGTGCTATTCAAGCAATCAGCCCCCAAGACCTAAATATATGCAATTTACTAAAGAAACTAATATACTAGGAACAATAAATAATACTTACCTGGAAGAAAAAATAAAAACACAACAGAGATAAAAAACTTGATAAAAAACACATGAAAAGAAAACAATATATTGTTTAACCATCTCTTTATTGATATGAGAAAAGTTAGGTCAGCAAGCCGCCTCATTAAAAACCCTCCAGTCCCCTTAGGTACCTTGGATAGGAAAAGAGTGCGTCTGAAACCTGCTGCCTGTTACATCGTGTAACTCCACTTGTGAATCTAGCCTAAACTAGGTATAGTAGAGACGCAACTGGGCTACGTTCCAAGGTCTTTCTCTCTCTTGCATAGATGAAGTGGTATGAGCGGTGTCATTAACCGTGGCCGACTCTTCCCTTGCATCTATCAAGTAATATGATCCACTGTGCAGATTCCGGCTTATGATGAACGGTCCCTCCCATGGTGGGGATAACTTGTGTTTTCCTTCCTTTGACTGTACTAGGCGCAGAACCAGGTCTCCTTCCTAGAAGACCCGGGTTTTGACTCTCCGGCTATGATATCTCCTCAGATCCTACTGGTATATAGCTGATCTCTCCAAAGCTTGTTCCCTGTGTTCTTCTAACATATCCACGGTGTTCTGCCGGGTCTTCTCGTTCTCCACCTCAACGTAAGCCGATACTCGAGGCGAGTCATGGATGATATCACTCGGCAGCACCGCTTCTGCACCATAAACCATGAAAAACGGTGTCATCTGAGTAGATCTGTTAGGTGTAGTGTTGATACCCTAAACCACTGAGGGTAACTCTTCAACCCATGCTCCAGCAGTTCTGACACACGGGACTCGCAATCGTGGCTTTAATCCACGAAGTAACTCCTGATTTGCCCTCTCCACTTGTCCATTGGCTTGTGGATGAGCTACGGAAGCTATGTCAAGCCGGATTCCGTTATTACCACAGAATTTCTCCATCTCGCCAAGGGACATGTTGGTTCCATTGTCGGTAATTATACTGTGAGGATACCCGAACCGGTAGATAATCCTTTTCAGGAACTTAACTGCTGTAATCGCTTCACAATTGGTAACTGGCATAACTTCAACCCACTTGGTAAATTTATCGATAGCCACTAGGAGATGTGTCTTTTTGCAAGGTGACATGTGAAAGGGGCCAACCATGTCCATACCCCAAACGGAAAAAGGCCAGGTCAAAGGAATTGTTTGCAACTCCATAGCCGGCACATGGATTTGGCGGGCGTACCTTTGGCATCCGTCGCACCTTGCCACCAAGCGTTCCGCATCTGCTAAAGCTGTGAGCCAGGAGAAACCGTGCCTATATGCTTTGGCCACAAGGGACCTTGTGGATGCGTGATGCCCACAGTCGCCTTCGTGGATCTCTTTCAGGATTTGCCGTCCTTCTTCTGGTGCTACACAGCGCAAAAATACTCCTGCAGCGCTCCTTTTATATAACTCCCCATTGATGATGGAATAACCTTTTGCTCGCCTCAAAATTTGCCTTGCTAGTACCTCTTGCTGTGGTAACTCGCCCCGTGATAGGTAAGCCAGAAACGGCTCTGTCCACTCAGGAACAGTGCGTATTGTGGCCACGAGCTCCAAATCCGGGTCTTTGTTAGCCAGTTCTTCCTCAGACTCAGTTTTAACTGACGGCCGCCATAGCTCGTCCAGGAACACATTGGGTGGAACCGGCTCTCTGCGCGAGCCGAGTCTAGCGAGGGCATCTGCTGCCTCGTTTTTTCTTCTATCTACATGCTCCACCTCATACCCGGAAAAACACCCGGCAACCCGGTCCAACTCTCTGCGGTATGCTGCCATAGTTGCATCTTTTCTATCCCAAGTTCCCGAGACCTGCTGTACCACAAGATCCGAGTCCCCATAGCATCGTATTCTCTTAATGTTCATCTCCTTGGCTATCTTCAATCCGTGCAACAATGCCTCATATTCGGCCACGTTGTTGGAACAATCAAAGTGAATCTGCAACACGTAGCTCAACTTGTCTCCTTTGGGTGATGTGAGCACCACTCCGGCTCCTGACCCCTCGTATTGCTTGGAGCCATCAAAGTGCATTATCCAAGACTCGGAACTTGGAGTCATTGTGGGCATGCCTGTGTGAGTCCAATCGTTAATGAAATCAACTAGAGCTTGAGATTTGATTGCTGACCTGGGCTCGTAGTTGATGTGATAATCTCCCATCTCGATCGCCCACTTGGCTATTCTACCTGTTGCATCCGAGTTTCTGATGATATCCGACATTGGTATAGAGCTAACCACTGTTATGGGGTGTTCCTGAAAATACGGCTTCAATTTCCGGCTGGCCATGAAGACCCCGAAAACCAGCTTCTGCCAATGTGGGTAGCGCTGCTTTGCTTCTGATAACACCTCACTGACATAATAAACCGGCCTCTGGACCGGGTGATCTTTTCCATCTTCCTTGCGTTCAACGACAACCACCGCGCTAACCGCCCGGGGCCCCGCTGCAACGTACAATAACATTGGCTCTTTAGGACCCGGGGCTGCTAGGACTGGTGCCTCAGATAGCTGCTTCTTTAGTGCCTCGAACGCCTCATCCGCCTCTTGGTCCCAAACGAATTTATCAGACTTCCTCAAGAGCCGGTACAAGGGTATTGCCTTCTCTCCGAGTCTTGATATAAACCGGCTCAGCGCTGCTACGCACCCCGTAAGCTTCTGAACATGCTTCAGGTTTTCCGTCTTTTTCAGACTCTGGATAGCTTTGATTTTATCCGGATTTGCTTCAATCCCTCTCTCCGAAACAATAAAACCGAGTAACTTCCCTGCTGGGACTCCAAATACACACTTTGTCGGGTTAAGTTTCATCTGGTATCTTCTCAGGTTCTTGAATGTTTCCTTTAGATCATCAATAAATGTCTCTGCTTTTCTGGTCTTGATCACCACGTCATCCACGTAAGCATGAACGTTGCGTCCAATTTGGTCCTCAAAGCACTTCTGAATGCACCGCCGATAGGTTGCGCCGGCGTTCTTCAATCCAAAAGTCATGGTTTTGTAACAAAAGGCCCCAAAAGGGGTTATAAACGATGTTTTCTCCCAGTCTTCCTTCTTGAGCTTGATCTGATGATACCCGGAATATGCATCCAGGAAGCATAATAGGTCACTTCCAGCCACTGCGTCTATGATCTGATCTATCCTTGGAAGTGCAAACGGGTCCTTTGGGAAATGCTTGTTGAGACTCGTATAATCAATGCACATTCTCCACTCATTGGTCTTTTTCATCACGAGAACTGGATTTGCCAACCACTCCGGGTGAAATACTTCCATGATAAAGCCGGCTGTCAACAGCCGAGCGATTTCTTCGCCGATGGCCCTTCTTCTTTCCTCATTCATCTTTCTCAGTCCCTGCTTCACGGGCCTGGACTTGGGATCAACGTGCAAACTGTGCTCTGCCAGCTCTGTAGGGATACCCGGCATATCGCTAGGCGTCCAAGCGAACACATCCTGATTTGAACGAATAAACTCCACGAGTGCTTTTTCCTGCTCATCGTCCAAATTAGATCCTATGGCAAATTGCTTGGAGGGATCACCTTCGACGAAGGCTACCATCTTGGTATCTTGCGCTGCTTTGAATTTTGCTCTCTCATCCTCGGTGTTTGGCCTCTTCAGCGCTGTCCTGTCATCCAGGTCTACTTGAGACCGGTAATACTTAAGCTCCTCCTTTCTACAGGCTTGTTCTGCCATTGCCGCATCTCCTTCGTCACACTCAGCCGCTATATCCCGGCTCCCATGTATGGTGATGGTCTGCTTAGGACCCGGGATTTTTAGCTGTAGGTACACGTAACACGGCCTGGCCATGAACTTGGCGTAAGCCGGCCTCCCAAATAGCGCGTGATAAGGACTGCGCAACTTTACCACTTCGAACGTGAGCCACTCCACCCGGAAATTATCCTTTGATTCTCCAAAAGCAACCTCCAAGGTAATCTTTCCTTCCGGGCACGCTGAGTGACCCGGCACGATCCCGTGGAAAACTGTTGAACTTTTCTGTAGCTGAGACTCCTTGAGGCCCATGCGTAAGAAAGTTTCCCAATATAGGATGTTGATGCTGCTTCCACCGTCCATTAAGACCTTTTTCAGCTCATAACCATTAACCTGTGGCGCAACCACCAACGCTAGGACTCCCGGGTGTTCTATTCTTTCCGGGTGATCTCTTCTGCTCCACGTTACATCCTGCTCGGACCACCTCAGGTATCTCGGGACAGCCGAGGAAACCGAGTTTACTGCCTTCTTTAGTATCTTTCTATCCTTGTTAGAAATTCCTGTGGTGTGAACGTGGTATTGACCCAATTGCTTGGGGTTGGCTTGGAAACCTCCAGCTCCTCCCTGGTTATTGCCCGGATTCCCGACTCCCGGGTTACCTGCTGGGGGTGGGCCGTTGCCCGGGTTTCCACCCGGACCCGGTCCTCCTCCCTGGCCTGCACCTCGCATAGCCTTGTTCACTTCCTCGTTCTTCCATCTCTGTAAATCCGCACATTGCTCCAATGAGTGGTTAGCCGGCCTTCCGTTCCTGCTGTGTTTCGGGCACGCCATTCTGAAGATATCCCAGTTGTTACCCGACCTTGGTGGCCCTTGATAATTTCCTCCGTTATGATTTCCTGCGTTGAAATTTCCTTCTGCCCTGGGCCTTGAAGACCCGGCTTCTGTGCTGGCGACAAACTCGGAATTCCCCTCGAACGGGCGCTTGTTCTGGTTGTTCCCATTGTTACCTCCATGGTTACCCGGCGTAGATCCATTGCCGGTTCTTCCATTATTACCCGCATTTGCTTTTGCTTTCTTGTCATCAACATCCTCTTCCGTGGTATCCGTTGCAGCATGTTTGTTGCACGCATCCATTAGTTCTCCCATTGTAACCTCTGAAGCGTTTCGACTGGATTTCATGCGAGTTAACTTCTGCACTAAAGGCGTATACTTGCACGTCTTGGCCATAGCTTGCAATGCGTCCTTCGGCTGAATATCTGTAGATGAATGCAATATCTCCATAACCCGGCGCACCCAGCTGCGCGCCGACTCTCTCTTCTTTTGCACACACCGTTCTAGATCGTCGATAGTAAACAACTTCCTGCATGTTCCGTGAAAGTGCTTGATAAACGTAGTTTTCAACTCACCCCACGACTTGAGAGATCCTTCCGGTAAATTGTTGAACCACAACTTTGCTGCCCCTTCCGACATCATTAAATACATGAACTTGGCTTGAAGGTTTTCAGACGCGTTGCGAATCGACATAGCCATGGTGGGGGCGAAGGAGTTATACCGTGTTTGTATGTTGATGACATACTGATATTTGGGACCAACCTCAAAGTAATCAATGAGGTTAAGTCGTTTCTATCTCAGAGCTTTGAGATGAAAGATCTTGCTGTGGCTGATGTTATTTTGAACATCAAGCTATTGAGAGACAATAAGGGTGGGATTACACTTCTGCAATTCCATTATGTTGAGAAGGTTTTGAGTCATTTTGGATATCCGGACTGCAAAATTTCTCCAACACCATATGATCCTAGTGTGCGGATTCGAAAGTTCGAAGGCACGACTAAGGATCAGCTGAGGCACTCTCAAGTAATTGGTTCACTCATCTACCTAGCGAGCGCTACGAGGCCTGGCATCATGTTTGTTGTGTGCAAACTAAGCCGGTTTGTTTCCAATTCGGGTGATGTGCATTGGTATGATGTAGAAAGAATTATGCGCTATCTGAAAGGTACCGTAAACCATGGACTTCACTACAGTGGATATCCTTCGGTACTTGAAGGGTATTGTGATGCGAATTGGATCTCTGATGCTAATGAGATGAAATCCACAACGAGGTATGTGTTTACCCTTGGAGGTGGTGCTGTTTCCTGGAAGTCTTGCAAGAAAACGATCTTAACGAGATCAACAATGAAAGCAGAATTAACAACATTAGACACGTCTAGTGTCGAAGCAGGATGGCTTTGAGATCTTTTGAAGGACTTGCATATGGTTGAAAAGCCAGTACCGTCTATCCTTATGAACTGTGACAATCAAACAGTGATTGTCAAGGTGAAGAGTTCAAAGGACAATGCACAGTCCACAAAGCACATAAAAATGAGATTAAAAGCAGTCAGACATTTAAGAAACTCCGGAGTGATAGTGGTGGATTATATCCAGCCACCTAAGAATCTGGCAGATCCTTCTAATAAAAGGCTATCACGTGTTGTGATAGAAAGTGCATCGAGAGAGATGGGTATGAGACCCATATGAGTTGCCGTGGAAGTAACCCAACCTATGTGATCGTAGATCCCGTGAAGTGGGACCTGGAAAAACAAGCTAGTGGTTAACTGAGGAGATTAATTTTTACTAACCCACTCCACTTGAGATGCACTACTCTCAAAAACTGCATGGCATGTTGACTTTTGTCTTAATGTGTTCCAAGGCTTGTATAAGCAAGATGCTATCCTACAGAGAGGTCTTTGGAGGAACACACCTATATGAGCCTGGCTGCTGGTCACAGTTTATGAGATTGAGTAATCTCTAATAAGTTCATAAATAGGCCATGAGTATGACTAATATGCTCGACCCGAGGGGTCAGCCTTCGGCAGCCTAGTACCGGCAAGACATTTAGTGAAACTATTTTACGCCAAACTGACAATTCAAGGCATAGTCCATTGTTCAGTTGTGATGTAGTGTAGCTATTTGTTCTAGGTGGATGTTCAACCTTAACGTGTCTCCACTGAAAATGTCGGCATATAAAAACAGTGATTGGAACAGAGGACAACACCATGAGTCTTTAGGATCTGGTGGGGGATTGCTGAAATTTGGGATGGGCTTTTAGCCCATTAGGCAATTTTTATTTCATCCCTAAGGCCCATGCAGCCATAGAAAGTGGTGTGAGTTTAGTCCTATATTACTAGTTGGGAGAGTTTTGCATCAGTTTATAAGGTGAGCTCTCTCCCCACTAGTGTGAGTTGGTATGAAGAGAGAGGAGTTGTGGAGGTGTTCCACACGCACGCTCCTCCTCCGCTGCCGCCCGCCTCGCCATGCCTCGTCACGATGCGGGTTGCGGAAATGAGCCGAGCCGATGCCTTTATTTTGGCAGTCGAAAACGGGGATTCAAGAGACACGCCAATAATATGACACGTCATATTGATTGTTGTCTATTGCGTGGGGATGATTCATGTACATATCGGGTGAGCCTATCCGGTCTAAGGCCCAAGACATAGGCTCAAAGACAGGTGATATCCCGCGGTTCTAGAAGGCCCAACAGAAACCCACCGCAAGACTTGCGGGTCAAGACAAGAACTCCTATACGTAGTCTACCAGGACTCATGTAACCCCCTCCTGGCTGCATATATAAAGCCAGGAGGGAGGAGAGAAAATAGGATCCAATCTAGAGAGAGAAAAAAGACACAAGCCACAAATAGACTAGACAATACACGGGACACCCCGTACACACCACCACGGCATCGCCATTGTAACATCTCGACTATCTCGTCATAATATAGATCAGACAAGCAGGAGTAAGGGTTTTACCTCTACGAGGGCCCCGAACCTGGGTAAATCTTTCCTCCTTGTTAGCCGTCGAGATCACCAGTGCGTACATCGTTCCTCTACTCAAAACCCTACCGGATCACCCGAGGGACTTGTTGAGATGACTAATCGACAATTGGTGCCGTCTGTGGGAACGACACGCGCTGGATCTACGGTCTCGACGGCCTCATCTTCATCAACCTTCGGGTCCTCGACCCCACGGATTTGATCTACTTCGGCTCCTTCAACTTCATCGAGCACTCGCCGGCATCGCGCACGGCCTTCATCGTTTACATCGACATCGTTCTTCACGCGCAGACTGCAGGACATCAGCAACGTACATATTGCGGACGCCATCAACGGCGGCTCGAAATTTATCTGGCAAATTACTTCAGTGGAAAGATGCGAAATCAAATTATCTCTCGGCTCCAAAAAGACACAGCGAATTCCGACGGTTAGATCTCCATGGATGACCGGAACACTGAAGCCCTGTCAGAATCTGACGGAACTCCGCGCGACTTTGGGAAAACAATTCTCACAGTCGACTCGGACATCAATTCGAATATCACACCGTTGAACAGCTGTGGAATACAATCCCGCACCACTCCGTCTTTTTTGATTCAATTCCAACTGTTAGATCTCCGTCAGCGGCTTGCGCACTGCGACACGTTTTGGATCTCTGCGAGTTCGCAAATTCAAATCGCGAATCCGGATGCTATTTCGGTAATTTGCGAGTCGACACAAAGACCAAGCAAAGTCAACAAAACATAAAGAATCGCAATACTAGTGCCCGGGGGCTCGACATCAACATTGCCCTTCGTGTACACACAACAAACATTGCGACTCCGCCGCGTCAACTCGGTCCGCCACGTCGAGTCCTTCGGGTAAACATCACGACTCCGCCCCGTCGATTCGGTCCGCCGCGTCGAGTCCTTCGGATAAATAACGCAACTCCGCCGCGTCGAGTCCTTTGGGTAAACATCGCGACTTTGCCGTGTCGACTCGGTCCGCCGCGTCGAGTCCTTCACGCAAACATCACGACTCCGCCGCGTCGACTCGGTCCGCCGCGTCGAGTCCTTCGGACGAAATTCACGACTCCGTCACGTCGACTCGGTCCGCCACGTCGAGTCCTTCAGAAAAACATCGTGACTCTACCGCATCGACTCGGTCCGCTGCGTCGAGTCCTTTAGGAAGAATCGCGACTCCGCCGCGTCAACTCGGTCCGCCTCCTCGGGTCCTTCCGAAAACCATCGCGACTCCGCCGCACAACTCCGCTACATCGAATCCTCTCGACTAAGCATCTCGGGGGCTGTCCTTCGCCGCAGCCACACTCGTTGCTCGGGGGTTGTGCTGCAAAGTAGACACACTCAAGAATTCGCCGCAGCCGCACTCGACAAGGCACCGGACTCGTGTCATCGATTCCGGCGATATTTGTCGACTCCGTCCCTCGGCACCGCCTCGTCGACTACGGCAGTGTCATACGAAGATAAGTTTCTCTCATACGAGTCGACAAATTCACCTTTTTATGTTTATAATCTGCTGTGAAGCTACACCTGACATTCGGGGGTTGCGTCCCGTAAACTACACGTATACTCGAGACTCGTCATGCTGCGTGTCACACTACCGCATTGACACGCTACAACCCGAGTAGCTGATACTTCCTGACGTCGACCCATTGACTCCGACCCGGTTTTCATCAGCAACTGACAGGTCGGCAAGGAGCATAGACAATGGTTGTCAGACTAGCGAAAGGGCACAGCGTACGATGCAAAAGTGTCGCGTAGGGTCAAATCATTGCCTACCAACAGGACATACTCGACTCTGCGAGTCAATAGATTGTTGGTTCACAACCAAGATTAACTCGAGCAACAATTTTTTCCGTACATTTTGCTAGACACAGCACTACTGTTACATTATTTAACCACATATGATTATATGGCTGCAACTGCAATGCAGGAACCACAACGTCGGAGATAACAGTCGACACATATCCTCCGCTCGGATCGACAGCCGACAAAATCCTCGCTCGAAGTCGACACATATCCTCCGCTCGGAGTCGACAGTTGAACAGACCCTCCACTCGGAGTCGACACATACCCTCCTCCGGGAGTCGACGCATGTCCTCCTCCGCGAGCCGACAGAAGACAAGTACAAGGGGTTAGCTTCAGAACAACTTGAGCACTGCCTTGGGGGCTACTCCCATCGAGAGCACTGCCGTGCACCCGATAAAGCAAAGAAGCAACGTTAGAAGATCTTTGAGTCTATGCCCGATTACAAATAATCGCACATAGACTCGGGGCCACTCCCATCGGGAGCGATGGCCACGCATCCAATGAGTGCTGGTCGCGCAACCTACGAGCGTTACGCGCGCACTCGACGTACTACCACGTCGGAAGCAACTGACACGCTGGCCGCGTACGTGAGAATCTCTGTCAGATTTCTTCATCCAGGTCCTTATTGTGGTCGTGCAAACCACATATTAACTCGGATGAAGAAAAGCAAAACATCAAACTTGTCCGTCTCGACGAGACGCATATGGCACCGTGGGCCAATTCGCGAAATCAGAACATCTTGAAGACTTTTCGGGTCCATCTTCTTGTGTGGACTAGGTGGCTGAGCGTCCGCGTCAACTACACGGCTTCCACGTCGTCGTGCGACTCCGCCACGTCCGTGTCAACTACACGATCTCCACCATGTCGACACCGTCCGCCTCGTCGACTCCGTCCGCCATGTCGAGTACATCTCCACCGCGTCGACGCCATCCGCCGTGTTGACTACACGACTTTCTCGTCGACTCCGTCCGCCATGTCGAGTACACCTCCACCGCGTCGACTCCGTCCGCCGTGTCGAGTACACCTCCACCGCGTCGACTCCCTCCGCCGTGTCGAGTACATCTCCACCGCGTCGACTCCCTCCGCCGTGTTGAGTACACCTCCACCGCGTCGACTCGATCCGCCGTGTCAAATACATCTCCACCGCGTAATTACGTCATGCGAAAAAACGGGAGCACGACGACACGCTTCCGGTCAAAAGCTGACACGACGGGCCCTACGTGCCCTGATCCACAACGTCACGTCCCATCGGGAGCAGGCGAAGTGCGCGGTGACGTCATTGCGCACCTCATTACATGAAATTTCTTTCTTATGAGCATCAAAGACGCGAAATTTCTTTTGCATAAGCACCCTGACACGAAATCTCTTTCGTATGGGCACATCAAGACGCGAAATTTCTTTCGCATAAGCACTCCGACACGAAATCTCTTTCGTAATGGGCACATCAAAGACGCAAAATTTCTTTCGCATAAGCACCCTAACATGAAATCTCTTTCGTATGGGCACATCAAGACGCGGAATTTCCTTCGCATGGACATCCTGACACGAAATCTGTTTCGTATGGGCACATCAAGACGCGAGATTTCTTGCGCATCGACACCTGACACGAAATCTCTTTCGTATGGGCACATCAAGACAAAATTTCTTTTGTGTAAACTTCACAATGCGAAATCTCTTTCGCACAAGACCAAGGAAAAGAGGTGTGACCTCACTCGAAGATATGCAGAAAATGGCACTTATAGTGCGACCAAGGTAAAGTCGCGAGTATGCGGTTCCCGCCACTCTGCCTCACGATGTACTTACACATCTTTCTTATCCTGGATCGTCCGGCCGACTAGGCACATCCGGATGCCATATTCTTTCGAGTACGAAGGTAAGACCCAAGGATTTCTCCAGTGGGCATGGAATCGCACTCAAGCTGCGTCCTCCAGTAAATTTTCCGTGTCAACAACACGAAGAAAAATCCTAGCGGACACGCCGGGTACCGCTTTAGGTTAAGTTCGACTCGGTAAGACCTCCACGGCCCAGTCGCAACGATCACCTCGTCGGATTCGAGTCGGAGGTCTCGAATTCGTGTAGGCCAGAACCGTTTTTGCCCTAGATGCAATTAATTGGCCCTGATCTTTCGGGAGAGTCAAGCGACTGAGCCACATCCTTGTGCGAAAACAGCCAACACAAGGCACATTTATCACTCGATGGTCGAGTACATGAGCGCATCGCGCACAGGGTATACGCCCTAAAAACCAGGCGATTGAATGACCAGTCGAAAAATCAAAGAACAACTTTGAGTGCTTACCCGACTGTTCTCAGTCGAATAAACACTCGGGGGCTACTGACGTGGGGATGATTCCTGGACCTATCGGGTGAGCCTACCCGATCCAAGGCCCAATACCTAGGCCCAAAGACAGGTGATATCCCGCGGTTCTAGAAGGCCAAACAGAAGCCCACCCGCAAGACTTGCGGGTCAAGACAAGAACTCCTATACGTAGTCTACTATGACTCATGTAACCCCTCCTGGCTGCATATATAAAGCCAGGAGGAAGAAGAGAAAAGAGGATCCAATCTAGAGAGAGGAAAAAGACACAAGCCACAACTAGACTAGACAATACACGGGACACCCCGTACACACCACCACGGCATCGCCATTGTAACATCTCGACTATCTCGTCATAATACAGATCAGACAAGCAGGAGTAAGGGTTTTACCTCTACGAGGGCCCCGGACCTGGGTAAATCTTGCCTCCTTGTTAGCCGTCGAGATCACCAGCGCGTACAACGTTCCTCTACTAAAAACCCTACCGGATCACCCGAGGGACTTGTTCAGATGACTAATCGACAGTAACTGCGCGCAGTACTACGTGGTAACGGTTGTAGTAAACGCCAATTTAATTTGTGAGCTGACTGTTCTCCTACCTGACCATGCCTATATATTGAGGGCTCAGGCGGACACAT
Organism: Alopecurus myosuroides; assembly: GCA_028641055.1. NCBI lineage: Eukaryota > Viridiplantae > Streptophyta > Magnoliopsida > Poales > Poaceae > Alopecurus > Alopecurus myosuroides. The sequence continues at coordinate 157,059,744 of CM054057.1, read as the reverse complement.
AAATACACACCTCATACGTTCTGCGCCCATTGTCATTCCTCTCTCTGTTGCTGCCGCCGGTGATCCCACCCCGTTTACCGCGTACATGGCCGACGGGAGAGCAGGTCTTCGAAACCCCGCCTCTCCAGATCCTGTACGGAAGAGGGACGATTAGGTTTTTGGGGAGCGTCTCCTACGCGACTGCTCGCTGTCGTACGTCTACTTTGACTACTACTGCATCGCCATCATCGTCAACATTCCACCGAAGCTGAACGGGCTGCTGCTGCCGCCACCGCCACCGCGGCTGCCGCCTCTGCTACGGCTACTGCCAATTGGCCGACCACAGGGTATAACACGTTTATCCCTGTCCTTATCATTTCCATGTGTGCAATACTAGTAGTTTGCGTAGATGTGTCTACTATAAATTTAGTATGCAAGAACATGGTTAATTATCAGTATGTTTGCTTCATGTTCATGATTTATACTTGGATTAATTTAATCTGTAAATTGACTAAATTCTTAACACTCTTAGGACGTCTGCAGTGTGCTATTTTGAGCCATAGCTAAGAGATTCTTTCTCTCCTAGACATATGTCTAAACACCGGAGAGGGTGAATCTAGCTAAGTTTTCTTAGACATTGGGTCTAGTACTAGACATATGTCAAAGGGAATCAAATGACACTCAGTTCCACTCTTCTTTTATCGTTCCTTTTTATTTTGTTTGACGGAACCCACGGTGTGCTAAACGCTGAGTTTAGCAAATTTCTCAGGGTGAGTCTAGCGATTCTCTGCTGTACATGTACCCTCCTCTGCTTATGTTGCTGCTGCGGTTACAGTCCCACGCCATGCATGATGGGACCCCAATGTACGTCCTTGCTTGATTCTGTCGATTTTTTTTACAAATATGGCCCCCTGCCGAATATATTTGTCAAAAATAACCCCCATCTAACTCTTTTGCCAAAAGTAGTCTGGCGGGAACGCAGAAAGACGACACGTGTCCCTTAGGTGGTGGGACCCACCTTGTCCGCAAGCGACAAGCAGATCACACATCAATTTTGAGTGCTTTGCCCGTATTGTCACACCTCACAATGCCATTCTTCACACGAGCCCACATGTGTGAATTTGTCGTATGTGCTCACAGATCTGTACGCCATGGGCAATTGCGCCAGACAAGGTGAGTCCGGCCACCTACCTCCACGCCATATGGCCTGAAGAGCCTCCCGCCAGTCAGCCCGGCGGGTAGAGCCTCCCGCCATCTCCTACGGCTGGAAGAGACACGTGTTGCCTTTCTACCTTCCCGCCGGTCTATTTTTGGTAAAAGAGTTGAAAGAGTGTCATTTTTGACAAATACGTTCGACAAGGGGTTATATCTAAACTACTTATAAAAGAGCAAACTTCGTAGATACGATAAATCTCAGCCGTCAAACAACGTAGATCCGACGCACAAAATCTCTCCGATGTTGAGCTATCCAACACATATTAAAATTACAAAAATTACCACCGCGAACTAACTTAAATGAAACGGTACGATACAAACTCTATTTTTCTTGTCTTGCCGGAGAGAAGAGCTTGGCTTGGACCGGGAGCATGTCCGGCCTGCACGCGTCCTCCATGGGCGAAGGCTCGGCGGACCTGCAGCTATCGTTCCCGCCACGTCGACAGGTAGAACGGACGGGATGTTGCGCACCGCGGCAGTCCAGCAGTTGTGTACCCGCCATGCCAAGGTATCCACGGTCTTGTTCCCGCCACGTCGGCGCACAACAGACGGGATGTTGCGCAGTGTGTCGCAGTGCGTTCAGTAGGAGCGACATGCGCGGCTGTTGGGTACGCCGCCATGCCAAGCTCTCCTCGCTCTTGTTCCCACCACGTCCAGCGTGCAGTCATACGTCCAGTAGCAGCGGCGCGGCAGTTGGGTACGCCGCCATGCCTAGCTTTTTGTCGTGGTCACCATATCCGGCTGGCCGCCGGGACGGCCAGATTGAGTTGGAGCTGCCGTCGATCCGGGTGTTTGCTGCTCTTGCACCCCCCACACACACGCTCGACCCCGTCCGGCAGCCAGCTGTGCACATGCTTCTCGCTCACTCTTTGCACTTGCACACATTTCAAACCTGTCCGCCATGGCCGCGGCAAGAAAACTCTGCCTCCTGACTTGGGCCTCTACTCGCCCTCCTGTGGTTTAGCTTGAGTGCTTGCACCCACATAAACAACAGCACCACACACTCCTGCACACGCACACCAGTACAACCTTGCATCCAGCTGCCCCCTATACATCAAGCTTCCACGCACACACATTCGCCAGTGGTACAGTCGGGATAAAGACAGCGAGCTGTGCGAGGAGAAAGAGTACGATATATGCACAGCCTGCAGCGATTCGTACAAACTCGAATAAACAACGTGTAGAACAATGATATTGAGTGGCTACAAGTATTCATGCAAGGCAAATCAGTCAGCCCGTGCTATAGAAAATCAGCTGGGCGTGCTATCTACAGCTAGCTTAGATTTCATTAAACCCACAACGTGCCGCTGGTGTTGCTACCTCGCCGCCCACGCCACAACAAAACCCGACGATCACTACCGCCGACCTACCCACGACGCGAACACCAAGGACTGGAGCGGCAGCTGCCTTAGCAGGTCGAGGAAAACACGATTTAGGTAGTTCTGAATTCTTTCTGTTTGTCTGTGTCATCTATAATCTATAACATGTCATCAAAAACTTGGAGCGGCACTGGGTGGAGAGGAAGTGCCAAGCTATGACAAAATAATTATTAATGCCGCTGTGATTGACCACTTAAGGTGGATAAAATGTTACTGTACTAATCTAAAATTTTGATTAATTGCAAAATTCTGATCTAGCCAAGCAATAGATTTTCTAGCACTTACAATCACGTCTATCTAATTTGCAGATACCACATCAAACAAACAGATCGACTCTGAAGATGGAAGAATCCCCCCTCTAAAGACCTACCAAACATTCCTCCCGGTGGGCCTTTAGGCTCCACGAGCACTGCACATGATAGTACAAAGAAACTGACCGGTAAAAGATGATGGTATGCCCAAATATCAGATTTGAAGAGAGCTTAATCCCTAAATAACTTGACGGTATCATGATAACAAAATAAAGCTAGAACAGATAGGACTCTTAATATAAACTGAAATGAGATAGTGCATCTAATATGAGAAAATTACATACAAAATTTGGTTGAGGAGGGGTAAATAATAACTACACAACACGGGGGGAACAAGACCATCGTGGGATAGAAAAACGAAGCATGGCCTATGAAGGAAAATAAATTAAATGCCTGACCCTGTATTACCCAACACTTCTTCACCGTTGCACAAGATTCTGATGCCCAGAATGCTCGAGACAATCACGGTTAACGATGTTGGTCTCGACAAACTCTTTTTCTCACAAATTAGTCATATTTCTGCTTCTTAGTGCATGCTTTCATCCCTGCCATGCTAGACTGTCGATAATAGAAATACAGAGTTGGCATCATTAGCCGTGCGATCCGTTCCTTGGATTTGTCAAGTAGGCCATCGTTATGGCAGGAATCATAGACTATGGTGAAAATGCAGCCATTAAGGACCTTCTGCACAAGCTCTGTGAAATCTTGATCTGCCGTGCATAGGAGAAAATTAGAAAGCCATTTTTACAATTCTGCAACTACGAGGGTGCCTAAACAGATGTAATGGGTTCAATTACAATTGTAAACTAAAAACCCCACCGACCTAACATGCACAACAATGAACCATATCCAACATCACACAAGAAAATAGAAGAAAAGTAAAGAAAAAAGAAACCTGCAATAGTAGAGGGTGGAGAAGTGGTGGCTCGAACTCTATTCATCCGCGGCTATTGTGGATGGTGGCATGTGACGGAGGTAGGAGGCGGGCGGAGCAAGAACTTGGCGGCGGGAGCTGGCTAGCGCAGAGGAACGTGTGGAGGCGGCGGTAGGGGGAGCCGCGCGAGGTGCTTGCGGCATGAAGGACGACATGCACGAGCTAGGCTAGCCGACCACCCTCTAAAGGCCTACCAAACATTCCTCTGAATGGGTCTGTAGGCTCACTGCACATGATAGTACAAAGAAACTAACCGACAAAAGAGGATGGTATGCCCAAGTGTCAGATTTGAAGAGAGCTTAATACCTAAATAGCTTGAGGGTCTCAAGAAAACAAAAGAAAGCTAGAACAGCTATGACTGTTAATATAAACTTAAATGAGATAGTGCATCTAATATGAAAAAATTGCATCAAAAATTTGGTTGAGGAGGGGAAAACAATATCTCCACAACACTGGCGGAGCGAGACCATCCTGGGATTAGAAAAGCGAAGCATGTCCTCTGAAGAAGAAGAAATTAAATACCCGACCCTTTTTTACCCAACACTCCTTCACCGTTGCATAAGATTCTGATGCCCAGAATGCTCGCGACAATCGCGGCTAACGATGTTGGTGCTGACAAACTCTTTTTCTCACAAATTAGTCATATGTCTGCTTCTTAGTGCATGCTTTCATCCATGCCATGCTGGACTGTCGATGGTAGAAATAGATTTAGCATCATTAGTAGTGCGATCTGTTCCTTGGCTTTGTCAAGTAGGCCACCTATGGCAGGAGTCTGAGACTATGGTGAAAAGGCAGCCATTAGGGACCTTCTGCACAAGTTCTGTCAAATCTTGGTCTGTGGTGCGTAGGAGAATATTGGAAAGCGGTTTTTACAATTCTGCAACTATGAGAGTGCCTAAAAAGATGTAATGGGTTCAATTACAATTGCAAATTTAAAAAATCCCACAAAGCTAACATGCACAACGATGAACCGTATCCTACATCACACAAGAAAATAGAAGAATAGTAAAGAAAAAATACCTATAATAGGAGAGGGGGGGAGAGGTGGCTCGACCTTGATTCATCGGTGCCTACCGTGGAAGGAGGGAAGCGACAGAGGTAGGAGGTGGGTGGAGCAAGAACTTTGCAGCAGGAGCTGGCTAGCGCAAAGGCAGAAGAATGCACGGAAGCGGCAGCAAGGGGAGCCGCGCGAGGTGCTTACGGCATGAACGACGACATTCACGAGCTAGGCTAGCCGACCATGGATACATCAAGATGGGAAGTAGGGAGGATGGAGTTGGGCAGTGGATGTGGGAGCAGGGGAATAACCTAGAGAAGTGCCCAGAAAGGGGATCGAAGAGAAGAATAGAGAGCCAGAGAGAAATGGCAAGCGTGGTTCCGTATTGGATGTCGGAAGTTTTTTTTTTGAAAATTCCCCACTGATAGGAGAAGAAAAAGCCAGTGAAAAAAAAACTAGGAACGATGCGATCCGTTTTCTCGCGTTTCCCGTGCGTGCACTGGAACCCTGTGCGGTTGCGCCCATCCAGCTGGAGATCAGCTAGCACAATTCCTTTGCTTGCACAAGTACATAACGTCTATAGTGTTCAGATACAACAATTTCTTTGCTAAAAGAACACTAAACTAATTTCTATACATGTCCACGTTCATTGTTTTTCAAATATGTAAATCAAACTAGAACTATATGTTATTCTACAACACAAAATAAATTTTATTCATGCTTCCGCCGTTAGAAGCCGCCATCGACGTCAGTATTTTTCATTAATTTTATCATCATTGATTATATTATTTAGTTCAAGCGGTTATTACTTCTTGTGCATTTTTCGGTGACCGGGATCACGACAAGCGAAGGAGAATGAGGAGAGACGTGTCACCGACACGAGGTAACTGCCTACATCGAACGAGAGTGGGAAGTGGCCGAGTCCAGCGACAGGAGGGCGCTTTCGTTGAGTAATGCTGCGGGGGCATAGGTTTTAGTTAAATTTTAAAATCGATTTAGACTCATAGGTATAGAAGAAAATATGATGCCAGATTTCTATGAGACTATTAGAAAGAAATAGATGTCGTTTTGGCCGACTAGAATTTAAATGACGATCATATAAAAATCAAGAATTGAAAGATGAAAATATCAATACACAACAAACATAAACATAATTTAAATAGATGTTTGATTAGAAATTATGGTACGTGCGTTGCACGTGCACGTCTACTAGTTTGTAAAAAAAATCGATTCTGTCAACGCCGCGGCCACAGTGCTGCTGCAACCCAGCTTGTCGGCTCTGCCCCCATATCCCGAACGCCAATGCGGGCGCCTACTGCTGCTGGCTTGAACCTGCTACAACCCGACTTGGCGTTTCTGCTCTAATCGCAGCCACCCACACTTGCTACGGGATGGATGGTTTTTTTTTAGATAAAAGGCTAAAAGCCCAGTTTTGAATTAACAAAACTCGACAGAGTCATAGTTCATACAACCGCTGGGCATACAGCTTCGCCACCGAACCGAAAGATGAAATAACACGCACCCACATAGGGCGGAACAACATGCTGAGTCATACAGCTTCGCCGAAACTACGAAAAGCAACACAAGAATCACGAAGATAGCGTGGCCTATCCAGGTGGCGCAGGGAAGCGGCAGGAGTGATATGCGGACTTGAGAGCTCCCACTAGGCGGCCGGCTTCCTCCCTGTCCTCAGGCTTCATTGCCGGCATCCAAAGCTGCAAGAAGATTAAACATTTGAATATAAAGATAGCAGGATGTTTAATAATAACACCCTCAATCGCGTGCTTATTTCTAATGTGCCAAAGCGCCCAAGCTAAGGCTAGAAAAAGTATCCAAACAATCCTACGGTAGCCCCCCCTAGGGTGCTAAGAATCTGATGGAAATGCGCGAAGTTCGCCGGGGACCAGGCGCGGCCAAGGATCTGTCGCACCACGCTCCAGGCGAATCTAGCAAGCGAGCAGGAGAAAAAGATGTGGTCGGCGCTTTCCGGGGCCGCGCAAAGGGCGCAACGCCCGTCAGAGGGGCCGAAACGAGAAGCGATCTGCTGGCTGGATGGAAGTCTGTTGATGCTGAGTTGCCACGCAAAGACTTCTTCATGTTCGGTTAGCGTGGAGACTGAGGATTTTGAACATCTTTTTCTACGGTTCGCCCCAACTAGGTCGGAGTGCGATAGCCGGATAGGTTTCGAAAAAATATTTGAAAATCCCCGTTATTTGAGTGATGCTGTTCGTGCTTGACGTGCGATTGTGATTTTTTTTTCTTCCTCTTCATTCAAAATTTTCACCCGTGCTGTAAACATAAGAAACTACTAGTACAGAATAATGGGAAACATAATTCACTGGCACAAATGTACGAATACAGTTACATGAACCGTGATAAAACGAGATGTATTAACAGATAACAACTCCTTTTCTTTTCGGGGGGAACAGATAACAAGTCGATTTGTATTTTTGTCCAAAAAAAGAAAAAGCCGATTTGTATTATCTCTATCCACTTGACCACTTCCGTACTTTTTGAGGGAGTTTGCTCACTTCAACTTCTGTACACAGAGCGTTCCTGTGCATTTTCTATTTGACCAGTAAGGACATCTTCTGCGGGGCTGCTCAATTGCTCCGGACAGGCCGGATTTGAGCAGTCTGGACTGAAATCAGGCCCCTGCGGCGCTGCTCATACGGACCACGGTCCGTTTTTTTGTCCCCGGATGCTCAAATCGAGACTAAATTTGGTCCAGTTTTGAGCAGCGTCCGGACAATTTGGGACAAGAACGAAACCCCGCCATGGCCCACACCAAAAGTGCCACACATTTACCCTTTTCTCTCCCAGCCCCATCCGCCCCCCGCTGCTCCACTGCCCTAGCCATGGCCGACGCAGCAGCAGCCGCCGCCTCCATAGCCACAGACCTACGCGCCCCGGCCCGTCCGGCGACGGCCGTAGCCACCGTCCCGCCGCAGAAGCCGAAGCCGAAGAAGCCCAAGGACACGCTCGCGGAGGCGCGGACGAAGGAGGAGTCGGCGAAGAGAGCGGACCGGAGGAGGAGGGCGAAGGAAGACAAGGCGCCGCCGCCGCAGATGGAGGACGAGCGGACAAGGATCGCCCAGGCCGCGGCGCAGGCCGCCATGATCATGTTGGGCATGCAGCCGCCACCTACCATGAACGTGGCTCCGGCGCAGGCATGCAGCTCGAACGCCTCTGCGGCCCGGCCGCGGAGCGTCCTCCTCGACGTGCGCCGAAGGACGGAATCGCCCGCACCGGCCTACGACTACCTGCCCGGCCGTGACCCGACGCCGCCACCCTTCTCGGTCGACATGGAGGACTCATCGCCGGCCCGAACCAGGGTCTCCATCGACCTGAACACGGCGCCCGTGTCTGGCATGTCGACTGCCCCGTCGAGCAAAGGCGGCCACCGTCCCCCTCCGGCCGTTCTCCCGGTGCCCTGCAACCTGTTCGAGGAAATGCAGGACATGGAGACGCAGGCCACGGACCTGACAAGGGAGGACGTCGAGGGGTTCATGGCGAACATGATCAACGAGGATGGCCAGGCGAGCTACATCCACGCTGGGGACGAGCTGTACGAGGAGGACGACGAAGTCGAGGCCACCGACGAGCAGCCCCACATCGACGACATGCCCATGTTCATGGACGAGCTGACCCAGCAGGCCAAGGCGGCAAGGAGGAACGTGAAGCGGGGCGTCGGGTTTACCGAGGCGGAGGACGAGTGCCTCATCGACACATGGATAGAGGTGGGACAGAACACCATCGTCGGGGCCGAGATGAAGGGCAACGCCTATTGGAGGAGGATGCACAAGAACTACCAAGAGCGGGCCGTCCCTCCACCGTACTCCATGGTCACCACAAGGACCGAGCTCTCTATCCAAAAGAGGTTTGGGCTCATCTCGGCGGAGTGCAGCAAGTTAACCGGCTTCTTCGAGCACGCCGTGGCCTGGCCCCAAAGTGGCATCGGCATCGGCGACTTGGTGAGTGGCCACACGTCCCTGTCCTTCATATGCATTGGCCATACGTTCCCATGTCCAATCCTTATTTGTGTAGGCCTTCCAAGCGTTGGCGGTGTACAAGGCCGAGCATGGGGGCAAGTCATTCAACTTCGCCCATTGCTACCAGAAGATCAAGGACAACCAAAAATGGAAGGAGCTCCACAACGCCCTTAAGAAAGGCGTGGCCGTGCCGGGCGGGGTACCGCCAATGGCCACGGGCCAGGCCGCCGATGGCACGACAAGGGAAAGGCCAAGGGGCCGAAGCAACTACAAGCTCGACCTCAAGTGCGATGCCACGACCATCGTTTTGCAAGAGACCCTCCAGGGGTTCATCTCGCAGAAGGACAAGACCAGCGACAAAAAGGACGAGAGGGAAGAGAAGAAGCGCCGGGAGCGCGAGGAGATCACGAAGAACTACTTTATCGTACAAACGAAGAAGTTTGAGATAGAGGAGAAGAACGCGAAGACAAGAGCCATGGAGGTCGCGACCAGGGCCATGGAGGCCGAGAACAAGAGGAAGGAGGTCGAGCTCGCTCTGGCCGCCCAGGAGGCACAGATCATGGCCATGGACCTGACCTGCCTGACCCCGAGGAAGAAGGCCTACTTCGAGAAGAAGCAGCAGCGGTACATGCAGGGCGAGGAGTGATCGCCATGGCCTCGACCGTGGCCGGCGCAGCCTGAACCCGCGGATGGCGTCGCTTTTGTACATTCTGGCCCTGGGCTGGCATGGCCTCACCTGGCCGCCTGAACCTTGCCCGAACCGTGGCCGACATTGGCCTGAACCGTGGCCGGTATGGCCGAACCGTGGCCTTTTTTGCATGTGCCAATATTCGTTTGCTAAATATTTAGGGCATTTTGGTACTTTAATATGTTTCAATTCGAATTGTGGCCACCATTTGAGCAGCCCCGCAGGGGGCAGTGGCCAAAACTGGCCGGACACGGTCCCGAATGGCTGCTCAAATTGACAAAACGGACACCAATTTGGTCCGCAAATGAGCAGCCCCGCAGGAGATGTCCTAATTCACATCTGTGACCCATCTTCACAGTAAGACTGAACATCCTAGTACTACACTATTGTATCGCACACCAAAGTAGAGAGGAAAGGAACATATGCCAAAATCCAGAGAATCCCATCACGGGGAAGAGCGTAGCTGATTGGGCTTGCCTTCTGTCGCATTATCTGGGAAGCTGTACCTGTGACAGTATGACCACCATTTCCTACTCCTAAAAGCCAAGATTTTTTGACAAATATGACCCCGAATCTCATTGTCCAAAATAACCTTTACCAAATTTTATTGTTGAAAGTGGCCTGGCGGGAGGGCCAAAAAGCGACACGTGGACTTGCCGCCAACTCAGTTGGCGGAAAGCCACTTCCCGCCATGTCAGACGGCGGAAGGTGATCGCTACGGTGCAAATACACTCAGCTAAAGTGACATCCCGCCGTACCAAGCGGTGGAAAGTGACTTTCCGCCGACTGAGTTGGCGACAAGTACACATGTAAAGGGGCCATATTTGTAAAAAAATCAAAAGCCAAGCCAACCATTTCCTATTCCTAAAATTGATTCGTCCCAAGTAGTTGCCAGTGCCGCTTCATGGCAGCCTCTCCCTTCGCAGTCCAGGTCACTGATTACGCACACATGTACTGCCGCCCGCGAGCAGGACGATCTGATCTCCAAACTGCAAGGCGAATTCAAGATATACAGTTAGATATACATCCCATCCATCTTGAAGTACAACACGCCACATTTGCAATAGATAAAGTTAAAAGAGCATGGGTGCTGATGGCGTTGTAACTTGTAACATGGTTAAGTTATTGAACAGTTCAGAGATGGGGCATTGACATGTATGGCTTTGTATATGACCAGATACCGAAATGATCAATTAGCAACATGTCAACACAGCTAAAGTTCCCACTATTTTTGGGGTACCTGACGTTTGAACTGCCGTCAGCGCTTACGAACCCTCAGGGGCGATGCGGCCATGTTATTACATTACTATATAGCCAAGGAGGCAATGACAAAGCAAGAGGACAGCTAGACTGCACAAACCACCAGAATTTTTTTTAGATACTAGGCCAGAAGCCCGGTGTTAAATTAATAACACCACAAACGGCGAAAGGTTTACATGATGCTGTAACCAGCTTACAACCCAACACTGCACACACACGAAATAAAATAGAGCTACCGACGCGATTACAGGTGAAACACCAAAGGTAGACAACCCTGAGGACGAAGCACGATCAGGACGGGCAGAGATGTTGGGCCGGAGCTCGCCGAGAGCACGGGCACACCAACGCACGCGGCACACCGTCGAGACCCACACCATCAACCAGGATGGCACCACCAAGAGGGGCAACACCGCCACTGTCCGCAAGGCTGCAAACAGGCACAATCAGCAAGGCCCCTAGCAAGAAACACCGTGGTGCAGGGCAAGTCACAAACATGGGCAGAGGGAGCCCGACGCCACCTCCGCAGATCGACCCGCCGTGAACTCCAAGGCGGCGACTTCAAGAAGCATACGACGCCATAGTGCCGCCGCCGCCCGATCCGAAGATCTTGGATTTTCATCCGGAGCCTAGAAGGCCGGAGACGCCGCTGCGACGCCTCCAAGAAGGGGACGACATCCAAGAATGTCGCCGCCGCGTCCCGAGAAGACCCGGACAAGGGTTTCCCCCGGCAAACTCTCCGCGCCTTCTACACGGGGCACCGAACGTCGACCTCGACACCCGAGCCACCGTCACCGCAGGTCAATCACCAGCCACCGTGCCACCCCTGTGGCCATGGTCGCGGACAAGCATCTGAGTCCTTGGCACGCCCGCCAACCAAAGGACTCCCGCCGTCTCCAGGGCCGCCGCCCTGGCATCCTAGCTCCGCGCACCGCCGAGAAGATCGAGACGGGGAGGAAGGTCTCCACCACCAAGTCCACCACCGGGAGCCCCCACGGCTGCCGGCGGCACCAGACCAGGCACGGGGGCGGTACAGCTCGAGGGTCAGGCCCCTGCCCTTTCCATGTCAAGGCGGCCGAAACAACCGCACTACCCAACCAGCCACACCCGGAGACCTCCACGCAGACCCAAGATCTAGAGCACCACCGCGCCGGCACTCCAGATCAGGACCAAGCAGCACATCGAAGCACTCATGGCGGCCCGACCAGCCCAAATCGGGCCCTGTTGGGCCCAGATCGGGCCCGAGCCGTCGCCGCCGCCGCGCTTCCCTCCAGTAGCTCCGGGCGCCGCCACCACCACAGAACCACCACCGTGCCTGCCCAGCACGCCTCCATCTCCTCCCCGAACCTCCCAGCAGAGCGCATCGCCGTCAACTGCTCCTCCGGCGCCGCCCGCTTGTCGCCTCTCCTCCGCACGAAGGAAGCCCGACGAGGCGCGCCCTCCTCACCCGCCTCCTTTGTTGGCCAGGCGCGACCGCCACCGCCGGCGCCGGCGGCGGCAGCGGCCAGGCGAGAGCCGCCGCGGGGGGCTTTTTAGTCTAGGGTTTGGGGGCCCTCCGGAGCTGCTCGCGCGAGCAGCCCGAGAGGGAGTCTCCGTTTCGTCACCTAACCACCAGAATTTGATGATCGAATATGACAACATGCCATAACCTGATAACTGAGTAAGGGCCCTCCATGATAACCTACTAGTAACGTGGAAGCATTCAATGAAGCAACAGAAGCATGTAGTTTGGCGCTTTAGAGGTTCAGATAAGCTGATCCTCCTAACCAAAAGGCAAATTAATTATCTTGGAAAACATGAAGTTTATTCCACACAATAGAGAAAAATTGCCACATGTATGCGAAAAGTCATGTAGACTGCAAAGAGAGAGCGGTCCAAGTTGTATTTCTAAGATATGACTTCAGAAATACTCCCTCTATAACTAAAACGCCTAAGCACCGCTCTCGGGCCCCCGCGTCGCTCTCCTAGGGCGACTCGGGCGGCGACCCTCCCCCTTGCTCTCGAGCGCCCCACCGCCCCTCTCCCCTCCTCACAGTCGCCGGAGGACGCCGCAGGGCCACGCACGGTGGCTGACGGCTGCGGCGGGTCTCTTGCTCCGTTTTCGTCACTCGAAAGCCCTGGGTCACGGTGAAGTGCGGGATTCCCTTGGGGGCCGGTGGCGCCGGATGGCCTCGTGGCGCGCCGGTGGAGGCCGGCTGGTCTCGGAGATGCTGGCGGCGTCCCCGCTGTGAGACGGCCGACGCTGGCAGGTCGTCCCATGCCTGTGTGCTGCGGGCCGGATCTGGGCCAGGTGGGCCCGGATCGGCGGTGGCATGGCGAGGCACAGCTTGCGCTCCTCAGCGCGGACGCATGCTCAACGATGCTGGGCGCCGGATGTTGAGGATCTGCACAGTTGGGTAGGTTGCGAGCTCTTCAGGCTAGATCTGGGCTCGGCGGGCCCAGGGCCGACGGCCCTTCCCGAGGGACTGGTGGTCGGGGATGCTGCTGGCTCTCGCTAGAAGAGAGGTGGATCGAGCGGGGGCGGTGGTTGCTAGTTGGGTGGTGAGGAATTGGATCGTGGATGGCCATCTTGCGGTCCTGTGTGTCGGCGTTCATGTACTGGGCCTGGAGCGGAGGAGGCAGGTAGGCGGTGGCGCTTCGGTGGCCAAGAGCACGCCGGCCGAACCAGGTCCAGGCGGGTTTAGGTTTGGCGGCGGCGTTGCTCCGAGCGTGCGGACGCGATCTGGCCAGGCGGGCCTAGGTCGGGCTCCGCTTCGTGGACCTGTTGGGCCGAGTTCGATAGGTGCCGCCCTCGATGTCATCGGTACTATGTTGTTGATGTGCCCTCTTCGTCTGTGCATGCTCGCGCTGGAGTTGGGCTTCGGCCTGCCTCTGGCGGTGTTCTCCGGGGAGTCTTGGCAGGGACCGTATGGGATACTGGGGACGGGTGTACGGGAGAAATCCTTGCCGACATGCTCGGCGCCGGCGCGGTGGCGCTTGCGGGCGTCGCCATTCTTTCTCGGAAGGCATCGTGGGTACCCCCTCCCCACTCTCATGCAAGTGTCGGGAGAAACCCTAGGACCGGTCGGTCCGGACAGCAGCGTCGTGCTTACGTCGCATTCCTTCATGAAGGTGCTGCCTTGACACTGGGGGTTCCTGGCTCAGATGGCGTGGATGTGGGTCAAGCGTGGAGGACGGAATGGTGGATGGCTGCCGTCTCGCTTTGTCGTTTACTCCCTAGGGATCTTTTGAGTTGTATCCCTTTATTTTCTTGTTGGGCATGTTTGTGTTGTTGCCCCAGCGTTTTATTTGCTCTCAACTGTTGTATGGTCGTTGATTTATTTATAAAGCGGGGCGAAAGCCTGTTTCGTGGAAGTTGTATTTTTAAATATTGTTTAACCAAGTCCTTGCTGTGCGGAAAAGGTTCACCAAGTACTAATTAATCAAAACCATTCAGTGGGAAGCCCAGAAGCGATCACCTTCTAGTCCTAAATTTTACTCCACAAAAAAAGTCAGTGTTCTAGTTCTGGTGGCAATTATAATCAGACAGTGGGTAAGTTTACATCATCACGTTGTATCTCATTTTCACAAGTCAATGACAGTGTTTTAAAATTTAAATGGGCTAAACAGCCGAGGCGAGGTTAGCTTTGTCACAGAAAGGAAGAAAACTGAGGTGCACATAGCCATAGATTTATCATGTTGAGTCCTATAGGTTTCGACATAGCTATAGAAACGTGACAGATGGGGATGTGATGTTACGAATAGGGAGAAAACAACAATGCTTTGTCTAAGAATAATTTTATTGTTTACATTATACACTTTGCTTAATGCAATAATCTGTTGCTTGCAACTTAATACCCGAGGTTTGATTGGATTACGCTCCGAGAGTGGATATTAGTCATAAATGTAGTTGGATAACGGTCTATGAATTATGTTGTAATGTCCACGTGAATCGCATAGTAATAATCATGTTATGCATATGCACTACGGTGCAAACTTTATATCTGTCAATTGCCCCGCTGTAATTTGTTTACCCAGCATGTTATCTCTCTTTTATGGAGAGACAACACTAGTGAACTATGGACCCCGGTCCATTTCTTTACACTAATAATACAACCACTCCAACAAATGTTTTCTTACTGCAATTATTGTTTTCCTATCATTCATTCTCATCACTGTTTTCTTTCATTTACTGCAAACAAGTACTGTTTTCCATACTATACGTCTAATCCCTTGTTTTCAGCTTAACCGGTGAGATTGACAAACTCACTGCTTTGTTGGGGGCAAACTAATTTGATTGTGTTGTGTAGATTCCACGTTGCTGCTGAACCGGTAGCGCGCCCTGCCAAAATCAGTAGACAAGAACCTTCAGAAGTGATTTCTTTCTCCTACTGGTCGATTCAACCTTGGTTTATTTCTGAGGGAAAACTTGCCGCTGCACTTTTTATACCTTCCTCTTGGGGTTTCCCAACGAGCACACTCCTGCACCATCAAGTTGTTGCCGGGGAGAGCTTCAAAGTCATCAAGAAGAAACCACTCCCTCGTCAACGTCAGCCCTCAACAAGTTTTCTGGCGCCGTTGCCGGGGAGGAAGAGGATTTCTACAAGGGGAGTCTCTCACCTCCAATCTCTTTACTTTGTTATTGTTTTGCTTTTTACTTGCTTTATCATGCTTCCTATCAATGGTTGATTTCTTTGAAACTAGATCTTATTGGCAAGGTGGATTCACGAAAGAACAACAAAAATACTATAAGGAATACCGCTTGTCACAAAAAGGGATACACTTATGGGAACAAATTAATAAATTGAATAACTATGCTAAAAACCTGTGCTCCACTTATAATGTTACTTATTGCTTTGATAAATCTTGTTGTTGTAGGAGGTATAAACACCTCCCTTTTCAATGTGAGTATAATGATAATGTTACCATATCTTCTTATGTTAAGATAAATTATAAATTTTATGATGTGGAACAAATTGAAGAATTTATTGCTTGGAAGGGTGCATTCGAAATTTCTTATTTGCTTCAAAATATTGATGATGCACCTTATAAATATGAGATTTATGATATACTTGAATTTTGATTTGATAATTAAGAGGAAGGAAATGACTATATTCTTAAATATCTTTATAAATGGCTACACCTAAGGAAGACACTAATGCCTTGCAGGAGCCTATGGAAGAAGAAATTGCTGAATCTGGAATCTCATTGGATGAAAAAGAGGAGGAGAGTGATGATCAAGAGGATGAAGAATGGAGCTACCCATGTCTACCTCCCAATGATAGTAACTCTTTAACTCATACCATGTTTTATTGCTATCCATGCTACTTTGATAAATCTTATGATAATCCTCTACTTATTCTAACTATTGATATGCATGATAATGAGGAAGTTTGTTCAGAAAATTTATATGATAATGCTCTAGATGATGGTCCTATGTTATTTGATGTTATAAATTATAATGCTACTGAAAATAGGATTGCTGTAATGTGTTCCATAACTTTTAAGAGTGACCAATCATATTGTTTTGATATTACTAAAAGTGAGAAAGAAGAGGTCTTTATTTTTAATTTTGATCCCACTATTTTTGAGCTTGATATGAATTGTGTGCTTTTAGACCATGACAAACATGCTTTATGTGATAATTATGCTGTTGAGTTTGTTGATGATGCTACTGAAAATTATTATGAGAGTGGAAAATATGGTTGTAGGAATTTTCATGTTACTAAAACACCTCTTTCTTTTTGTTGAAAGTTTTGAAATTGCTCTCCTTCTACCTTCCCATGATTTCTAGTTTGAGCTTCTTTAATTTATTTATTTACAAGATACCTATGCATAAAAAGTGGGTTATACTTAAATTTGTTTTATACTTGCTTCTTGATGCTCTCTTTTGCTTAATTCATATTTCTTATGTGAGCATCTTCTTGCTTCTTGTGCCTAGTTGAAAGGCGTTAAAGAAAATCACTTCTCAGAGATAACCCATGTTTTTATTTTTGCATTGTTTTTCTCTGTTTTCTTTGAGTCAAGGTGTCGTTTACTTCTGTAGCAACTCCTTTGTATCTTTATTTTCTCGCATTTGTTGTGCCAAGTAATTTCTCTAGTGAAAGTTGAAGTTAGATTTGGATTTTTTGCGCGGGAAACAGATTTCTGCTGTCCACTCTTTAAAATCGTATAAATTCTAGAAAGATCAAAATGACATGCAAATTTTTGTGTTTAATCCTCAGCTATTTCTGAACCTTTTTCTAGTTTTAAGTTTTTCGATTTGAGCAATGTAAGTGCCTCGGAAAAATTTATCTTTACAGAATGTTCTGGTTTTGACAGATTCTGCCTTTTTTACTTGCATTCTCTCTTTTACTATGTTGAGTGGATTTCTTTGATCCAAAAAACATCAGTGGCTGTAGCTAATATTTAAAAATATTAATAATGCTTGTGTCCATGCAGAACATGTGAGTTTTTGATTATGCACTAACCCTCTAATGAGAATTACTTTGAGTTTGATGTGAAGAAAGTTTTCAAGTGTCAAGAGAAGAGGGTGATATAATATGATCAAGAAGGGTGAAAATACAAAGCTTGGAGATGCCCCCATGGTTCATCCCAGCAAATTCCAAGAAGACTCAAGCGTCTAAGCTTGGGGATGCCCAAGGCATCCCCTTCTTCATCAGCAACTTATTAGGTCGCTTCTAGTGAAACTATATTTTTATTCGGTCACATCATATGCACTTTACTTGGAGCGTCTGTTTTTTTTACTTGCTGCAATGGAACCCAGCATTCTTGTGTGGGAGAGAAACACGCTCTTATTTTTCATATGAATACTCGTTTTCTTTCATGCTCGTATTCTTAGTTTTTCTTCTAGCTGCTGCAACTCCGTTTTAGCTCTTGTTTTTCATGCATCTCTTACTCAGAGATGTTAATTCTACTAGAGTAGTAGTATTACTCTATTGTTTCATTGCTATATCTTTTGGAGAGTTTTTGTTTATATAAAATGATTGGTGTTGGAAAGCAGTAGTACAATTTTCGTGCTTATAACCGTGCAAAAAGAAGCTCGTATAGACTGTGGCTAGACTTTATCATCTCATGTTGGATGCTATTTTAATTCTATGCTTATTCTATGCTTATTAGTTATTTTTTAGCATGACTTGTCTCAAATAGCTGAGAGTGCTTAATGTGCCATTGAAATAATCATGAGTTGTTTTTATCACATTGAAGCATAATTTGTGCTATTCTCCTTTGAATGCTTTATTTGGTTGACTTGGCGCATACTTACACCATGTTTATTACTACAAACCAGTCAATTGTAGCGTCTATGATCATTTAGTTTTTGACTTGTAATACCATTTATGCTTTGATTAATAATGTTTTTGTCTCTGTGCATGATTATGGCCATTATTGCTCTCTTGATTTTTTGCTCCCAGTCTTTGCCAGCCCTCCACCTGTACCGAGTATGAGCTCTACTCGTGCATCCAACTCCCAAAAAATAAAAATTTCCCAAATGTGTCCACCATACCTACCTACATGTGGTATTTAACCGCCACTCCAAGTAAATTTCTCATGTGCTACCTTTAAAACTTTCAAAATTACTCCTGTTTTGTGCCCCTATTTTAGCTCATGAGTACGTAAATAGAGAATCTTTATCTCACTTGTTGATTGGGCTGTACACAACTGGACTAGTGGCACATCTGCTTATCAAAATTGATAGAAGAGTTGGCAGCGGGGTGCCTAGCCCCAAAATTGGTTACTATAAAATTTTCTTCACTATTTTTGCCCTGATTTATCAGTCAAGGCATAATTGTGTAAACAAAAGAGAAGACGGATGACCTTCTGACCCTAGTTGCGTCCTTCAATGGGAGCCGCTCTTGTGAAATCTAGTTGGCTTAGGACGTACTGTATTTTCTGTTTACCATTCGTTGACATAAAGATACACCTCTCTAGAAAAATGTTTTCAATACCTCTGTTTAACAAAATAAAAATCTCAAGCACATGAGTTAATCCTTGCTTCCTTCTGCGTAGGTCCTTTCTTTTATTTTTATGTCGAGTCACCATCTTCTAACTTTATGCACAGTTAAGAGAGCGTAGTTGCCATTCTGAGTTTAATGTGTATTAGTCCCAAAGATTATTATTGATTGATTCATGATGTGTTATTACTTGCTCTCAAATTATTTGTCCTAGTTATCAACTTGAACTTTGAATGTGTCCTTACATTTATGTTTTTCCCCACTCTTAAGGACAATTAAAATATATCTTTGCTATGTTTTCTTTATGCTCGAAACAAACGTATAAATTTCAAGTGCATTATTCTTCATGATCTTTTATTTGTGTTACTTTTCATGATCCAAAGTGATTGCTAAGTTTCATTGTTAGAATTATATCTATCATGCATGTGTTTAAAGTACTATGATCTCAGCTTACATATGATTTTACAATTTAGATGATCAAGTTTATGTTGGTAGCATGTCACCTCAGAAATTATTTGTTTTTATCGTTTTACCTACTCGAGGACGAGTAGGAACTAAGCTTGGGGATGCTTGATACGTCTCAAACGTATCTATAATTTATGATGTTACATGTTGTTTTCATGCTATATACTACATGTTTCCTATACATATTATGGCATTTTTATGGATTTCCTGGGACTAACCTATTGACAAGATACCACAGAGCTAGTTCTTGTTTCCTGCTATTTTTGGTTTTAGAGAAGTTGTTCTGGAAATATTCTCGGAATTGGACGAAACAAAATCGCAGGGTCTTAGAAATCTGTCACGTACACGGAGTCCAGAGGGGGGCCCTAGAGGGCCCACACCATAGGGAGGCGCCCCCTGGCCACGTTATGACTCACAAGTATAGGGGATCGCAACAGTCTTCGAGGAAAGTAAAACCCAAATTTATCGGTTCGACACAAGGAAAGCCAAAGAATATTTATTAGCCTTAACAAATGAGTTGTCAACTCAGCTGCACTTGAAAGTAGACTTGCTCGCAATAATTTATCAGTGGTAGCAGTTTTATAGCAGCAGCAGTAGTAAAATAACAGTAGGAGTAAAATAGTAACAACAATACCAATCGCGGAAAACAGCAGGATGAGAGTACCGTAGGCATATATGGAATGGATGAATGGGCGTTGCATGGATAACAAGGGTCATATAATAATAATAATGTGGGAATTGCAAATAATAATTATAAATCATCCAAGCTCTAGGTTAATCATAGGCATGTGTTCCAATATAGTCGTACGTGCTCGCAATGAGAAATTTGCACAACATATTTTGTCCTACCAGCCCGTGGCAGCGGGGCCTCTAGGGAAACTATTGGTAATTAAGGTGCTCCATTTAATAAAGCACCAGAGCAAAGCATTAATACTCCTTGAACACATGTGATCCTCACATCACAGCCATCTCCTCGGATTGTCCCAATTTCTGTCACTTTGGGGCCTCGGGTTTCGGACAACAATATATGTAAACAACTTGCAGGTATGATCAAGAAACATAATTATACTCATGAAACAATAACATGTTCTGGTCGGAAATCATGGCACGCGGGCCCTAGTGACAAGGATTAAGCATAACAAGTTGCAACAACGGTAGAAAACACTAATAGTGGATACTAGGCACTATGTCTTAACAATCTGGCATTATTACATGATCAATCTCATCCAATCCCTTCCATCCCTCTCAGCCTACATCGGGGTTTACTCACACATTGACGAGGGAATCATGGATGGTTGATGGAGAAGGAGTGGTGGTGTCGATGGCGATGATCTCCTTCGAACCCCCGTCCCGGAAGGGTGCCAGAACAGGAATTTCTGATTCCCGAATTGAGTTCCCGGGTGGCGGCGGCGCTGTGTTGTGTTTCTGTGGAATATGACGAACCCCTCGCATTTTAGCTTTACGGGGCATAAGTAGTAGAAAGGGGATCCCGAGGGGGTGCCTGGGGTCCCACACCACCAGGCTGCGCGACCTAGGGGGGCGCACCCACGGGTGGTTTGGCCCCCTCCTGGCCCCTGTCCGGGTCTCCTTCTGGATCCCGGGGTCTTCTGGTGATATAACCCCAATGGGGTCTTTTCTGGGCATTTTGCCGAAAGTTGATTTTTCTGCATAAAAAACGAGACACCAACGTAATTCTGCTGAAAACAACGTTACTCCGTGTTATTGGTATCCAAAACTCACAAGTTTAGAGGCAAACCATAAGAAAAATGTTCGGAAAAGGAGATACGTTTTGTACGTATCAACCCCCAAGCTTAGCTTACTGCTTGTCCTCAAGCAATTCAGTGACAACTGAGTGCGATGAAAAACTTTTACAAACACATTTGTTTCATATTATTTAAATATACTCGTTATATGATCAGGTGCTTAGGTAATTCATAATAAGATACATGTAAGAGATCATCGCCATCGACACCATCACCTAGCAGTTATGCAAACCATGAAGAGATACCAACAAACTAATAATAGACAACATGAAGTACGTCAATCTGCGGGATTGAAATGCTCATAATAGGGTATGATAAAGTGTACTCGTTTGCCCTTAATAATGGAGCAAAATATAAATGCTAGGGCACCTTTGAAGTTCAAATCAAGACTAGAAATAAATATGACAAAGATACAAGTATCAAACTAATACCACAATTAACCGTGTTCTGGGACAAGCACATTTCACTAAGAATAACAGCCATGCTCTCAAGAAGGTGCATAAATTAAGAAGGTGAATACTTAACATTAAAAGTAAAAGAAAGGCCCTTCGTAGAGGGAAGCATGGATCACTCATGTGTTAGAGCTTTTATTTTATTAAACAGAGGTATAAAATGTTTTTTTAGAGAGGTATATGTTTATGTCAACGAATGGTAGATAGAAAATACCGTACGTCACAAGCCAACTCGACTTCACAAGAGCAGCTCCCATTCGAAGACGCAACTGGTGTAGAAGGTCATCCCTCTTTCTCTTTTGTTTATGCTTTGACTGATAAATCAGGGGAAAAAACAGTGAAGAGAATTTGTTGTATTAATTTGGGGCTGGACACCCCGCTGCGAGCTCTTCTATCTGTTGGATAAGCGGATGAAGCCACTAGTCCAGGATGTGAAATCCAATCAACAAGTGAGATAAAGATTCTCTATTTACGTCCTGATGAGCTAAAACAGGGGCACAAAACAGGAATATTTTTTAGAAGGTTTTAAAGGTAGCACATGAGCAATTTACTTGGAGTGGCGGTTAATTACCACATATATGGATAGGCATGGTGGACACATTTGGCATACTTTGGTTTTTGGGAGTTGGATTGCACGAGTACAGCTCATACTCAGTACAGGTGAAGGCTAGAAATAGACGGGGATCGACAATCAAGAGAGCAACAACTGTCATAATCATTCTTGCGACAAAACAAAATTAATAGGGGCATAAAAGTGGTACAAATACTCCGAGGCAAAATAAATCATCGAGGCTTAATTGGCTTTTTGTTTTCAGTCTTATGCATGCGTGAGCATGTGCCAAGTCGATTCTAGCGAAACAAACAGAGGTAGATATAACAATGTCATATACCCTTCTATGAATAAAACAATGCAAACAAACATTTATACGACATGCTATCTTATATTAATAAGTTGGAACTAAACATGAGAGAGCACGAACTACTAAGCATCAATTAAATTACATATACCTTACACGAACAAACTAAGCATGTTTACATAGACGAGTATATGTACAAAAATAAAACAAATAGAGATCATACCAGCCTCTCACCACAACTTGAGTTGTCGTAAATCATCATTACTGCTCTTCACTCGTGTGGTTTGAATAATATAGAATGATAACCAAGATCCAACAGAGACACGGAAGTCCAGTAAAATCTGCAACAAACTTTACAAAACCAAAGAAGAGCAACAAATATTTTTGAGTTTTCGAATTTAAAACAAGAACAAAAGAAACAAGCAAACAAAGCAAAATATGTTTGGATTTTTGAATATTAAAATGAAACGAGCAAGTAAAGAAAACCAACAAAGGAAACTAAAGAAGCGAATAAAGAGAAACAACAGAAATATATTTGGTCTTTTGTGTTTTGGAAAGCAAGAACAAAACAACAAAAACAAAAGAAACGAAAGAAAACGAAAACAAACAAAAATGTGGATATACAAAGGAACCGACAGAAACATGATATAAAGATGAGTGTGATGTCGGTGTACCTCCCCCAAGCTTAGGATTTTGGCCTAAGTGGATATCATCCATGGCGCGAGAAATATCCCCACTGTGGTGGGTCGTCCCTAGAATGGTCGTACTCGGGCGTCCATGATGAAGATGAAGCGACTGGCGCATAATCACAGCCGGGGTGCTGATAAGGAACCCCTTCGGTGTCGGAGGGCTGGACAAAATCACGATTGTTCCCCTCTCCGGCATCCTCAACGTGCTGGGGTTGCTACTCAATGTATGCATCCAGCTCACTCTCAGAAAGCATTCATCCTTGCATGTCATTAAGATTAAACAAAAGAGGTGCAGGAAAAAGTACTACTCTTTCGGATTTAGTCACTCTCCACCTTGATTGTTTGGACAAAGTTATCTCATAAGATAAATTGCGCAGGTTAGCATGAGTAGAGAGAAACTTATGTTGAATCATGGAAATAAGGTCCAGCCTCTCTAAAGGAAACTGAAGGTCTAGGGGATGTGGCTCCACACCATGCAAGGCTAGCAAACGAGAGGCAATAAGCCCTCCACAAATTCCGCCCTTCTCACGGTTAAGTGAGAGATGGTAAGAAATTCAAGCACCAAAGTTATAAGACCTATTACATTTTAAAGCAGCTGAAAGAAAAGCTAGATCATAGACAAACAACTTGTTGGCAGTTTTCCTAGCTAGCACACATTTAGAAATAAAATAAGCAAAGTATCGAATGCTAGGGAGTTGAATTTCTCGTATTTTACAATTCTCCCTCGTTAAGCTTCTGCCTTGGCAAATCTCCTCATATAATTCCAGCAGTGGTTTAGGCTGACCTCTTATGTTCTCACATGAACCCCATTGTGGTACCTTGATAGCTGCACAAAAATCACTGAAAGAAAAGTCTACAACTTTGTTATAAATTTTATAATGGGCCATAGGGTTAGTTGAGGACCATCTAAAGTGAAAATTCTGCACCACAACCCTGGTTAGTTTAATGTGTTGGGTAGGTTCATCCTAAAGGAAATACCCCAACCCTGCATTATGCACAAGAGTGTAAAAATCCTGCATAATTCCCGTAATATGCATGAATTCCTGGCATGGATAGATTGATGGGAACACTTTTTCTTCATGATGCACAGTAATGGCCTCATGCAACTCCAACTCATGTTGGTTTAGTTGATGCACATTGTGCTCCATCTCAGAAATTTTACAACAATCATCACAAAAATTGATTTCAAGCAACTATAAGGTGGAAACTATTATAGAGACTTATAGGAGAGCTAAACATGCATCAAAACTATATTATTTAAACTCAAATCAAGCATGCCAACTCACATAAGCTGTCAACTACAATATCAAAACACTCAAGAAATACTCTACCAAATAAAATTCTACTTGGATCATCGGAGGAGTCACATACCGGAGATAAAATACACCAAATGTCAGCACAAATGATGGGCTCAGGAAGGAGATCGAAAATCCAGAGGAAGAACAGCAAGAACACGGGTTCCAGGAAATGTTTTCGGTTTGGGAGGTGAGAGATAGGACTTTGGAAGTGGATAGAGTAAGTGGAGGGCCAGGGGGCCCACACCATACCCAGGCGCCACAAGGGGCAGGCCGCGTCATCCCATGGTGTGCCTGACTTCACTATACTTTTACAGGGTAAAACAACTTAGGATCTCTCTTCTTCATTTCTTCAAAATAAGCAGTTGTTGCCTCCAGGTCACTATCTTTCGTTTCAAAACCGCAGAGTTTTGTCCTCAAGTTGCTTATGGCTTTGGTCGTGTACGGCACAAATGTTGCTTTCGTGTAGAACTCCGACATAATCGACATCATGCACCTCGTCTCCAAATTACAACTGTGTAGAGTCTCCAGGAATTTTTGCTCCTCCCTCGGTATCCCTTGGTGAGATCGAAGGTACTTGGTTAAAAATGGTTTGTCAATTAGATCATGATTGTGTTCAGGAACAAAAGCAGTCACTTGAAATTTGTTGTCAATTAGCTTCACCCTCATACTAGCTTTGTAACTTGTCTGTTTGATCGATCGCCTTCTTCTTCTCTTCGCACACTTGCGAGAACTCCCTTTTTTACTGCTACCAGATTTTGACCGAGGGTCACCATTATCATCACTATCGCTTTCAGTTTGTGAACCGACATCTTCAATTGCAGGAAGTGGTGGAACATCGTCCGTTTTGGGCTTCCTTGATTAATTGTGACAAAGCTGCAGTTTTTCTAAAATATCAGTGAATGCTGACCTCCTAGATGTGTTCGACTTGATCGGAAATCCACGCCGTTTGGCATAAGAATTATAATGCATTCGGGCATCTGCTAGTGTGTCAAAGGTTATTCGACATAGGGATCTTCTTGGGTTGAGTGAACCTCAGTCCCATCTGCTCCTCCACCCCCTAAAGCAATTATACCATCATCAGGGCTTAAATTGCCCATTCCGCTCGGAATATCAGCTTCAGGATTTGCAGTACTAGAACATGCCGCCATGCCTAATCCCGGCAATTCGACCCATGGGTACGTCCGCCCATGGGCACCCGACCCGAATGGGCAGAGTATGGGTCGCCTTTTTCACCAATGGGTCGTGCCTCCGGATGGCACCCACCGGGTTCGGGGCCGGGTCGACGCCCCCCATACCCGCCCCATTTAACTTGTCGGGTCTCACTTCTTACCAAACCCACGACCCGGCGGGTATCGGGGCCCCAACGGGTACCCATCTAAGGAGCGACATCGACACATATGGGGAAAAAACAATGGAATATTTGGATGAGCTTTGTGGGAATAGACACGTGTGTGCATGTATTGTCTCCAAGACTCCATATTTCAGCGCGTACATGTGATGTGTGAGTTGTGTGATCCATAGCTCGTGGATGTGTGGTTAGCCATTGGATTATTAGGGATATGATTAGGACTTAGAACGGGTCTGCGGGTATGTGGGTACGGGTTTGCCACCTCCATACCCGCCCCATTAGACCTGGCGGGTCTAACATTTTACCAAACCCTCCCCATTTAAGGCGGGTACCCGTCGGGTTTGCGGGTTTCGGGGCCCCATTGCCATCCGTAGTCGTGCCCATGGGCGACTCGATTAGTCGCGGGCAGGGTACGGGCAGAAGTTCTTACTGAGCCCGGCAATCGGGTCGGGTTTGCTCGGGTTGACCTCTATCAAACCCATGCCCGATTAACAAATGGGCAAGGATGTCTACCCATGACCCGACCCATGGGTCCAAAAGCATACCCATGCCCGAACCCATCGGGCGACCCGACCTAATCGGGCACCCGTCGGGCAAGGCGACGCACGAAGCTGCACATTTCGCTTGCAGTGACCAGCGTGGTTGGGTTGTTGCTTCTGGCTAGCTAGCCGAGGTGGTACTAAGCCGAGGTGGTACTAATATTACGGTGCATGCAGCATAGCAGATGCGCCCAGCGTGCCGTGCCATGGGCCGATGCATGTGTGGGCCTTGGAACGATTGGACAAGAGAAATGGAAAACGTACTAGTAGAAAATTCTCTCTCAAATAAACTATTAGTGCTTCTAAAAAAATGAACTATTTGTGTAGCTCATTAGTACTGCGTACTAATGATCGTACATGGCTGGTTCCTCCTTGAGTTGGTGCTACCAGGCTTAGGCTTAGCTAATACATAGCTGATTAGTCGGGCCATAAAACGTTGAGGTAGGGTGGCCCACAATTCAGCTAATCGGGCGACCCGATGGGCGAGCCATGGGTAAGAACTTCTGCCAGTCATTTAGTTGCTTATCATAACCCTGTAACATAGAAAACCAACAGTTGTTAAACTACATTGGTTATTTGAAACAATTTTTGCTTTCTTGTGTTGTTAGTACCATAGAAAATAAGGCAACAATACGAGTACATAAGCAAAATCTAACAACTGCAAAGAGGACATAAATGTACCTGAAGCAACTACTTTTGTAGTGAATTGGCAAGAAGTCATATTAGTCCAGGCTTTAGGCAACTATGAATTATTGGAACTACAGATGGGCATAGGCAACTGTTGGAACTACATACGGAACAATCATAGGCAACTGTGCGAAATAGGCAACCATTTGAAATACATGCCCACACTTGATCACACACCATGCTATTCAGAGGCAAGATTTTCCTGGTTTACATAAACCTGAAGGCAAATTTAGGCCCATACATTCTTCAGTTTTGTTACTGTAGTACATTTGTTTTCAGGAAACTTTTACCATTCGGGTCATGAAAATTTTTCTACCATAAGCAACTTTTTGTGATTAATCCTACTAATCAGTCCTTCTAATCTCGCAGCCATCTGGAGAAGGCAAGAAGAACACCGAAGCTACCTAATCCAATTCTTCTCTAACAAACTGGAGCAGGCAAGAAAACCAGTAGATCTACAAACAACCACTGGGGTTTCAACTCATGACGTAAGCAAGAAACTGGGGCTACTTTTGCTGCTAGGATCGAATTCTTGCAAGGAAGAAACTGGCGCAGAAAACTCTCTGTAGAATAGGGAGGGGGCTACTTTTATGAATTTGTACCTACCACTGGTAGAAAATAGACCTATAGTCCCGGTTCGCAAGGGCCAGTAGTCCCGGCCGCGCAACCGGGACTAGCTATGCGCGACTAAAGACCCCCCCCCCCCTATAGTCCCGCCATTTACGGACCGGGACTAAAGGCCCGTCCACGTGGGCGCCAGGGATCCGTCGCGGCGGAGGACCTTTAGTCCCGGTTCTTGTGGCCAACCGGGACTGAAAACCTGCGCAGGTTTAGGGTTTTAGGCCCCCTAAACCTGGTTCCTTTTTAATTTGTTTTGTTTTATTTCTTTTATATTTTATTTTGTGTTTTATTTTAATTTTGATGAAGTTTCAGTACACTTATATATATATATTTTACGATACTATATACATGCATATATATATATGAAATTTCAAACAAGGAGAATTCAATAGGAATATATAATATATATTCAATATCGGGTGACCATATATACAACCTCGAACAAGTTTCCATATTACACAATTAAGATGGATGACCATACACAAATTCGAACAATTAAGATGGCTTATGCGGATAATAGTCATCGTCGGTGGACGCATGGTACTCTCCTTCCTTATCAATGACATGCCTAAGGAAAAATCCTGCTATTTCCTCTTGAATTGGTCGGAAGCGAGCTTCTGGAGTAAGCGCCCTCCGCAAGTTATTGAGACCCCTCCGCGTGGTCTCGTCCTTCTTCCTCTCAGAGATTTTATTTCCGTATGTTCTCACAGACATAGTATCCACATAGACCGGTCCCCGGTGGCTGCTTATCCACACCTTTGACCACATTTTTAAATTTTAACTCATGTTTGAATCCACCGACATGTCCAAGTGAGAACTGTCTCCAAACTCTACATTGCAAATAAAATTAAATGAACAAGGGAGTTATTAGCTTAGGAAATGAACAAAAGAGACCGATCGATATAGAGCGCAAATGATTGAAAAATAATTACCTTTGCATCATTTTTCTCATGTTGATCCAAAGATCTGTATTTGAATTCATAGAGTCAAAGATCAAAACTATGGAGTTCTGAAGATCAATTTTTAGCAGAATCCAGTGGAACGTGCGGACACGTTAGATGCACAGTCATGCATAATAACTTATCGATTAGACATACCATGCATGGAGTAAACAAAAGAGAATGGGAACATGAGAGAAACACTCACCCAAAAACGTAAGGAAATAGAATATATCTTTTGGATTCATGCTTTTTAAAAAAATTGTACAAGTCTTTCTCCACGTCTTTGGGGTGACGTTCTAACATAGTTCCATTAATGATTTGTGGGTCAATGAACCCAACATCATGGATGAGTCTTATTTTGCATTCCCAAATCTTCAATCTGCATAATAGCGTACGCAACAATATAGTTAAGACAATATATATATATATATATATATATATATATATATATATATATATATATATATATATAGTGTAGGCAATGAAGAACGAGATGAGGTAGAAATAAATCACTTACAGAACGTAGCAACTCAGGATAGATTTGTCGAGCTCACGCAGATTGAACAGCTGGAACAATTCACTCATCTCAACTGTTACAGAGTACTTTTTAGTGTGATGCTCCTCTGTATAATCCACATACACAAATTCTTTGCCGGTCCATGTTATGAAATGTTTGTACCAACGTAGCAGAGCTTGCATTAGTGGTGGTAGATCCTTTTCCTTCGCAGGCTCGACGAGAGGCCCTTTCTTCTCATATTGTAATCCTATCTCAGCCACTGGCGCATCGTCTAGGCCTAAAAAGAGACGAAGAGATATACCGGCCTCGGACGCATTTTGCATGGCAGTAGGTACAGTCAATCCCATTGCTGCCACAGCATTTATGACCTCGGGGTCCTGTTCCGGAGCGGCTTTCACTATGAGCGGGGGGATCGATTGTTTACTCTGCATCCCGAGCTGGGCAACTTGTTTCCCGCTTTTTTTTCATTTTTCCTTTTCCTTTCTCCTCCTCCACTATTTTTGCTTTCTCTTTCTCCTCCTCCAATATTCCTGCTTGCTTACGAAGTTCAATATCATAGTCTTTAGGCAAATTCTTCACGGCTTGGGACACTGTCGACAAAAAACCCGTAGCCCAATAGTCTACAATCGGAGGGAATACTTCCTTGGGCTCAGGCTCCTTTAGCGCCTTCAGTCGGCCCTTCCAT
The DNA here is from genome assembly GCA_028641055.1 of Alopecurus myosuroides. NCBI lineage: Eukaryota > Viridiplantae > Streptophyta > Magnoliopsida > Poales > Poaceae > Alopecurus > Alopecurus myosuroides. The sequence goes on along the minus strand of CM054057.1, from coordinate 157,030,199 downwards.
TTGTCAACGTCAGCCTTCACGGCCAATTTGGTTTAAGCATCACTAAATTCCCAAGGCCTTGGGGGGAGAGGCTTCAGTGATGGCTCCGGTACCCGTGTGGTCTTAGGTACATAAGACTCCGGGTTAATAGACCAAGAGCAGGTTCCCTTGCTGTTCGCCTGCCTCTGTTTCTTCGCTGGAGGAGGAATGGAGGGCGACGTCTGCTTATCCTCCGGAGGAGGAATGGGGGGCGACGACTGATTATCCTCCGGAGGAGGAATGGGGGGAGACGGCTGCTTTTCCTCCGGAGGAGGAATGGGGGGAGACGTCTGCTTTTCCTCCGGAGGAGGAATCGTGGGCGACGGCTGCTTAACCGCCGGAGGAGGAATCGTGGGCGACGGCATCTTACCCGCCGGAGATTGTGGATCGGGGGACGGCGTCGAATGGCGTGAAGGAGGCGTAGGTGAACCAGCACCACCACCACCACCACCACCAGCACCTGCACCATCGGAGGGGGGTGGACTTGTTAGCCTTGGCGTCTCGCCTGGAAACACTATGTACTTCTTTTTCCATAGAATGAACTGGCGCTTGACATCTCCAAGTCTTCTCTCCCCTTCGGGTGTAGCTATGTCAATCTCCAGGTCCTCAAACGCTTGGACTATGTCTTCCACCGTGACACGAGCATAGCCATATGGAATGGGGTTGTTGTGATGGAGTGCTCCAGGTGTATAGGGTAAAGCACTGCCGGTAGCTACCTTCATGGAAATGTTCCCCACGGGATAATGCAGATCACATTCTTTCATCTCCTTTACATCATCCACGGGGTAGTGAGGCTCCGGTGCACGACTCTCGATCATCGGTGCATTAGCACCTGGAGTCGGGGCCTCCGTGGAAGCCACGCTGCTTCTCAGCTGATGCTGGCTTCCGAGATCCGCTGCATCTTCATGCGGACCTGCAGCCGACGCTTTTTCTTTCTCAAGTATTCCTGCCACGATCTTCTTCAGCTCACTGACTTCCATTGCAAGATGCGACATTTGATCTGCAGCCCGGTCCGTACCTCTCTTACGTCTTCTGTAACAGTACGGGTCACCCTTCTGGGAAAACCCTACTTTCCACGGCAATCTGCCTTTGCCTCGTATATGTCCTCCGTGTTCAGGATTCCCGAGGGCATGGGTCAGTTGGTCTCTCTCTCTGTTGAACATGAGCACGCCCTGTTGAGCTTTGGTCATTGCGTCAACAAGGTCTTTTGTGGGAGCAAACTTTTTCTGCCGGTGAACACACTCCCCTGTCTCCGGGTCTAGCGATCCCCCATGCCCGTACCACCACATTTTGGCTCTTTCGTCCGATCCCTCTGTACCTAGACGGATTCCTCTTGCCTTTAGGCCGTCCTCCATTGCCTGCCACTTAGGCGCCGAAACGCGGTATCCTCCTGGCCCCATAACATGATGGTACTGTTTCTTTTCCGCATTAGCCTTATTTTTTGCCGATATTTCCTTGAAATGCTCCGATTTATGTTGCGTCACAAATTCTGTCCAATCATCTCTCAGTTTCTCATGTTGTCTAGTGAAAATCGGAGTCTTGCCCTTGCTGACATATTCACGGAACAATTTTTTCTTGAAGTTCCGGAATGCTTTGGCCATCTTCTGAAAAGCGAACTCTTTGACTATCCTCCTCCTCTGACGTCCACCCGGAACGTCCTCACCGAATTCATCTTTTTTGTTGTATTCCGGAGGTAGAATGAAATGTGCAGTAAGCTTTCTAAACATAATCTTTTTCGTTCTCTTGTCGACATAAGTGAAACCAACACGTGCTTTCTTTGGCTCCTTCCATTCCTGGACGGTGATCGGGACGGTGTCTCTAACAATGACTCCGCATTGGTTGATAAACTTTGTGGTGTGCTGTAGGGGCTTGCCGATTTCACTGACTGATTCGATGGTATATGTTTCTCCATCTTTCATCGACTTGGATTTGCCACGCTTTGTCATACTAGATCCGGCCGAGGGCTAAAATAAGAAAGAGAGTCGCGCGCGTTAGTGCATATGTATTCACATTTCAGTAAGTTTGTATCACGAGAGTCCCAATGTATATATATATATATACCTCGCCGGAGGTGGTTGTTCTTTGGAATTGGAGATCGTCGTTTGTCGACGGTTGACCTCCGTCATCAATGTCCATTCCTTCACCTCCTTGATCATCGACAATGTCCGTTCCTTCACCTGTTTCATCATCGACAATGTCCGTTCCTCCACGTTCTTGATCATCAAGGTTCAGATAAGAAGAGACTACATCGTCTTGTTGCTCATCTTCTGGGCCCGGCACATAAGGGTTCTGGTTGGCTATTGTCGAGACATCGTAGTAGTTTTCATAGACTGGGGTGCCATGAGACTACGGTAGAGACGTGGGGTAACGGGATAGCGTAGTAACACAGAACACGGGATTTTACCCAGGTTCGGTACGTCGCGACAGTACGGCGTACCTACTCCTGCACTTCTCACTATGTGGGACTAAAGCCCGTATAATAAGGTTACAATGTAAAGGAATAGATCCAGCTACTCGTCGAGGATGAACTTCTCGGCGAGTTGCGTAAGGCTTAAGCTTGAACCTAGAACCTTGGAACTAAAGGCACTTATCAAATCTATCTCCCGTCCGGCTTTATATAATAGCCGGATTAGGGCTTACAGAACCAGAAACCTAGAAGACTACGTTTAACCTGTAACTTGGAAAGTAAGGAATCCGTCTTCTCCTCCAAGCCAGATCACGCGGGCCGTGATCCGGGTTCTTCTAGAATCCGGCTTCTGCGCGTCGGACTACTGGGCCGCCCAATGGACCTAAGCCCATTACCTTGCAGGCCACCCTGGTAGTCCAGCTCTTTTGTCTACCATCTTCTATACCCCTATTCGGTATATATCCGACAGTAGCCCCCAGGAAGGATCAAAACTCTGAAACTCCGCCTTTCGTCAAATACATTTTGTCCGGGAAACTTGATTCAGCAGTCTTGATTCTTTCTTCTTTCCTTTTGAAGGAGATGGTAACATAAAACTCGGAACTATGAAAATCCGGCTTTTCTTCTCGCGATCCTTCGCGGAAAAGGAACACGTGACATCAGCGCTTTAATCATGCTGACGCAAGCGCCGCTTGGTTTCACGCGGGAAACCCTGCAACGTATCTCTGACAGATTCTCACGAGAAACGAGGAGATAGCCATCATTCCTCTGTCGTTCCGTTTCCCGGATTTTCCGGCGAGCGACACGCGTCGAACATCCAACGGTCAAAAGAGCCGTTGGCGCGTATCTAGAGGTTTTCAGGCTATAAATAGCCGTCCTCGTCGTCACCGTAAATCTTTCCTCACTCCCTCACTGCCCACGCCATTGACGCAAACGCGAGCACGAGAGCTAGAACGAAACCTTGCCCCGACGAGCCCTTTGCACGCCGGAGCGCTCCCTCACCACCGAAAACGATGGCCTCTCCGTCGTCCTCACCGGCTCGCGCCTCCATCGACGAGCTTTTGGGCGACCTAGATCCACAGCTGGGGTCGCCCAAGCATGCCGGTGGCGGGCCGGAAAAAGCCACGGCATCCGCGGCGGGCGGAGGAAATGCTTCCGCCGCCGCGGATGTAGCGGGCCCAAGCACCACGACAACCCCGCCGTTCGCACCGGAAACGGCGGGGGCCAAGATTCACTCTCGTGGCACTGAGCGCTTCTCCGCCGGAGCTGATGAAGAAGCAGAATTTGTCGGAATTTGGAATCAGAGTGATACTTCACTCGTCCTCCTTCGTCGGATGTCAAGGGATAGATTAATAGTTAAAGGCAAATGGCGGATCTCGAAGAATGAGCCAGAGCCCAAGCCAAAGGAAGGAGAACGCGTCCTCCTCACCTCTCATATCACGAGAGGTATGGGTTTTCCTCCTTCCGCCTTTTTCCTAGACGTCCTCAACTTTTATGGTGTTCAACCACATAATATCTCTCCAAATTCCATCCTCCAATTAGCTAGTTTCCAAGCTCTTTTCGAAGGGTATCTTGGAATAACTCCCAATTTAGACTTCTGGCATTATTGTTTCGAGGTAAAACACAACATCACAAACGGCGTTTCGCCCATCTGCGGTACCATATCTTTTATCCTCAGAAACTTTAGGGAAGAATGGTATCCAAAGATAAGAATGCCGAAACCTGACCAATCTTGGCTAGGTTCTTTCTTTTATCACCAAGACATTCCGTTCCCCAACAAAGAAACCAGACTTCCTCCCTTTGTTAATTCTGCTGCTATTCCTCATGAGAATTGGACACTTGCAATAACAGAGGATTTGCCTGAAAGCCTGATGAAAATAAAGCGTCGCATTGCCAAACTTTCTTCTTCTCAACCACCTTTGGTTTGGAAGGATATCGTGTTATGCTGGTTTGGACGTCGCGTACAACCTTTATCCCTTCGTTCCCGACTTCTTTGTGAGTACACGGGACCGGAAGATAGCATGAGAGGCACCGATAGGTCCTTTAGCAAGAAGGATTTTATAGAACGCCTTCATCAGATAGTTGCCGCCGATAGCCAGATTGAAGAAAGTCTAGCCATATATCATGCAGAAAATCTGGTTCCTAAGGTACTTTTCTTCCCTTGTTTCTGAGTTTCCTCAGATTATCTTCTCTCTTCATTTTTAACATACTGTTAATTCTTTCCTAGTTTGACGAACTTGGAGAAAATGATCTTGCTTCTGATGCTGAAATCAGCCAATTATATGCTGAGTTTTACAACAACCAAAAGCGCAAGAGGCAAACTACTATCAAAGAAGAATTTCCTTCTGCAGCTACGGGTAAAAGGGGGAAAACGAATATGCCAATGGGCGGAAATTTTCAATCACCCATCAGAAACGAATCCATTCCTGCTCCAGATGATATCCGGGTGAAAGAAGAACCTTTCGACGAACTCGGATATATTCGTCCGGAAGCTAAGAAGTTTTTTGCTCCTGCGCCTCTGGTTCGCCCTTGGCCACAAAATGGATTAGTTATCCGCAACAATATCGCATTCTCGCCCCGCCAGGTTATACACGATGGCCTTCACCACGTAGGAATTCTTTTCATGGAATATGCCAGAGAATTCAAGGAGACCTTAACTGATTTGCGAGAAATGAGCCAGGTAATACCTCTAGCCCCCAATCATTAAGTTGAAAATCTAAATTCTTCTTAATGATTCTTTGTATGCTTGTTCAAACTTAAGCATCTGGCTTTCATTTCCATGTTTCAGCATTCCGCAGATGCCATAAACGTGGAAGTTTTGAAAAAACTTAGCCTCAAAAGCAGAGAAGTAAAAACACTTCAATCTGTTATTGAGTCAAAAAGCAACGAACTGGCGTCGACTCAGAAGCAATTATCCAAAGCCACCGGTATTTTACTTCGTGTTTATTGATTTTTGCTGGAAAATCATTTCTAGATCTTGCCGTAATGTCGGATTATTTTGTCCCTACTTTTCAGCTGCTTTAACCAAAGCCAAGAAGCTCACAGCAAACGCTGCTTATTTTTCTCAACTTCGTGAAGAAAACTCCAATCTTCAAAGTGAACTTTTAAAAGTTCGAGAAGAACTGGAAGCCAGTAATCTAGCCCTTGGGATTGCGCAATCCAAGGCTTCTTTGCAGGCAGCAGAGGATAAATCTATTATCAATGACTTAGAAAGTATGCTATTTCCTCGTATGAAAGAAAGCGATGAAATTGACGCGGTTCTTGGTAAGTTGACTTCTTTTACCAATACTTTCATGTCATATTCTTGTATTTTCTAATCTTTGCCTTTGTCAAAAAAGCAGGAAATTTTCCAGGGATTTCTCGGACGGAAAAGATCCGGGCCTTTGGGAAGATATGGAATTCAATCAGAAATGCAGGAATGCACTTAATTAGTAAATTCCTGCCCACAAGCAATATACAATTTTCAGAAGTTTACCGACTTCCGGATGGCATCATGGAGGTAGCAAATTCGAAGGAATCTTTCCTTCGCTCTGCTGCACGGGGTGGTGCGCGAATGGCACTTGGCCTCATGCGCTTACACTACCCTGATGCAAAATCCTGGCGTGTAGCATCCGGTATTCCTCAAGAATGCTCAGAAGCACAAATAAATGCAATCTTTAAAGAAGTTGAAGGCCATGCCACGCAGATTGCCTCCATGGTAAATATCTCCATTACTTATCCAGAAGAAGAAGTGCCCGCAGCCCCCGAGAATGATGGCAGTGATGAAGACTCAGAAATTTAAGGGGGCGCACTTGACCTGGATGACAGATGCGTATAGTAGCTTCTTTACAATGTAATTCATATTGTAATACTTCTATGTCATTTGTCGGAACAAGAACTCCGCCTTTTGCGATTTCAAACTTCTTGCAAAGTTTTTTCGGGTTTGGCTGTTCCTTTATCTTCTAGGTAATCTGGTATATATGCTTTAACTGGCCTTAGTGTTTGAAATGGCTCAAATAGCATTATGAATCGTTATGCCGAGTAACTGGGGACGAACCAATCAGTTTTGAAACTCGAAAACATGAATCATGCTAAAGGCATTTTTACTAACTAGTTCCAGTAACCCAGCATACGCACAATCAGATAAAACTTAGAGAAAACAAGGAACTGTTCTGAAACTTGGGCACGCAGGCACAATCCGAGTTTCCTTTAACCTTTAACAGGCCGAATCATTCAGCTTTTAAACACCGAGCACGCAGGCACAATTCGGGTCAACATTGAGTATTTGTAAGATCATTGGGAAATAGATAAAACGGAAATATTTTGTACTTATAATGAATATGAATTCCGATAACTTTATTTCATGATCTCAAAGATGTTTACATAGAAATTGAACTAAGTGTAGAAGGGACGTAATTGCTGGATACTCCAAGGCCTATTTGTCTCTCCTAGTTCAGCATCTATTTTTCTCTTTCTTTTGCGATTCGGCTTTTTGGGATCATCCTCCGTATCTCGAATGTCGACAAGATAATATGATCCATTTTTCATGGCTTTACTGATGACAAATGGTCCTTCCCATACTGGGGCCAATTTGTGCTTCCTTTGTTGCACCAGTCTCAGCACCAAGTCACCTTCTTTAAAAGAACGATGCCTGATTTTACGACTATGATAACGTCGTAAACCTTGCTGGTAGATGGCAGATCTTTGAAGCACAAGTTCTCGTTCCTCTTCTAGGAGATCGACAGCATCCTGTCGTGCTTCCTCGGCATCCGAGTCGTCAAAATTTTGCACTCTTGGGCTATCATGGATCATGTCCGTTGGAAGCATAGCTTCCGCACCATAAACTAGGAAAAACGGGGTTTGCTCAGTTGACCTATTTGGCGTCGTTCGAATACTCCATAACACGGAAGGTAGTTCTTCTACCCATGCTCCAGCTGCTCTATGAAGAGGAGTTTCGAGTCTTGGGCGTATTCCTTGCAGGATTGAGCTATTCATTCTTTCAACCTGTCCATTAGATTGCGGGTGTGCCACAGATGCAAGATCCAAGCGAATTCCCGTTTGTTGGCAGTATTTTGCCAACTCCCCAATGGAGAAATTTGTCCCGTTATCAGTTATTATGCTGTGTGGGACGCCATACCTCATTACTAAATCGATAATGAAATTTCTGGCAGTTGCGCCATCCAGCTTTTTGATGGGTTTAGCCTCCACCCATTTTGTGTACTTATCTACTGCTACGAGTAGATGTGTAAGTCCACCTCTTGCAGTTTTGAACGGTCCCATCATGTCTAGCCCCCAGACCGCAAACGGCCATGTGATAGGGATAGTTTTAAGTGCTTGGGCCGGCAAATTGGTCTGCTTGGCGTAATATTGGCATCCTTCGCATGTATTCACTATGCGTTCGGCGTCTGTCTTGGCTGTTAGCCAGAAAAACCCTGCACGGAATGCTTTTTTGACTATGCTTTTTGATTGAGCATGATGTCCGCAATCGCCGGCATGGATTTCTTGCAATATTTCTCTTCCTTCTTCTGGTGAAATACACCGCAGAAAAACTCCAGAAGTACTGCGTTTGTATAAGTGGTCGTTGATCACTACGTATCCTTTGCATCGACGCTGTATTTGCCTTTGCAGGACTTCGTCTGCTCCTTCCGGGTACTTCTGATTGACTAAGAAGTTTAGGTACGGGATTGTCCAATCCGGTTTAACGAACATGACTTCAATTGTTTCAGATGCTAAAGGGTAATCAACGTCTCCACCTTTTATGGATGGTTCATGCAAATGCTGGACGAATACCCCTGGTGGTAAAGTTTTTACTCTCTCTGATCCCATGCGGGCTAACGCATCCGCGTTCCAATTTTCCTCCCTTTTTATGTGAAGGACTTCGAACCCGAAGAAGCAGATGGCAAACTCATCCACCGTTCTCCGATATTCGGCCATTATGGGGCTTTTCGCGTCCCAGGTTTGGTTGAGCTGATGCTGTACCAAATCCGAGTCTCCATAGCACAAGATGCGTTTTACCCCTATTTCTTTTGCAATATGCAAGCCATGAAGCAAAGCTTCGTATTCTGCCACATTATTACTGGCGTTGAAGTGTATTTGCAATACGTACTCCATTGTGTCTCCCTTGGGAGATTTTAGAACTACGCCGGCTCCAGCTCCTTCCTTCATCTTAGATCCGTCAAAGTGCATGATCCAGTACTCGGATTCTGGCATCGGTGTATTTTCCATTGCTTCTGTCCAGTCGGCGACGAAATCTGCCAAAACCTGGGATTTTATTGCCGTCCTTGGCTGATACTTAATGTCGAAAGCTGCCAGCTCGATGCCCCATTTAGCTACTCGGCCGGTTGCCTCCGCATTGTTTATAATATCTCCTAGTGGTGCTTTACATACCACTGTTATAGAATGTCCTTGGAAGTAATGACGCAGCTTTCTGGATGCGAAAAATACGCCATATGCCAGTTTCTGATAGTGCGGGTATCTTTGTTTGGATTCGGAGAAAACTTCGCTTATGTAGTATACCGGATGTTGATCTGGTATGCTTTGCTCTTCTTTTGTCCGTTCCACAACGATTACCGCGCTAATAACCCGACTAGTAGCCGTAAGGTATAGTAACATGGGTTCTTCATCTTTGGGAGATGCCAAGATGGGAGCATTCATCAAGGTTTCTTTTAACTGGGCTAACGCTGCATCGGCCTCTTCTGTCCATTCGAACTTGTCGGATTTCTTTAACAGTTTGTATAGTGGCAAGGCTTTATCCCCCAGCCGACTAATAAATCTGCTGACGGCTGCAGCGGAACCCGTCAATCTTTGGACATCTTTTACACATGTAGGCTTTGAGATATTCAAGATTGCCTTGATCTTTTCGGGTTAACTTCTATTCCTCTGTGAGAAACGATGAAACCCAGAAGTTTTCCTGAGGGAACCCCGAATACGCACTTAGATGGATTCAACTTCATCTTGTAAGTGCGCAAGTTTTCGAAAGTTTCTCGCAAATCCTCAAGGAGTGTATCTTTTTCCTTGGTTACGACAGCAATATCGTCCACGTAAACATGGACGTTTTTTCCAATCTGACTATGCAAACAACGTTGCATGCAACGCTGGTAGGTTGCACCTGCGTTCTTCAGGCCAAAAGGCATGGTTACGTAGTAATACGTCCCGTACGGGGTTATAAAAGAAGTCTTGATTTGATCTTCCTTTTTCATGCGTATTTGGTGGTACCCGGAGTATGCATCCAAAAAGCATAAAAGCTCAGAGCCTGCAGTGGCGTCTATTATTTGATCGATTCGCGGCAGCGCAAACCTATCTTTCGGACATAACTTGTTCAATCCTGTGTAATCTATACACATTCTGAGGGCAGTTGTGTCTTTCTTCGGTACTAGTACCGGATTTGCGGACCAGTCAGTATGGATTACCTCCTTGATGAAATCCGCTGCTAAAAGCCGGATAATTTCCTTGCCAATAGCCTTCCGTCTTCTTCCGTCAAATCGACGGAGACCTTGTTTGACGGGTTTTGATCCGGGAATAACCTTGAGTTGGTGCTCAGCAAGTTCCCTGGGTACGCCTGGCATGTCAGCTGGACACCAGGCAAAAATGTCCCAGTTCTCACGGAGGAACTTGATGAGCTCGCCTTCCTATTTGTCGGTCATCCCAGTCCCTACAACGACGAGTTTTGTCGGATCTTTGGGATCTAGGATTACCTGTCTTGTATTCTCGGATGCCTTGAAGCTATCTGTTGGCTTCCGAGTTTCTTTTCCTGCCGGCATTTCTTTCGGCGATACCTCCTTGGCTAACTCCTTCAGTTCTTCCTGAGCTATAACTCTTTGAGCGCAAAGGGCGTTTTGCTTCTCCAACTCGTTTGCCAGCTTGAAATCACCGGCAATGGTGATTACTCCTCCTTTGGGTCCTGGCATCTTCAGCTTGTTGTAGATGTAGCAAGATCTTGCCATAAACTTGGCGAAAGCCGGACGTCCGAGTATTGCGTGATACACGCTCTCGAACGACACAACTTCGAAGGATACTTTTTCCTGCCGGAAGTGATCTTTATCTCCGAAGGTGACATCTAGGGAAATTTCTCCTAGGGATCGTGCTTGCCTGCCAGGAACGATGCCATGGAAGCGTATATTGCTGTAATTGAGCTGGGACTCGGATATCTTCAAGTGCTTCAGTGTATCCAGGTACATTATATTGATGCTGGATCCTCCGTCCATCAGCACTCTTCTTAGCCTAGTGTTTTGAACAATAGGGCTTACAACAAGATCTTGTGTGCCGGGTTCAGGGATATTTCCGGGATGATCAGACTGATCCCAGATTATCGGTGTGTTGGAATACTTCAAGAATTTTGGGGTTGCAGGAACAACCGCGTTTATTTCTCGAAGTGTCCTTTTGGCCACCTTTGCTGACGGGGTTGCTAGGAAAGTTAGCATTGCCTCTCCGTCAACTCTCGGAAATTTAGGTTCGCCTTTTCGCTGTTGTTCCTGGATTTTATCATCAGTGTCCGATTCACTGTCTTCTTTTTCAGCTTCTGGCTTTTGTTTGGCAGGTTTCCTCTTGGAACCCTTCCCTTTATTTCCGGATCCTGCATTGCCTTTCATATGCTTGTTTAGCCGGCATTGCGCGTTCGTGTGGGTTGGTTTCCCAAACTGAGAGTGGTGGACGCAGGGTTCCGACTTAATTCTCTCCCATTCCTCAGGAGTGTAATTGATGGGATCCGGACTGCGGCCTTTCCACTTGTTCCCTTTTTCTCCTCCAAAGGCTAAGTTAACCTCCTTGGGCTTTGTTGTTGACTCCGGAGTTCCTTTTTTATCAGAACGAGGTGTTTTCTTGGCCAGTATTAGTGACTCAATATTGCCTCCTCTTGCTCTAATATCATCTTCGGCTGCAGCATGCTCATTAGCGGTTGTAAGCATAGATCCGAGATCTTTGTGCTTTTTAGAACCAACCATGAACGGTACAAGTCCGGGTTTTAGGCCATTGACGAAAGCATGCATTGCTTGTACGTCAGTTACTCCAGAGCGACTATTCTTCATTGCAGTCCATCTGGAGATGAAATCCACGTATGGTTCGTCTTCAAATTGGGTGCAACGGTTCAGCTGGTTGATGCTATTTGGGCGTTTGTATGTTCCCCTAAAATGCTGGGTAAATACTCTCGCCATATCATCCCAACTGTCGACAGTTCTTGATGGTAAACCATTAATCCAATCTCTGGCTCCGTCTAGCAACATTAGGGGAAGAAACTTGACAGCTTCCAGGTCTGTCCCGTTGTTGATCTGGACGGCTGTGTAATAATCTGAAAGCCAGGTATCCGGGTTTGTACTGCCGGTATATTTTTGGTAGGTTGGACCAACTTTGGCGAAGCCAGAATGCAGGGTTATCCTTCGGATCCTGTCAGTAAAACACTTAGGACCAAAGTATAGATCATCCTTTTCTGCTCTGTCAATATGTGCAGAATATCTCCCGGCTGAATGGACAGAAGGGGATCTGCTCCTTTCTTTTCCATTGTTGCGCGGACGCGTTTTTCCGAGGTTATCTCTATCTCTTCCGTTGTCACGCCCTCTGGGATTAGGTGGAGTCCTGCTCCTATACCTTTCCTTATCTTTGGGCGGTGTCCGAGATCTTTCACGTCTGTGAGGCGTATCGTATCTTCCAGCTTTTTCAGCTGGGTTTCTCGGAGGTGGCATTATTTTGCCGTCATTCCGGTGTTTGTCTTCCCGATCGTGTGGTTTATATCCATCTTTCGGGAGATGAGGTCCGGTTCTAGACGCTGCGTCCCGGTTGTCGGGGTTTTTCTTGTCTTTTCTCGGATCCTCTTTTTTATCCGAATCTCCGGGTTCTTCCGGTCCAGGTGCTCCAGCAGCGCAAGTAACAGTTTTGCAGAGGGCGGAATTATCATGCAGCCTCCCTGATCGCTCTTGTCCTCGCTGTTGCTGCTGTAATGCTTTTCCTAGGAAAGCATACACCCCTTGGAGTTTTTCCCCGTTGGAGTACAGATCATTGTTCAAGATGGCGAACGCTGCTTCCGCGTTTTCAGCTGCGGTTTTGTATATTGGTTCGCCCTTGGCATCTTTGCCGTTTAACTGCTTTTGCCAAGATGGGTTATAGAACCTTTCTTTCGGCGGCAGTTCTTCCGGTTTTGCAATTCCGGGTAACCTCGTAGGTTTTAAGGCAGATCTATGCTTTCTCTCGTACTCCTCAATTTCTTCCTTCATAATTTTGATGTCATTATGGGTTTGTTGGAGATGTTGCCGAGATCTAAGCAGTTGTTGCTGTTGCCGTTGGAAAGCTTGTCTCCTGGCTTCCAGCATCTCAGGGGGTTCATTGGGTCCCACTGGAGTTTGTAATAGTTCTTGCTCTTCCAGTTCTGTCATTGGCGGAGCAGTGATTACCTTAGATTTCTTTTCCGTAGGCTTTGTGCCACTAATATCTCCAACTTCCAGGTTTTCATCAGCGAGATCAGCTGACTTTTTCTTCCGGAGTTTGTACTGGAGTTTTTTAGAAGCACGGTGCTTTTTCTTGGAAGACGGAGGTTTTTTGACAGGTTCATCCTCTGTCATCTCCTTGACATTAGGAAATATCGGAGAAGTTTCTCCGTCTTCCCTCTCCTCTGCTGGCGGAGGGGTTTTAGGGCTTTCCTGGCTATCGGCACCCGTTGTATCAGCTGGTTTTGCCATTAGCACTTCATGGAATCCCTCTTGAAAGGACTTAACTTTTCTTACGAAGGCATCATCATCTTCGTCTTCGGATTCGAAGTTATCCGATCCGGTTTCCGACTCCAATCTCGCCTCAATGGCGGCAAGCACGGACTCTGTTTCCGAGTTCATCGTCTGGTTGACGGATGTCGGATCTTCCGTCTCTGTGACGGGTATTGGTTCTTCCGTCTCTGTGACGGGTGTATTGTTGTCTGCCTCTTGCACGGGATTTCCGTCATCCGTGTTTTCGGCGATCTCGGATTGCACCATGCCGATAAAGTGCGTATCACTGTTTTGTCGGCGATCTGAGCAAAATCCGGCATCATAGTCGTCTTCGACTGGGTATAGGGCGGGTGGGAGATAATTGCTTTCACCGCAAAACCCCATTGCTTCCGCGGTTAATCCGATAAAGATATTAGCAGATCCAATCGGTAAAACGCAGGCACTTACCAGATGGTTTTGCGCCGGTATGTAGGATCCGTTGTCGAGGAAGCGCCCGACGTCGTCGTCGAATTCCAAGCTTCCGACAGTGATCGATCTTCCGATTCCGCCTAATATCCCAGATCGGAACTTCACGCCTGACGTCGTTTGCCCCATGGTGGGCGCCAACTGTCGAGACATCGTAGTAGTTTTCATAGATTGGGGTGCCATGAGACTACGGTAGAGACGTGGGGTAACGGGATAGCGTAGTAACACAGAACACGGGATTTTACCCAGGTTCGGTACGTCGCGACAGTACGGCGTACCTACTCCTGCACTTCTCACTATGTGGGACTAAAGCCCGTATAATAAGGTTACAATGTAAAGGAATAGATCCAGCTACTCGTCGAGGATGAACTTCTCGGCGAGTTGCGTAAGGCTTAAGCTTGAACCTAGAACCTTGGAACTAAAGGCACTTATCAAATCTATCTCCCGTCCGGCTTTATATAATAGCCGGATTAGGGCTTACAGAACCAGAAACCTAGAAGACTACGTTTAACCTGTAACTTGGAAAGTAAGGAATCCGTCTTCTCCTCCAAGCCAGATCACGCGGGCCGTGATCCGGGTTCTTCTAGAATCCGGCTTCTGCGCGTCGGACTACTGGGCCGCCCAATGGACCTAAGCCCATTACCTTGCAGGCCACCCTGGTAGTCCAGCTCTTTTGTCTACCATCTTCTATACCCCTATTCGGTATATATCCGACAGCTATCATGCCGTATATAATACCTTCAGCCTCCTGATACGTATACGGCAAGGCTCCATTGTCCGCCATATGTCACTCCTGCAGACATGCATATAGTAAAAATTAATTAAGTATATAGGAGACTTAGCAAATATTACACCCTCTTTCTCAAATTGTCCGCCATATGTCACTCCGGTGGAAGAACGATGACCACCGGAGGGGGAAAACCATACTTTAGAGGCGTGTCCAAGATTAGTTTCTCAAATGACTTGGAGAACCCCATAGCTACGTTGCATTTGCTTTTCTGGTCATTTTGGTATATTACACTTAATATTCTGAATTTATTGAATTAAAACTTATTTTCATTATTTTTTTGACTTAGGAATATTTAGGGTTAGTAGAATTAGCAAATATTAGTACAAATATATTTTTAGGGTTAGTAGACTTAGGGTTAGCACTTTGCAAAAAAAGAGTGCAGCCCAACTTTTGACTTAGGAATTTTTTTGACTTAGGATTTATTTTAACTTAGTAGGAAATTTTTTGACTTAGGATTTATTTTAACTTTGCAAAAAAAGTGTGCAGCCCAACTTTTTTTTTTTTTGAGAATCCGAGTGCAGCCCAAGAGCGTTTTTTTTTCTCTCCCGCAGGCCGTGACGTCAGCGTCTCTGTTTCGTCTTCCTCCGGCGAGGGCCACGACGCCACTCTCCTCTCTCCCCCGCGAGCACGGCCACGGCCACTCGGCCACGCACCACGGCACGGCCACGGCCACGGGCACGGCCACGGCCACGCACCACGGCACGGCCACGGCCACGACCACGGCCACGACCACGGCACGGCCACGGCACGGCCACGGCACGGGCATGGCCAAGCACGCACGCACGGGCACGGCCAAACCCTAAACAGATCCTCCGGCGGGGGCCACGGCCGTCGTCGTCGTTTCCGATCGTCGTGCACGGTCCTCCAGAGATCCTCAAGAACGCACGGGCGGGCACCTACCGGAGACAGAATCGGCGAGGTCGGCGGGCAGCAACCGGAGACGGAATCGGTGGGGGCGACGGGCAGCAACCGGAGACGGAATCGGCGAGGGCGGCGCGGAGAAGACAAGATGTGTTTGGGGATTTTTGGGGGCAGAGAATATATAGGGGCAGCCTTTAGTCCCGGTTGGGGACACCAACCGCGACTAAAGGCCCCCCCGCGGACCTTTAGTCGCGGTTCCTGTCCCCAACCGGGACTAAAGGGGTATTTTTTTCGCGGCGTTTTCGTTCCCGCGCGGAAAGAGCCTTTAGTCCCGGTTCGTGACAGGAACCGCGACTAAAGGTGGTTTTTCAAATACTTTTCCTTTTTCCAATCTTAAAGTACAAATAATATATCAGAAAATTTTGAAAAATAAAACTAATTCTTTTTAAAATCTTAAAAATACAAATAATATATCAGAAAATTCAGAAAAATAAAACTAATCATAAAGATTCACACACATCTTGAATATATATATAGATAAAAAAGGCAGTACATAATGGCTAGAGTGGATCTAAACCTAAACGGAGAGCATAGATGCATGATCTGATATCTGCTAGTCATACTCCTGCCTAGGCCTATAGTACATGTACTCGTAGTCGTCGTAGTCGCCGCCGCCGTCGTCGTCACTATCGTCTGACGGTGCTCTGCACTCCCTCGGAGGATCACGACTCCAGGACTGGGCCTGAGGGTACCGCAGGCGGGGGATATCGCCTGCCCTGACGCTCTGTAGAGTCCGGCCGGACCACCATAGCCGACGACCGCCCTCGTGAAAGTTCCCAGGAGGCAGGCCGTCCTCCTCATACCTGGCGAGCGCCCTCTCACGCCGATTGATGAAGAAGGCATCCCAAGTATGCTGGTTATCGGGATGCCAACTGGGATTCCTCCGCTGCTTCGGCGTGAGCTCGTGATAGTAGTGGTTCGTGATGGCCGCCCGACGCGCCACACCTTGAGGAAGAGGAGGGACCGGCACTCCTCCGGCGCTCAGCATCCAACCGGCGGGAACGTTGTAGCCGCACGAGCAGGGGTAGTTCGAGGCCGAAAGTGCCTCCGCCTGGATGAATGTTAGAGTGGGTACGGTAGAAGCCATGAGAGAGAGTGGTGAGTTTGTATGTGTTTATGCCAATGGTGTGGCAATGCATACATATATATAGCGAGAAGAAAACATCCCTTTAGTCCCGGTTGGGGACACCAACCGGGACTAAATGGGTTAGGGTTTCGTTTGGACCAATCAGATAGAATCACACCGATCGTGTGTTTCTTTAAAGCGCTTGTGAGTCGTTGGATCCGGGGTGTGTTTCTTTCGAGCTGTTGTGAGCCATTCGATCAGGGCTACGGTGTGTTTCTTTCGAGCTGTTGTGAGCCGTTGGATGAGGTGGTTTCTTAACCGTTGGATCAAAACCCTAGCACAACACTTTGTGAGCCAGAGGACCCTATATATAGCCCACCTTCATAGACCGGTCAGTTCATCGAGCAAATACAAAACATCCGGATTCGCCATCATACGTCCTGCCGTGCATTTGGTATGCATATTGCACCCAGTAGCCACGGTGGGGCTGTATGATGGAGATACCAATTGTTTTGTTCTACATCCCCCCTTTAAGGTTTGATACATCATATATTCAGTTTATCGAGCAAGTACAAAACATCCGGTTTCGCCATCATACGTCCTACCGTGCATTTGGTATGCATATTGCACCGAGTAGCCACGGTAGGGCTGTATGATGGTGATACCGATTGTTTTGTTCTACACACCCCCCCTTTAACACATCCATCCATGCTATGGGTCAGTGTTCACTTTGAGCTCGGTTAGTAATGTGCAACTATTTGCTTGGTTCTGTTAGGGTGGCGCGTGGCGCGGGAGTTGCGACGCGTGGCGCGGGAGTTGTGACGCGTGGCCAGGAGGGCGCGGTATAAACTGTCGCGCCTCGAGCGCGTCTTCTCCTCTCCACGCACCGTCGCGCTTCCACCATGCCTCCGAGGAGGAACAGCACCACCGGCTTTCGCGGCGTCCGAGCACGGCAGAACGGAATGTTCAGCGCAGATATCCGCTGGGGGGACGACCGCATCCCCCTCGACTCCTTTGCGACGGCGGCGGAGGCCGCCCGCGCCTGGGACGCGGCGGCCTGGCGCCTCAACCGCCCGCGTTCGCTGATGAACTTCAACGACTGCCACACCGTCTGGGAAGCGGAGGCCAGGGCGCCGAAGCCGCAGATCGTCACTCCGCCGACCACCTCCACCTCCGTCACCGCGCGTTTCAGGGCCTAGTCGACGCCAGGGAAGAACGCGTCGTCCGCGAGTATTACCGGAACAACCCGGGGGAGGAGAGCGCCGACGAGGAGCTCTGGCAGACCCGCGCGGCTGAGCGGGCGGAGCGCCGCCTCGAACGCCACCTCGCGTTAGATGCCGCTCGGGAGGCGAGGATGAGGGCGCTGCAAGAGCTTCGTCGGGCCGACCGCGCCGGCGAAGTCTGGGCCTCCGACGATCCGAGGTGGGGGCCTATCTCGGACATACCATCATGCACCTCCGACGACGACGAGGAGGTCACCGACGAGTTCGCCGACGTCGATGTCCCGGAGGAGGTCACCGACGAGTTCCCCGACGACGACGAGGAGTAGTGTTCGTATGTTCTCTCTTTTTAATAAAAGAATTTGTATTCCGGCGACACTGCGGCGCGCTAGCGCGTCTGTTTTCTGTTTTTAATAAAAGTTATGAAATCAGATATTTTATCTCACAAGGTTTTGAGACATTTAAGTAACTTTCTGTTTTCCATGCTTTCCACTCGTTTTCTCAAATATTTTGCAAAGGAGTTAGTCTTAAACACATCAGAGATAATATAATTCACATGATCCATTCAAAAAAGTTTGGTACACAATAAATTATTACACATCAATTCTTCCCTTGTGTCCCTGCTTTCTTACGATATGGCCGTATCCATGGAGCATCCTCATCATTTAACTTAATGCTTGGGTCAGTGTTGACTTTGGAGGGCGGAATTTCACCAAACATATTATAATCTTCTGACATGTCTGTCTTGTCCTCCACTCCCACGATGTTTCTTTTCCCTGGAAGAACAATGTGGCGCTTTGGATCATCACATGATGTACTGATCGTTTTCTTATCTTTCCGTTTCCTCGGTTTGCTACTCATGTCCTTCAAATAGAAAACCTGAGCGACATCTTTGGTTAGGACGAATGGTTCGTCAAGGTAACCAAGATTGTCGAAATCCACCATTGTCATTCCGTATTGCTCGTCCACTTTTATCCCACCTCCTGTTAGCTTGAACCATTTGCACCGGAACAAAGGGACCTTAAAGGAGGGTCCATAGTCAAGTTCCCATATCTCCTCTATGTAACCATAATATGTGACCTTTTGCCCAATCTCGGTTGCTGCATCAAAGCGGACACCACTGTTTTGGTTGGTGCTCTTTTTATCTTGGGAGATCGTGTAAAATGTATTCCCATTAATCTCGTACCCTTGGAAAGTCGTTATAGTCGAAGATGGTGTCTTGGCCAACATGTACAGCTGATCTCCAACATCATTGTCATTCATTAAATGTTTTCGCAACCAACTGCCGAAAGTCTCCATGTGGGCCTTTCTAATCCATGATTCAGGCTTCCCCGGGTTGTTCGAGCGTAAAATATTCTTGTGTTGCTCGAAGTACGGAGCCACCAAGCTCGAATTTTGTAGAACTATGTAGTGTGCTTCAGTCATAGAATGACCGTCCATACATATCGTTGATTTCCTTCCGATCGTGCCTCTTCCACTTAGTCTCCCCTCGTGCCGCGATTGAGGAATACCAATCGGCTTAAGGTCAGGAACATAGTCAATACAGAACTCAATTACCTCCTCATTTCCATAGCCCTTTATGATGCTTCCTTCTGGCCTAGCACGGTTACGAACATATTTCTTTAATACTCCCATAAACCTCTCGAAGGGGAACATATTGTGTAGAAATACAGGACCGAGAATGGAAATCTCTTCGACTAGGTGGACCAGGAGGTGCGTCATAATATTGAAGAAGGATGGTGGAAACAGCAACTCGAAACTGACAAGACATTGGACCACATCGTTCTGTAACCGTGGTAGATCTTCTGGACTGATTACCTTCTGAGAGATTGCATTGAGGAATGCACACAGCTTCACAATGGCTACTCGAACATTTTCCTGTAGGAGGCCCCTCAAAGCAATCGGAAGCAATTGCGTCATAATCACGTGGCAGTCGTGAGACTTCAGGTTTTGGAACTTTTTGTCCGCCATGTTTATTATTCCCTTTATATTCTACGAGAAGCCAGACGGGACCTTCATACTGCTCAGGCATTCAAAAAAAATGACCTTCTCTTCTTTCGTAAGAGCGTAGCTGGCACGACCTTGAAACCATTCCGGATGCCGGTCATCTGGGTCTTTCAAAAGTTGCTGATCCCGCCGTGCTTCCTTTGTATCCTTTGTCTTCCCATACACACCCAAGAAGCTTAGCAGGTTCACGCAAACATTCTTCGTAACATGCATCACGTCGATTGCAGAGCGGACATCTAGGACTTTCCAATACTGTAGCTCCCAAAATATCGATTTCTTTTTCCACATGGGTACGTGCCCGTCAACTCCCTGCGGAACTGATTGTCCGCCAGGACCCTTTCCAAAGATGACATTCAAATCCTTGACCATATCAAATATCTCAGCTCCAGTACGTTCCGCAGGCTTCGGCCGGTGATCTGCCTTGCCATTGAAATGCTTGCCTTTCTTTCTTACGTTATGATTTCGGGGAAGAAATCAACGATGACCCAGGTACACGTTCTTCCTACAATTATCCAAAAATACACTTTCAGTCTCATGTAAGCAGTGCGTGCATGCTTTGTATCCCTTATTTGACTGTCTCGAAAGGTTACTGAGAGCAGGCCAATCGTTGATGGTTACAAAAAGCAACGCTCGTAGGTTAAATTCCTCTTCTTTGTGCTCATCCCACACAGGTACACTAGGTCTGCCCCACAATTGTAAAAGTTCATCAACTAATGGCCTTAGGTACACATCGATGTCGTTGCCGGGTTGCTTCGGACCTTGGATGAGCACTGGCATCATAATGAACTTCCGCTTCATGCACAACCAAGGAGGAAGGTTGTAGATGCATAGAGTCACGGGCCAGGTGCTATGGCTGGAGCTCTGCTCGCCAAAAGGATTCATGCCACCAGTACTTAGACCAAATCTTATGTTCCTTGCGTCAGCTGCAAAATCTTTGAACTCTCTGTCGATCTTTCTCCATTGCGTTCCATCAGCGGGGTGTCTCAACTCCCCGTCGGACTTACGGTCCTCTTTGTGCCATCGCAACAACTTGGCATGCTCTTTGTTCATGAACATGCGTTTCAGCCGAGGTATTATAGGAGCATACCACATCACCTTGGCGGGAACCCTCTTCCTGGGTTTCTCGCCCTCAACATCGTCACCAGGGTCATCGCCTCTGATCTTATAACGCAATGCAGTGCATACAGGGCATTCATTCAAATCCTCGTATGCACCGCGGTAGAGGACGCAGTCGTTAATGCATGCATGTATCTTCAGAATCTCTAAACCTAGAGGGCACACAACCTTCTTTGCTTCGTACGTACTGCCGGGCAACTCGTTATTCTTCGGAAACATATTCTTCAACATTTTCAGCAAATTTTCAAATGATGAGTCAGCTACACCTTCTCGTGCCTTCCATTTCAGCAAATCCAGTGTGCAGCCCAGCTTTTTCAGACTATTGTTGCATCCTGGGTACAGCGACTTCGTGTGATCCTCTAACATGCGATCCAAATTCTCCCTCTCCTTGTCAGTTTCGCAGCGTCTCCGTGCATCAGCAATGGTCCGACCAAGATCATCAGCGGGCTCATCATGTGCCTCTTCTTCACCTTCACCAAACCCTTCCCCACCTTCAGCATCATCCTCCATGAAGGTATCACCGAAAGCGTCATGATAGTTGAAATCGATATCATCCTCTTCTTCATCTTCTTCCATTCTAACCCCTCTTTCTCCATGCTTGGTCCAACAATTATAGCTTGGCATGAAACCGTGCCGAAACAGGTGCATGTGAACGACTCTTGAGGAGGAGTGACCCTTCTCATTCTTACATTCAGCACATGGACAGATAATAAAACCTCGCTGCTTGTTCGCATTTGCCACTACGAGGAAATCTTTCAAACCCGTAGTGAACTCGCCGGAGAGTCGGTTACCGTACATCCATTGCCGATTCATCTGCATTATTATTATATAAAGTATATAATTAACCATCATGCATTTGTTAAACTAACTAGCTGGAAATAATACAAATCATGAAAGGGTTCAAGTTGCTAACCGCGACCGCGGAGGTAAAATAAATGAAAACGCTCAAGTGCGGCTCGGACACTTAATATCATGTGTGTTTCATGCTATCGGGCATTTCATCGAACACCTAGTGTGCATAGTAGGAACCAAAAGCATACCCACCACCCCTTGTGAATGTTGTGAGCAGAAGTGACACCAAATGTGGCTAAGTGCAGCGAGCTGAGTTCTATATATAGGGATGGGCCTTTAGTCCCGGTTCACCTGGACAACAGCGGCTAAAGGCCGTGGGGCTAGACCGATGACCTATTAGCCCCGGTTGGTCTGGACAACCGGGACTAAAGCCCCTCCCCTCCGACAGCTGTGGACCGAGCGCGCTGGGCCCAGACTATTGGTCGCGGGTCTCGTCCCGAACCGCGACTAAAGACCCCTATGGTCGCGGGCCGATTATTTTGGGGACTAATGGGGGCGTACCGAAGGCCTATTTTCTACCAGTGTACTTTTTCCTAACGATTGAATTTCTTGCTTGTATATATCTACTGTCTCTTGCTTTTGCGCCTCCGACGCGTATGGGAGGAAGGAGGTGAGGGCAGGGCAAGGGGGGGTTGTCTCGTCTTTATCGTGGGGTGGGCAACACGTGATCAGGGGGTTGGTCCCAGTTTCCCTTTTCGAAACGGACCGAATCGGGTTTGCTGGTCCTTCCTAATGAGGTAGGGCCGCTAGCTGTAGGAAACAAGCGCGAGGCCACGCGCTAGTCCCGTTCAAAATATATCATTTGTGGCGCATATTTTGTTCACACGAACACTTATATAACAAAAAATGTATATTTTGTGGTGTATGAGACCATGCAATTCACTGAAAGAGGCTTGGAGTGGTCACATCCTGTTTTGTTTACGAAACGGAATATGTTGTTTATTATGGGTAAAATACTGGACTCACATCTTCTTTTGTTTACGGTACGGAATATGTTGTTTAATATGGGTAAAAAATATGGGTTATTTATCAGGCTGCCCTTAGTTGGTACCACGACCTCAGTTTTTCCCCTAGCGCCGAATGGTGCTCAGTTTTGCCCCTAGTCTATGCGCAAGGATTCGTTCTGTGACTCTTGCAGCCTCCGTTAGGTCTGCTGACTTGTGGGACCCTTAATACAACCGTTTGACTGGTGACCTATGGGACCCAGAAGACAACCGCGGCTTGTGGGACCCATAATAGTACCGTTGGCACGGTTTGTGGGACCCAGCTGTTGACCGTTGGCGCGGCTTGTGGGACCCAACTGTTGACCGGTCGCTTGCAGCCGGCGCTTTAAAAGCGGCGGAGCGCGTCCCCGGAGCTCGCGGAGGTGAACATAAAAATCAGCCGAGCAACAGAGAGGGCGGCCACGCACAAAGGCGGGCGGCGACCCTTGTTCATAGGAAGGAGCCGGACGCGGGCGACGAAGAGCGCAGTGTCCATGGGTAGCGATGTCGTCTGGTACTGCTACATGGGCGACATCCCTTCTTCACCGGCAGCATGTCGTCGAGCTCCGCTTCCGTATCCCAGTCTAAATGGCCGCTCTTCGGTCCAGTTCCCCTGGAAGGTGCCCTGACTGCCCACAGACGGCGTCCCTAAAGCGGCTGGTCACCACGAGCGACAAGAACGGCAACCGCGGGCGCGAGTATGTGAAATGCGAGAGCAAAGAACAGCTGGGGTAGGTGAGATATGTGTCCCCCCCCCCCCGACAATTTTGTTTTATGTTTCCTCAATTTTTGGTTTTCAACCGATTTGTGTTTTTATCCGATTTGGGTTTTCGTATTTGTAGGATCATCTGCTTCCATGTGACCATTTCGAGTGGCTTGAGTATTACATCAAGAGATTCAAAAGGAGGGCAAATCCCTGGTGCCCCGTTTGCTACCGGCGGTGAAGAAAATGGGATCTGCTACTCGGGTTGTTGCTACGATCCACAATGGGGTGCAGAAGGACGAGTTGAAGAAGATGGCCAAACAGCTGGAGAATCTTGTCGATCTAAAGAAGCAGAGCAATCTGCTGGCTGCAATTTTGTATCTATGTGCAATTGTTCTTGGAGTTGTGTATTTGCTGATCATTAGTAAAAAATAATGTAGTTAGTGTTGTAGTTAGCTTGACACGGTCAATTTGTGTATGGCTAAGACATGGAATAAATGCGTCAGGAATCTAGCCTTGATTTGGTTTGTTTCAGTTGGTATGTTCAGTTCAGGTTCAGTTCACTAGAAAAAAAAAATTGAAGAGAAAAGGCCAGGCCCATGTAAAACCTAGACATGCCCAATGTTAAAAGAGGTGCTCTCACTAAAAAAACAGAGTGCACACTTTAGGTTTAGGTTTAGTTATTTCCATAGCATGTTATTGTTGGATAAGTTTAGGTTTAAAAGTTTACTTTCCATGCATGAGTCTATTGGGATTAATAATATGAAT
This sequence comes from Alopecurus myosuroides, assembly GCA_028641055.1. Classification (NCBI taxonomy): domain Eukaryota; kingdom Viridiplantae; phylum Streptophyta; class Magnoliopsida; order Poales; family Poaceae; genus Alopecurus; species Alopecurus myosuroides. The sequence goes on along the minus strand of CM054057.1, from coordinate 157,006,222 downwards.
ACGTTTTGGTTTAAAAGTTTTCATGCATGTTTCCATATCACATGTGTCGCATATTTTCTTTTACGAGGAGTTGTGAAGTTTATTTAGAAGTTAGTGGTTTCTTTTTTTCAAAAATAGTTTAAACATACCCTTTTATATTAGCACGGACGAACATTGGGCATGTATACCTAAGCACAAACATTGGCCGCACTTTACATATAGATAGAGGGGCCTGACGACATTATATATATTAAACTAAAAAAAGTTATAGGGCCCTAACCGCCCTCTATCTGCAGGCGCCCTAACCGTCCTCCGTCTGCGGGCGCCCTTCCGTCCTCCGGCCAACCGCCGGGGGTTGGCCTACTTCTAGTCTGCCGCCTGTTCGCCATCTTCTGGTTGTCCAAGGCCCGAAGACTCTCCTCCCGCTTCTTGTCGTCCAACCTTTTAAGAGTCGTCATGATGAGGCGCCAGAGATCCTCCGCCTCCGCCTTCTCCTCCCTCCTCGCCTCCGCCTCCTCCTCCCTCTTCTCCACCCTCTTCTCCTTCTTGAGGGGGCGGTTCTTCTTCTCGACGGAGCGGTTGGTGGCTTTGTCGACGCGGACGGGTTCGGGGTGGTGGACCCAGGGGGTTGACACCCATAGCTCCCTGCGCTTCCACTTGGAAGATTCGATGGGAACGATGCCCGGCTCCTCCGGCGTCCACTCCGTCTCGTACCAGGGCCGAGCCTTCGGGTGGTTGTCCTCGTCGCTGACAGACTCGGGGCTGGAAGTGATAGAGTACATCGACATGGTAGAGGGATGAGAAGATGGATGAGGAGGCAAAGGCACTATTTAAAGACCAGACGAGGTGGGAATTAATTGGGGTAGATGAAACAACTGTGTGAAACGTTGAAGATGCAGGGTAGATGAAGAAGCAACGTTGGCCTCCTCTGCGTAGAACAGACAATGCAGGGTTAAAGTGGTGCGTGCATTAGGCGTAGGACAGCTAGTAGTACGTGCGTGCATTAGGCGGTCAAAGTGATGCGACGTAGCCTGCATGCGTGTATTAAAGAGGTGAAAGAGATGAAATCCAAAGTCTCACGCCAAAGTCTGCGTCGCTGCGTGCATTGATGTGTGCATTTTCTAAAAACGAGGCGTGGAGGGCCGCATTGCTGCAAATAGCGCAGGTGCGACTTGACTCATGTTTCTGAAACGAGGCGTGCAGGGATGCATCGCTGCAAATAGCGCTGGTGCGACGCGACATTGTTTACTCTGAAAAAACGAGGCGTGCAGGGCTGCGTCGAGGTCTGCGTGCATCGGGCTGGTGAACGGGACCCACTAGTCAGTGGCTGTTGTTGCATGCAGTTACGTTGAGACAAAACACCCAGTCCATGCACCGCGTCATTTTTAATCGTTTGATCGTAAGGAACGGTGCAGATCGAGTCCATGCATGCAAACTACGGCGGCGACGGCCTGCAGACGCTGAGATAAGCGCTTCTCTGTGCGGGGACGGGATCCTCTGACTTTAGGTCTGATGGAGGGATAATAACCCGGTAGGCCAACTCCAAGGTGTAATTCGGCCCCGAGGACGCTGCGCGAGATCCGGCTGAGGATAAAAGAACTTCTAGAAGGCCCAAGATTGTAGGCCTCGTAACCCGGATTGTGGGTTACGGTAAGGAAAGTTAGGGTTTAATATGCAGTGACCGGGTAGGACTCAAGATGCGCCATGGAGGGCAAGCCAAGGGGTCCGGGTGCTTTATAAACCCGCCCCTAGGTCTAGTTAGACGAGATCCAAGAGTTCTAGCAATATCGCTTGATATTGAGCATCCAGTGTAACACGAGAGTTGAGTTAATATATCGAGATCGGAGACTCGGCGACTTGATTGCCGGCTACCAGATCGAGTTCCATCATGTTTTCCTCCGAGCTAAACCCTCTCCCAAACGTCTGTGTCGTCTTGCCCCAAGATCAGTTACCCCCGGTAACGTCTGCCGTGATTATCCCACGACAGTTGGCGCCCACCGTGGGGCCTGCGTCCAAAGGTGTTTACATCACGGGAGAAGCTCGGAAGAGCATGGAGAATCTAGTCATCGGCGAGATCTACATCGACCGCGAAGGAGAGAAGATGGTGGACGATTCCGGCTGGGGGCCAGAGTCGGATCACCTCGAATCCGGATCTATCATGACAATCGGCCAGATCAGCGTCTTCATCGGTATGGTACGTACTTCTGGTTCGATCCCTGACGACTTTGGGTTTGATTCTGTGTCAGGGAAGACCAGCTATATCCAATCAGATGGAGAAGAATCAGTTGGGACAACAAACCCGACAGAAGAGCCCACCACGAAGTGGGAACAGCCGGAGGAGCCGGCATGGACCCCGCGTGGCCGGGTCGAGAAAGAAGATGATACCGAATCTATCCTGCATCTACTGGCGAACCGGTACGAGGAACACAGCAGCGAAGAGGAACAGTATGGATTCGCGCCAAGCATTGTGCGCCGGGTTGCAGTTTACACGGCTCCCGCGACCAATCTCAACCAAGAGAACGTAACCGCGGCCGCAGCCGGGGCAGCACAAGCATTGACCCGGCAGCAAGGACCGGCTAACGGAAACACGGTTTTGGCCCAGGTTGACGGAGAGTCGGCATCGGTTACCAGTCAAGCGCCAGAAAACGAGTTACACGCGAACACGTTTGGATTCCTAGCAAACCGGACACCAGGAGCGGGTCCTTCCAATCCACAACATCCGGCCCTGTTCGACAACAATCTGATCCTAGATCCGACAGTTCTTGCCACAGTTATCACTCCAGAGAACGCGGCGGAACATGTTAGGGATTTGGACGTAGCCCGTCGTGCATTGGAGCAGCAGAGAAGGCAAGTAGAGGCAGAAAGACAAGGGATGGCCACGCGACAACGCGAGCTGGATGCACTGGAAACCCGGCTCCGAGAGGAAACGACTAGAATACATCAAAGGCACCAAACCAGATTGCCAGCATTGGGAGGAGTCATAAACCCGGCTGCGCTATTTATCACGCCTCAGGATCAGCGGATCCCAGCGGCAAATCAAGGAACCGCCACTCAGCCGACAACCGGAGGAGTACAACCGGTAGACACACAGGCCGGGTTACCCGTACCACAGACTGGAGTTACTACCGGCAATACTGTACCACCACCACCACCACCACCACCATCACGTTTTCACACACCAGCGGGTCATTACAACAATCCCATGGACAACGTGTACGCGGCAACGCTTGCACTGAATCAAATCCCCGTGAGAGAGTCACCCCACGCAGAGGAGACCCGGCGGGCGATAGATATGCTGCGCACCGCGGTGGCACAACAGGTTAATTACCCGGATCACAGAAGTGGAATGCATGGGACACCATACGTCAGCCAACAGCAAGGTAACGCCGGCAATATCCAGACAAGTTCGGCACAGCGGAGGGAAGAGCAGCAGCAAATGCCGCCTCCTCCACGCATTCAGGCAGTACCAGCAGCATCAGCAGTACATGCCATCGTGGACAGTTCCAGAGCCAGGAGAGCCGTGGCCGGGTCTGCGGTACATGGGATACCAGCAGTACCGCGCCCAGCTGTACCCCCTGCGGGATCACACGTTTCCCGAGTAAGACCAGCTTCGACCATTCTTGCAGGACCTAAGTGTCTTTCGGATAGCATCAGGGCTGAACCTTACCCAGAAAAATTCAAAGAACCGGGTAAAGTAGTGAATTATGAGCCGACTATGGATCCGGAAACATGGTTGAGCAGCTATGAGATGGCCATGTCAATTCGCAATGCGTCCGAGAATCTTCAAGCCAAATTCATGTATTTGATGATGTCAGAGGGAGCAGCAAAGTTATGGTTCACCAATCTACCGGAAGGATCTATCAAATCATGGGGAGAATTGAAAACTGCGTTTATCAAGCACTTTCACGGGACGTGCAGAAAATTATTCACTATTGATGACCTAGAGCGGTGCGTTCAGAAGAAGGGAGAATCGGCGCGCAGCTGGGTGCGCCGGGTTATGGAAATACTTCATTCATCTACAGATATTCAGCCCAAGGATGCGCTGCAAGCTATGGCAAAGACCTGCAAATACACACCTTTAGTACAAAAGTTAACTCGCATGAAATCTAGTCGGAATGCTTCAGAGGTTACGATGGGAGAACTGATGGATGCGTGCAACAAACACGCCGCAACGGACACTACGGAAGAGGAAACTGACGATAAAAAAGCAAAAGTAAACACAAGTAATAATGGAAGAACTGGCAATGGATCAGCGCCGGGTAACAACGGAAACAGCCAGAACAAGCGCCCGTTTGAGGGAGGCTCCGAGTTTGTCGCCAACACTGAAGCCGGATCTTCAAGACCCAGAGCAGAAGGAAATTTCAATACTGGAAATCACAATGGAGGAAACTATCAAGGGCCACCAAGGCCGAGTAACAATTGGGACATCTTCAGAATGGCATGCCCGAAGCACAGCAGGAACGGTAGGCCAGCTAACCATTCCTTGGAGCAGTGCGCCGACCTACAGAGGTGGAAGAATGAGGAAGTGAACAAAGCCATGCGAGGTGCAGGTCGGGGAGGAGGACCGGGTCCAGGTGGAAACCCGGGCAACGGCCCACCCCCAGCTGGTAACCCGGCAGCCGGAAATCAAGGTAACAACCAAGGGGGAGCTGGAGGTTTCAAGGCCAACCCCAAGCAGTTGGGTCAATATCACGTGCATACTACAGGAAGTTCCAACAAGGACAAGAAGATACTGAAACAGGCGGTAAACTCGGTGTCTTCGGCTGTTCCGAGATACCTGAGGTGGTCAGAACAGGACGTAACATGGAGCAGAAGGGATCACCCGGAAAGAATAGAACACCCGGGAGTCTTGGCATTAGTAGTTGCACCACAGGTCAATGGTTATGAGTTGAAAAAGGTCCTGATGGATGGTGGAAGTAGCATCAATATACTATATTGGGAAACCTTTCTACGCATGGGTCTCAAGGAGTCTCAGCTACAAAAAAGTTCAACAATTTTTCATGGGATAGTGTCGGGTCATTCAGCGTGCCCCGAAGGAAAAATCGCATTGGAAGTAGCTTTTGGGGAATCAAAGGACAATTATCGAGTTGAGTGGCTCACTTTCGAGGTGGTCAAGTTGCGCAGTCCTTATCACGTGCTGTTCGGAAGACCGGCTTATGCTAAATTCATGGCTAGGCCGTGTTACGTGTACCTACAGCTAAAAATCCCGGGTCCTAAACAGACCATCACCATACATGGAAGACGGGACATAGCGGCTGAGTGCGATGAAGGAGATGCAGCAATGGCTGAACAAGCTTGTAGAAAAGAGGAACTCAAATATTACCGGGCTCAAGCAGACTCGGATGACTGAACAGCCCTGAAAAAGCCGAGTACTGAAGGCGAAAGGGCAAAACTCAAGGCAGCACGAGATACCAAGATGGTGGCTTTCATAAAGGGTGATTCCCTCAAACAATCCACCACAAGATAAGAAATTGCGCAGCCGTTCACAACCAGCCGCGTCATGGAAACGCCTTATCCGGATTGGCTGGCAAACCCGGTACTCATAGTAAAAAAGATCAACAAGTGGAGAATGTATATCGATTATGACAGTTTCGGACAGATTCCCAAGGAGAACTAAAACAATGTAACGGGCAGCAGGTTTCAGACGCACTCTTTTCCTATCCAGGGTACCTAAGGGGACTGGAAGGTTTTTAATGAGGCGGCCTGCTGACCCAAAACTTTCTCGTATCAATAAAGAGATGGTTATCAAGTCTTATTTTATGATCTTCACTCCGGTTACAGATAAGTATTATTTATCGCTACCAGTACATCAGTATCATCAAGTATGTTGCATATATATAGGTCTTGAGGGCTGATTGCTTGAATAGCACAGTTACAAACTCAAAGACCCGGCTTTGATGCCTATGAGTTATAAGGGCCGATTACTCGCAAACGAGTACGGCTGCAATCTTATAACCGGACAAAGGAGCCAAATTTTCTTGACTTTTCTTACTTAAGCTCGATGTGACTCGCACTAAAGTGGAATGATTTGCTCGCTTACGATTACAATCAGCCATGAAGCCCAATGGGACTTGCCTGACCCTGTTTTCGTATAGATGTAACAACATGATATCCACGCGAAAGCCGGCTTATAGTACAAGATTGTCAAAAGGGTCATCTAAACCACAAGTTATGCAGAGTATAAGGCTAATAGCTGGAAACTCAACGATTATCAAGCATAACTTCAATACTTACGTGAAACGGCTCTAGGGCTTGGGCTTAGTAGAAACAATTTGTTCTCTGGAAAAGACAACACATCCCAGACTCGGATTTCGGGCCTTGGGGACTGGGGATTTTGAAACAGAAACAAGTTGTTACTAAGCTCAAAAACCCTAACATCCGAGTCTTGGGGACTTGGGGACTTAGAGAAAAGTCCGCCTGTCAGAACCCACGATGCTCGGAAACCGAGTCTCACAAAAGGAACAATAAGGAAAGCCGGATATCGAGAATAAGCTCAAAAACCAGATAAATATCAAGTTCATCCAGAGGCCAGAAGAGGCACGAGGTATATCAAGGAATTAAAGTACGTTACAAATCTTGGTACTAGTATCAAAGGTGCATAGGTGCACCGACAAAAGAATATCTGTCTCGAACAAGAGCAGCGAAACGACCAAGGTATCGTGATAGCATTTGTTTACTCGGCTTCTTGAGTAAGGTCCACACCCTTGCCCTTGCCCTCCGGGTCTTGGTCCTGGGCTTGCTCCGCAGCTCTCCCGGCATCGTCACCCGGATTCTTCACATCAGGACGGACAGGCGGGAGGACAGCCGGTGTAGAGGTGGTTGGCTCTGATCCTAACTCGGCCTCCCTCTTCGCGGTTTCTTCCCTCTTCCTGGCCAAATCGGCAGCCCATTTCTCCAAAATGTCCAAGGGTGGGGGTGCTTCCTCCTTCACGATTTTGCCTTCAGCATCGTACGAACTCATAAGCGTACCCAGATCCATACTATCGGCCAAAGTAGTTGCCGAGTGACGCACTGCGGATTGTACGGCCTTGAAGTCCTTGGGCCCAAACTTGGAGCCGTCCGCTTTGAATTCTGGAAACCCGGATATCACTTTTGCTGGCTCAAGCTTAGGAAAATAAGCCTTCGCCAGCGCAAAGGCCCGGGTCATACCAATCCGGCATGCCGAGCGTTTCCAGATCTCGATCCATGCAGGCACAGTGGAGCAAGCTTGGATAAGATTTTCCTCACCCGGATATACCTCAGTCGGCCACTTCACGGCATCTAATATATACTTGGTGCCGGCAAAGAAAGTCCGGAGCACAGTCTTTAAAGTTTTAGCCTTTGCAACAACATCTTCTTCTAGGGTTGCAAGGTTAGCACCTGAAGTTGAAACAAAGAAAGGCCATATCAGTAATTCCGAGTATCATGTAACAAAATAGAGGCGTGAAAGCAGTCAGCAGCAAGAAACTTACTAAGCAAGATACGATAAGTATCAGTAACTTGCTCCGACAACTTTTACAGTGCGGTTCGAGCAGTGGTACACCTTTCTTATATTTGGAAACGTTTTTCTTTAAAGTTTCCACTTCATCCTCAAGGGCCTCCCTCCGCTTTACCTCGGCAAGCAGCAGTTGCTCGGTCTTGAGCAAAAGTTGATCAGACCGGGTGGCCTGTGCCTGTGAGGAACCAAAGTATGAGAATTAGTCGGGTATCATGGCAAAGCCGATTATCGCGCAGAATACCGAGCACAATTTCAACAAATTATACTCGGCACTTGGGGACTAGACGGATAAGAAGAGATATTAGGTAACATTACCTGGTGCTCCGCTGCCATGCGCTCTAGCCCATCTCTCTCCGAGGCCTTCATAGCAAGGAGAGTTCTCATCATCTGGTCAAAAGTATCATTGCCCAAATGGGAAGACCCGGGATCTTGGGGACTTGGAGAAGGGGCTCTCTTCTTGAAAGAGGGTATACGGGTCGTCCGAGTATCGGAGTCTGGTGCCCCTCCTCCCGTGCCCAAGCCCGCAGTTTCTTCCTCCTCGAGTACGTGCGAGGCTACGGGATACTCGGCCTCTCGGTCGGCTGGGTTTATTGGTGGCACTTGTTGTCCTTCTCCGCCAGCTGCGGCATGCATATCATCAATCAGGTTTTCCATATCCGGGTCATCGGTCTCCATACCTTCTTGGTCGCTAACAGTGACCGCGGCTCTATGGACAATGTAAGCAGGCAGTTAGCATATAACTGGAAAAAAGTGATGAAAAGGTGATAAAGCATCAGGAAGGGAACTTTACCCGGGATTCACCACGAAGTCCGAGGGGAGCTCACTCCTGGACCCGGATGAAGCTGGAAAGCATCAAGCAAGACATAGGATTATCCTGTAAGGGGATGGTTCAGAAAGGCTTTGATACCCAAGAAGGAATTAGTCAAATACCAGCGCGTTGAGCCGGAGACGACGAAATGCCCGGATTAAGAGCGCCATCACCCGGAAAGTTCTGAGTCACCCGACGCTTGGTCACGAGAGGTTCCTTCAAATATGACCAAGTGGATAATTTCCGGTTTAGCTCGTGCATGTTATCAAAGAAATATGGTTTAGAGGCAAGGAAAAGGTATGGAACCTTGAAGACGACCCCTTGGGGTTTTCTCTTTGCTCCGACCTTGACTGTTGGCTCAGCGTCGTCCTCGTCACTCGCTGATTCCACCTTGCCTTCAGTTTCTTCTTCGTCGTCCTTCTCTTCTTGTTCTGAAAGTTATCAGGATTTACAATCGGAAAATGAAGAACGAGCAACAGCGATTTCAAAAAAGCTAAGTGAAATTCGGAATGTACCTTCATCCGAGTTAACGGCGTCTTATTTCTCCTCTGGAGTTTCAGAGCTAGGAGGAGTTTCAATTTTCCAAAAGGGATCATCGGCCTAAGATGAAGATATAAGAATAAGGGTTATTAGCCATATCGAGTGGAAAGTGTGAAGGTAAAGATATGAAAGCCGAGTCTTTACCTTGGGGGCCGGGTTCTCACGCATGAAGGGTTCTAACCCGGCTATATTCCGGATTACCTCCAACTTCTCTGTCAAGAAGCTCTTGATAGTCTTGTTGGTGTCTCCGGCTGCAAAGCTATGGGTGGAGTATCGGAGCGAGTCCGTGGTGTGTCCCGAATACTCGCACATTAACTTAGTGCGGATGGAATTGGGTTGGATCCGGAAATCGACCCAAGTTTTCACCAGGTTAAGCCCAATGAGACCTTGGGCCGAAAGAATAGAGATTTTGGCTAATAAAGGCCGGATTGCCTCCCTGTCCGAGTCAGGGGCAAAGGCGTTGAAGGTCTCGGAGATATCGAGAAGGCCCTCCGAGTAACCCGGCAGTTTCTTTTGGCCGGGTGGGGAGGTGTCTCGGCAATAGAAATATGAGAGTTGCCAGTGTTTGACGTGGTAGTTGAGAGTGAGAGGTGGCATCAGAGAATTCTTGCGGCGCTGGATAGAGACCCCGCCGCAAGCGAGAAGTGCCCCGTCACCGCTTTCGCGGCACGGTTTGCACTGAAAAAGTTCGATAAAAAGGGCCAAACTTGGCGGTGTGCACAAGTATGACTCGGAAAGAACGATGAAATGGGAAATATTTAACACAGAGTTAGGCCCTATGTCAAATATTCGGAGGCCATAGTGGCTCAAAATGTCTCGAAAGAAAGGGTGACCCGGAGGACGGAACCCCCGGGTCACGTGCTCCACAAAGCATATTACCTCATCGTCCGCGGGCGTAGGCCGGGTCTCGTTGCCCGGCACCCTCCAGTGGATTTCCTTTTGAGGGGGTAGAACCCCTAACTCGGCCAGTTCTTCTAACTTGGCCTTCGTAACCGTGGATCGCGCCCAATTGGCGGATATGGAGCTGGTGGTCTTGGCCTTGGCCGGCGTTTTCCCCCTGCTTCTTGGGAGCCATGGGATTGACCTGCAAAGCACGAGGTAGAAGGGTACAAGGAATAAGACTCGGAAGCCATGAGTTGTCTGAGTATTGACGAGCGATATCAAGATAACATGGAAGCTAAGTATTATCCGGGTATCGTTTTGTGGAGCAAGATTACAAGTTATCCGGGTATCAAGCATCATTATGAAAATTATGGGGAGCTTATGTATTGAAAGGTGTTTGAAGAAGTTGGATGGTTGCCCATGTATATACTGTAAGCAAAAGAGCCGGAAAAAGAAGATTTTCCGGATAACAGAGTCAGGAGCGGAAAATTTGGGCGGCCCGAGCCTAGATTGGAGATTCCATTTCTAGATTTGTGGTGAAATTAGTGACTATGGGCAGTAGGGGAGTAAAGTGAAGTCTATATTCAATCCGTTGGGTGAGTTAGAATGAATTCGAGCGACCTAATTCGGCGTGACCAGAAAAATGACCGGCGGGTTGACTTAGATCTAATCTGAAGTAAATCGAGAAAATTGCAAGCACAAGTTGATAGATATGAGAGACTTACTGGAGGAGATCGAAGTGAAGCCCGACGGAGGCAAATAGCACAAGCTTGGTGTCCCTTTGCGATTCCCGGCGGAAAGGTCGGGGGTGCGGCGGTGGATCTTGGCGGCGGCACGGGGCGAACCGTGGCGGAGCGCAACCGGCGGCGGATTGGCTCTGGTGATGCGCGTGAGGTCTCCGTGGCGATGCTCTGTGAGCCTGGGCGCGGAGGCGAGGAGGAAGAAGAAAGGGGGAAAATGAGCCGTTGGGGTTAGATTTGCTCCTATGTGCCTATTTATAAGGGTGTGGACGGCTAAACCTAGCTCAACGGTTGGCAGCCGGAAATTTCGGGTTAAACGGCTATTTGCCTGGATTCTGTGGGGTGTGCTTTGAGTGATAAACGAGATATCCGGACGGAAACAAGAATGAGATCTTCTCCGCAATATTAGGGTCAATTATCGAGTAAAGCTAGCCGGATCTTTAACATTCTTATCAGGGTGTTGACCCGGAGAGACAAGTAAAGACTTGGAGAAAGCCGGGTTACTATATGGCCACCGTGGAGTTAGGCCTAGCTACTTATCAAAGCTAATTAACCCGGCCTCCATTGAACTTGTAAGTTTGATAAATTTGCAGGGAATAGCGCGCGCTTCAAAGAGGATCCTATGAAGCCCAAGCTATTCTGGGGACTACTGATGGAGGGATAATAACCCGGTAGGCCAACTCCAAGGTGTAATTCGGCCCCGAGGACGCTGCGCGAGATCCGACTGAGGATAAAAGAACTTCTAGAAGGCCCAAGATTGTAGGCCTCGTAACCCGGATTGTGGGTTACGGTAAGGAAAGTTAGGGTTTAATATGCAGTGACCGGGTAGGACTCAAGATGCGCCTTGGAGGGCAAGCCAAGGGGTCCGGGTGCTTTATAAACCCGCCCCTAGGTCTAGTTAGACGAGATCCAAGAGTTCTAGCAATATCGCTTGATATCGAGCATCCAGTGTAACACGAGAGTTGAGTTAATATATCGAGATCGGAGACTCGGCGACTTGATTGCCGGCTACCAGATCGAGTTCCATCATGTTTTCCTCCGAGCTAAACCCTCTCCCAAACGCCTGTGTCGTCTTGCCCCAAGATCAGTTACCCCCGGTAACGTTTGCCGTGATTATCTTACGACAAGGTCACTGACAAATGGATCCCATCTCACACCGGACCCAGGTGTCATGGGGAGAGAGCCAGAGAACGTCAGTTCGGCAAAGTAAGAGGATTTGGTTCCCTCTGTTTTTAGGGCATGTACAATAGTGTAGAAGGATGCTGTCTGCACTACTCGGACATGTCATTTCTAGACAACTTTAGAGATAGTTGGTACAATGCGGTGTTTGTAATATAGGATACCTAGGTAGTTACGGCAAGATTTTTTTTACCAGTCGAACCATGTATACCACTGTATATGCCCTTAGCGGCCAATCAGGTGGCGACGATACGGTTTGATCAGATGTTGCGCTGAAGTGGAGACTTGTTAGTGATACAATGTTAAACTTGGCATTTGTAATAATCCGTTATTTGAATTCAAAATTTGAAAGTTGAACCAAAATTTGTAATAATGATGTGATGCTATTTGTAATAATTTGTTGTTTTCATGATGTGATGCTATTTGCAATGTTTTTACTTGTTTGTTTTAACTTGGTCATCAATCCGAGCATTTATCCCAAGTCGTGTAAAATGTGCATCAAATGAGGCCCGAAGGTAGGGTAAACGACCCCTTTTCTAAGCAAGTATATTTTTCCACCTTGCCTAAATAAGCCAAATAAATTTCTAGACTTGTATTCGACCTATATAATGTAATTCCGAATCCTCACTATTTATTGAATGAATATTCATATTATTTATTTTCTTTTGAATAATAATGGTTTCAATGGAAAAATCGTAAATAAAACAAGTTTAAAACATCAAAATGAAAAAAATACCTTTGGATCTTTCTTAGTCACTCCAAAATGAAGCTTTTGTGAGGTTTTGACACTTTACATTTTCAAAATTATAGAACCCACCTCATCTTCTTTGAAATCTATACTACTCTATTCGAGGAATCACATTTTAGTGAAGGATTTCGTTCTAATATTTATTAATCCTATTTATATTTTTCCTAGACTTGTATTCGACCTATATAAAGTAATTCCGAAGCCTCACTATTTATTAGATGAATATTCATATTATTTATTTTCTTTTGATTTTCTTTTGAATAATAATGGTTTTAATCGAAAATCGTAAATAAAACAAGTTTAAAACATTAAAATGAAAAAATAAGTTTGGATCTTTCTTAGTCACTCCAAAATGAAGCTTTTGCGAGGTTTTGACACTTTACATTTTCAAAATTATAGAACCCACCTCATCTTCTTTGAAATCTCTACTACTCTATTCCAGGAATCACATAATATTGAAGGCTTTTGTTCTAATGTTTATAAATCCTATTTATATTTTTTTTCTAGACTTGTATTCGACCTATATAATGTAATTCCGAATCCTCACTATTTATTTGATGAATATTCATATTATTTATTTTCTTTTGAATAATAATGGTTTGAATCAAAAATCATAAATAAAACAAGTTTAAAACATCAAAATGAAAAAATAAGTTTGGATCTTTCTTAGTCACTCCAAAATGAAGCTTTGGTGAGTTTTTGACTTTTTCCATTTCCAAAGTTTTAAAACCCACCTCATCTCCCTTGAAATCTCTACTACTCTGTTCGAGATATCACATATTAGTGAAGCCTTTTTCGTTCCATTGTTTATAAGATAGGTTTATATTTTTCCTAGACTTGTATTCGACCTATATAATGTAAATTCTAAGCCTCACTATTTATTGGATGAATATTCATATTATTTATTTTCTTTTGAATAATAATGGTTTTAATCAAAATCGTAAATAAAACAAGTTCAAAACATCAAAAAAAATGTTTGGATCTTTCTTAGTCACTCCAAAATAAAGCTTTTGTGAGGTTTTGGCACTTTACATTTTCAAAATTATAGAACCCACTTCATCTCCTTTGAAATCTCTACTACTCTATTCGAGGAATCACATATTAGTGAAGGCTTTCGTTTTAATGTTTACAAATCCTATTTATATTTTTCCTAGACTTGTATTCGACCTATATAATGTAATTACGAAGCCTCGCTATTTATTGGATGAATATTCATATTATTTATTTTCTTTTGAATAATAATGGTTTTAATCGAAAATCGTAAATAAAACAAGTTTAAAACATCAAAATGAAAAAATAAGTTTGGATCTTTCTTAGTCACTCCAAAATGAAGCTTTGGAGAGTTTTTGACTTTTTTCATTTTCAAAGTTTTAAAACCCACCACATCTCACTTGAAATCTCTACTACTCTGTTCGAGGTATCACATATTAGTGAAGGCTTTTTCGTTCCATTGTTTATAAGACAGTTTTATATTTTTCCTAGACTTGTATTCGACCTATATAATGTAATTCCGAAGCCTCACCATTTTCTTGGATGAATATTCATATTATTTATTTTCTTTTGAATAATAATGTTTTTGATCGAAAATCGTAAATAAAACAAGTTTAAAACATCAAAATGAAAAAATAAGTTTGGATCTGTCTTAGTCACTCCAAAAATGAAGCTTTGGTGAGTTTTTGACTTTTTTCATTTTCAAAATTTTAAAACCTTCCTCATCTCCCTTGAAATCTCTACTAATCTCTTCGAGGTATCACATATTAGTGAAGCCTTTTTCGTTCCATTGTTTATAAGACAGATTTATATATTTTTTTCTCGTCACTATATGACATAACAATACTATGTGCGTAGGTTTTATATTTTTTCGATTTTTTTAATTATATATGCTCATTTCAAAATTGGTCAACCCTCACAAAACCATGTTGACCCAGCCGAAAAGCTTCTAGAAGGACACCCGGAGATTCGACCTGGGCTGTTGGATCGACGCCTTGTAGAAGGAATCTTGCATCGGACGGTTGCGCTCGGTTTAGCCACAGCGATCCGCGAGACGCTTGTTCTGCGCTCGGATTGGTTGGTCTGTTGGCCACAACGATGGTTTTTATCTGTTTTACATATGATTTCTTTTCTATTAAGTATTAAACCATGTTATTTAAATAAAAAAATAGAAGAATTATTCAAACCATTATGAAACTTCAGATTTACTAGAACGATGATTTTTATCTGTTTTACATATGATTTTATATTAAACCATGTTATTTAAATAAAAAAATAGAAGAATTATTCAAAACATATTGAAACTTCAGATTTACACTTTATAGGTAGAATAGATGTCTAGGAAATTAATTTGGCTGATTTAGACAAGATGCCAAAAAAGTTGAAGCACAAATGGGGGCATTTACCCTAGCTTCGGACCTCATTTGAAGCACATTTTCATGAGAATAGAGCGATGGTTTCAAATGAGCATAAATAATTCAAAAAAAGGACATGAATCCAACGCACAATGTTGTTATATGTGATATAGTTGCTCCTCAAATTTATTTGGATAATTTAGACATCGAATTTTTTATGAAATTACATACGGGGGTGTTTACCCTAGCTTCAGACCTCATTTGAAACACATTTGCCTAAAATTATTCAAACATCATCCAACATTATTCAAACATCATCCAAACTATGTTCTAACATAGATACATCACCAGTCAACATAATACAACATTATTCAATTAAAGTACAACATCATTTGGATCCAACTTAGTCTAAATAGCGTCGGGGCTTCTTTCTGATCCTTGGCTGTTTTGGTGGCCCTTTGCTCCTTGTGCTCATTGTGATCACAACTTCTTGTCTTCTCCTCTTGGTAGTCGGTACCTTAATCTTCTTTTTTGAAACGACACCAGATCTGTACAAAACATAAAGGATCATGATAAATGAAAAATGCAAATTGGTGAGATCATGGCAGGATTTACATACCCATCTGAAAATGAAACTTCGACCGGATCATCCAGTGGATCATCGATTAAAGCATCCAGCGGATCATTTGAAGCATCATGGACTGGATCATCATTTGAATAATCATTTGGATCATGGACTGGATCATCATTTTCAAATGCTGCATCATCTAAATCACTTGAGTGCTTACCATCATTTTCAAATGCTGCATCCGGCTGCTGACCATCATTTTCATCAGGAATACTCTCTCCAAAGCCTGGATCTACTGTGTTATCACAATATTTGCCGAAATGACCAGTCCCACCACACCTTGTGCACCTACGCACCCTCGCTCTATGTCCATCTCCTTCATTGCGACGTCGGTGTCGACTCTTCCTCGGTCTACCTGCAGCTCTCTTCAGAAGTGGAGTACAAAGGTTGAATCCAGGGTCCACTCTATCCCATTGTTGTTTTCCCTCCTAAGCAGGCAAGGCATGTGCATATGTGGCTCTGAACATTGCAACAGAGTAGTAATCATGCACATATTGCTGTATATTCCCTGCTGGACCTGAGATAGAAGTGATGAAAAACAAGGCATGAATGCATGGCAACCCAGTTATCTTCCATTGCCTACAACTGCAAGTTTTATCTTCTATATCCACTGGATATCTCCATTCTTTGTTAGCTTTATCAAAGACTGATACCTCTAATTTGGTATCCGAGATAAATCTCATGTTCATTGTAAAGCCTTTTGTTTTTTGCTTCAATACCTTCATCACAGCCGGGATAATAACGTGGCCCATGAATTTTGCATTAGCTATTCCAAGACGGAAATGAAATTTCTCGGCGTATTCTATCCTTATCCTGTCAAGCAAATCCGCCAAATAAAGATCCTTTAGTTTCCGGATCGTTGAGTTGAAAGATTCTGCAAGATTATTGTGCACATAGTAAACTTTGCTCAGTTCACTGAATTGGCTTCTGGCCCATAACTTCGAGTGGTGTGTTTCTAAGTATTCCTTCACCGTCTCATATGTATATAACTTCCTCATGTGGTAGTTGTGCTTCCTCACACTACAAGTCAAACATGCTCGCCATAAATTGTCAGTAAAAAACTTTCCTTTGAATTTCTTCACTAAATTTGCAACAAGGTGACGCATGCATTCCCTATGCTCTACTCTTGGGAACACATTGTCCACGGCCACTTCTAAACCCTTGCATGCATCTGTGTGAATTACCAACCCATTGGGATGTGAAATAGCCCAACGCAGATTCTGCAAAAACCATGTCCAGATCTCCTCAGACTCTGTCTCCAGCACACCGTAGGCAACTAATTTTTTTTGTGTGCATCAACTGCACAAGATGCTACTAATTGTCCTTTAAACCTCCCTGTGAGAAAAGTAGCATCAATAGCCAAATAAGGCCTGCAGCCTACCAAAAAACCCATTCGACAAGCTTCAAAGCACAGAAAAACCCTCCTAAAGCATTCCTTGGTCCTTGTCACTCCCTTCAATGTGTAATCCACTGAGTGGTGATCAATTTCAACAATACTACTTGGGCTTGTCCTCTCCACTTCAGTTTTGAATGAATACAACAATTCAAAACTTTGATTCCAGTTACCATGGATAGATTCCAATGCTTTATGTTTACCATTGAACACCCTCATGTATGGTAAATCTATTTTGAACTTGTCTTTGATGTTTTTCTGCAATTCCTTTGTACTCACATGATGGTTTTCTGCCACGCATCTTTTTACTTCATCCGCCACCTATCTTGACTTGCCTCTACCGATTGTTTCCTTCCTAAGGGTTGATTCTTGGCATGTGTGGAGAAAAGGGTTCACTTTTAATTTACCTGAATATTGGTGCTACCACGCATTTTGATCCGTGCATCCTCCATTGACAATCCTCAGACTCACATTGCATGGTGTAGCGCCTTTTATCGCTCTTGTCAACTGTAAACGCACGTTCTGCCTTAATGCAGTACGTCACAAGTGCATTTCTACACTCAGTCATGGAAGCAAAAATGCAACCTTCTGCCATATGAGGGTTCTCAGGGTCCCATTCAACAAGTGGCTGGTCTTCCTCCTCTTCAAGGTCACTGTCAGACTCATATTGGATTTCAGCCCAAGATGTCCGTCTTAAATTCTGAAGAACATCAGAATATAGCCTCAGAAATGTAGGCATCAGACTCCACTTCAACAGGAACCCTTCTCCCAGTGCCCACACTTGTCGAGCCACCACGTCGAGTTGGTTTTGAACTGTTCTGGCTAAAGTTGGCAGTACGACGTGATGGTCCTGCCAGAGAAGATGAACCCGCCACCGTCTGTCCAACTGCCGGCACAACCACATCATTTTACAGCTTCACATGAAAATTCTCTGCCCCCTTATGCTTAGCAAACATGGTAGCGAGCTCTTCATCATTACTAATTTGGATCCAATCTTTTCCCCCATCAAAGTATCTAAATTCCACTTCATCATGCAAACCGCTAGGATATGGGCTGCAAATTATCTCCCCAAATTGTCTGAAACTCCAGTTACAATCCATTGGCACCGAATAACTGAAACCTCCTTGGAATTTCTTCTTATTGTCTACGTCGACGATGTAGCGGTCCTTTCTATTGTTCACCAAGAAAGCAAACCGCAACTCCATCCTAATCCACGGAAAACAAAGACGCAATCAGCTTTAAATCAATGGCATCCCATGTCGAATCGACAATTCAAATCTCAGTACTTACCCAATGGGAACCCAATTGTGGACGCGGCGTGTCTCCGGACCCAGGTCGCCGCCGCTCTCCATTTCATTTCTATCCATTTCGTCGAGCAGGTGGCGGGCAGAGTGGTGGAACGAGCGCCCCACCAACGGCGTCGCAGGACGGTGGCGGTGAAGCAGGTGGCCACGCGGAATGGCCGCGGTGGTGCAGGTGGCGCTGGAGGCGGCACAAATGGGTGCTGCTGGCTGCGACACATGTGGTGGTGGGAGGTGGTGCTGGCTGAGGATCAGGTGGCGGTTGCGGTGGATCAGGTAGCGGCGCTGCAGGTGGTAGTGGTGCCGCAGGGGGTGGTGCGGCGGTGGCGGCAACGATAGCGGCAGCGCACGACGGCGGGTCGGGGGGCTCGGGTGTGGACGATTCAGCAAAGTCAACTCACTGGGCGATCCACCTGTAAGCTCCGGACGACTTCAAACACTTGGCGGTCCCACCTGGAAGCTCCGGACCCACTTCGCTAACACCACCAGACGGAACCGACTTCAAACTTACCGTTCCGACCTCTCCATAGTAGCTGCGCACGAGGTAAGGGCAAAACTGAGCACCATTCTGCGCTAGGGGTAAAACTGAGTAGTCGAAATCCGTTGTGGGCAATTCGATAAATGACCCAAGGCAATTCGATAAATTACCCAAAAAATTGGGGCTACGTTCGTCGCTTAGCAGGATGTTATTTTATTTAGACCGCTCTGTATTTTAGGCCGGTGTATTTTGATCATAAAGCTAATCCTTACTTTAGCATCAGATCTCAAAGCGCGCCTCGGCGGCTGAGAAAATACTTAACGGATGGAATACAAGTCTATGTTACTTCCCAGTATAGCCTTAAGATGAGCAACTATCAACTATACTTTTGTTTGGACAGATAGAAGTCATCTATTTCCGAACGGAGGGCGTAGGATTTATTTTTTGGTGCTTAGCAACACGACATACATGAGTCTACAACCATACAAGCTTTCTTTCAGTCGCAAAAAGTTCAAAGGGGACTTCCACTTCAGCCCGGTCTTTCCTTCGCTTGTAGTTGCCAGACCCAGATATTTAGGCCTGAATGGTTCGCCTTGTTCTCTCCACATAATTAGGAACAGCACGGCCTAAAGAATACACGAGCAAGGAATAATCAATCAAGCAAGCAACATGTGTGACTAAAAACGGTACTATGCGGCCTAAGATGCCATTACCTTGGTGCTCGTAGAGACGTCTATAGACATGTAACCAAAAATAAATAAAACAACAAAAAACTGTTACAACACTAGCTCAGCAGGGATTAAATCATCATCACACTTACGGTTTCCTGATGGCCCATCCATGCCATACCACCAAGCTTGGCACATTCGCCCAATGGGCTAACTTGACCACCAGTGTACGCACCAGCATCATTCGGGTGCTTCACATCACAGCCATGGCAACAGCCTTCATATTTTATTTTAAATGAGAAAAATTGTCATCTAACTGCCAATAACCAACAGGGCACAATCACATAAAAATAACCGGCAAAAGCAAACATGTGTATCCAGCTATTACAAATGACTGCACCAACCAGTTTGAGATATGATAAATTAAAGCTTAAAAATACGGGATAAGATCAGACAAGGGCAAGTACAGTATAACAAAATGCATATTATATACTTCCTCTGTTCCGTAATATAAGATGTTTTAGATATTTTAGGTGTGAACTAGGTACGGATGTATATAGTCGCACTTTAAAGTGTATACCTAAATATCTAAAACATCTTTAAGTTAAAATTAGTGCAACCGACAACACATCATTTGCACAATACGCAAGTAAATATAAGATCATACGAGATACCATTGTCGGTAGATTTAATCTTGCAGAAACAGCTGACTACCGATTCTTCTTGTCCTCGCTTAAATGTGACCTCAGCGAAGAAAAGATCATCGATGACACGAGTAGAATCATCAGCTCCTTTAGTCTTCATAGTGAAATTAATGTGATAGTGCACCCTACTAGGGTCGCTGGCCCCTTGAACAGAATTGAAGCCCACAACATCTTTGACTTCATATCCAACATCCTAAAATTAAGATATGCATGCACCTGATAAGCAATTAATTGTTCCATGAAAAAGATAACTAAGTAAAACCCTAGTCGCGGGACAAAAATGAGGGGAGTAAGGAGGGACAGAGAGCGAACCCCCATAAGATGGTTATACTGATTATACTTGTCCACCAAAGCTTGAACTAACTGGCGGTCCGAGTCACGCCTTTCATCCATTGGTTCAGATTCCATACGCCTCTTCCTTTTGCCATCAGGCCAGTATAGACATTTGCGCACGACTTTTTCCACTTGAGAAATCCCAGGTTCATCCATGAACCTAGTTCAGATCAGAGCATTATATATGATTAGTATGTTATGATTTTTTAAAGAGGGGAATAGAAAGCGATATTAACTACTATGTTGACGTTATCAGCCCAACGTAGGTTTTTTTGGAGTGGACTAGAAATTTGTGTAGAAAAGGTAGCTCAACAGGATCAAACAGCTTGAAGTGACCTCTTGACATAGCTTATGGTCGTAGGAGTAAGGTAAAATCACCACAGTATAAAGCTGAACTGTTTACATGCACATGAATTCCTCAATACATTTATCTTTTTACAAAGAAGCTATCAACATTGTTTAGTGCATGAGGCAACGAAGCTGTGTGCAAGTGCCTAGATAAAAGCTACTCCCTCCATCCCATAATATTTAGATGTTACTACAACAAATATAGGAGTGTATCGGTTATAATAAAATCTTTTATTATCGGACACAGGGAGTAACTAATTCTACAAATTACAATTAATATACATACCTACAAAGTGGCAGTGCGGCATCCCTTCATTTTATTGATGGTCAGCTAAACTATCTGGACAAGTCTCTCAAAGTTACAATACAAAAAATGTTTCCTTCAACCAAAGTGGTCCCAAAGTATGAAATGAGAAAATAATTCTATTTTTGTTCCTATCAACTCGTCAGCTTTTTTCTGAAGTCTGGCTTACGGCCATAAGATCCATTTGAGATTCATGTTGTAGAAACAATGATTGTCTTTCATGGACTACGTCATGTTTGAATATAATCTATTGTTAGTGTTCACGCAAAACAGGAGAAATAAACCAATAAAAATCTAGAACAGAAGTCGAGAAGCCTACATTGTATCTCGTTGTTCTTCAAGATAGCAATCGATAGCACTGTTGGCTTCCTGTAAGCTCTGAAACCGCCCACCAACTCGTGGATATGTGGAAAAATCCCTTCAGATCCTTCCTGATGTAAAATGTGTATCCCCACTTATGCCGGTTCACGGCCCAAATGGGTAACGAAGAAAGACAATGCCAAGGAGGAGGAGGGACTTCAATGGTGTCCTGGGCTACTGCATCTGACTGAACAGAGGATGAGGAAGTTACACTGACGGACAATCCGTCCAATGTTGCAGTGTTGAGAAAGTTCATCAAGGATGAGAAATCCTGTTCTTGCAGCATCTCTGATGATGCAGCCTGGCATACAAGCTCCTGACACCTAGTAAAAACAAGCAGGCCGGTCAGCAGAACAACCATTTATCTTTCGAGATGACAATTAATCGATCTTACCATGGTACTCTGGCCAAGTTAAAAGAAAAAAAAAAGAACTTTCGTCCTTTTTTACTTTTATAAAAAATGATACTCCCTCCAATCCATAAAAAGTGTCGCTCATTTTGTAATAAGTTGGTACAAACTTTGTACTAAGTGAGAGACACTTTTTATGGATCAGAGGGAGTACAAGTCCAGAAATCTGCAGGCAGCTTGTGTAGAAAGAAATCCAAGTGAAATACATATCTCCGTTCGAGAACACCCCAGATATACACTCAAGCAATCAACATGATAAACACAACAATTCAATATTGACTAGACAAGGAATAGAATTTTGAGGGAGGGTGGTCATACTGCATATCACAGGAGGCTTCACTATGGTGATGCGGCATATCACAGGAGGCTTCACTATGGAGATGCGGCATATCACAGGAGGCTTCACTATGGAGATGCGGCAGAACTGGCATTTGGGAAGATGCAGAGCCTACCACATGCTGCTGCTCCTCATGCCTGGAGTGGAACGAACAGGCGTAATCAGCAGAAGAACAATTTATATTATCCTAGGAGAAGAATAACACAATTATGATTGTGTTGTGGCCACCTAAAAAGGATCTTTTTTTCCTTTTCTTTTGCTCTATTAAAATAGCAGGAAGACCCAGAATAATCCACCTGCAATACAATTGAAATAGAATACAGAGGGATCTATTCGAGAACCCTCCCTCCGCAGTCAATCCCCATAGATCGGTACACTAAACAACTGGACTACGATTGGATCGGAAATAGAAAACTGATGATGAAGGCATCGAGATCGGGGCATACGATGGCAGGTCGTTGGGGAGAGCTGCGAGCAAGCTTTCGAACGGCTCGCCAGGAACACGATAGTCCGTGAAGTAGTTCCCATCATTATCTACACGGACATGGATCAGTGGACCATCGTCCGAGCCGGAACGGGCTGCGAGGAATAACCCACGCGAATCGGAGGAAACAATCTCTCGCCCGTCGGTGGTGGGAACATCAAAGTGCACCACACGGTAGCGCGGAGAAAGGTGCGGAAGCTGGAGGCCGCGAGCGTGAGGACTGGTTTGCGCGGGGTTGACGGGAACGGAGAGGGGGCCTCCACGGCCGCGGCCGCGGTCGCTTCGGCGACGGTGTGGCATGGCGGTTGCAAGGGTTTGTCCGGTGGTTTCCGTAGGCCTTGTTTGGCCTTGTTTGGTAGGTATATTTGCGGATTCAGGGTTTGGGTGAAACCCACTTCTCCACCCAATTTTATAAAATCCCCATTCGAGTTAGTTTGGTACGGATATATATTTAGGGATAGGCAGGAATTATCCCGGTCTAACCTCAAATTCCAAAAATCCCCCAAAACCCGTTTGGTACAAGTGTATTTAGCAGGGTTTATCCCAAAATTCCCAACCTTCGAGTATTTTTCTCCATATCAAATCCACTTCCTCTAACAAGTGGATTGGGGAAGTGATTTGAAGGGATTGGGTGGAGGTGAGGGTTTCACCTAAACCCCCACTAATCCACTAAAATACTCTAGTACCAAACAAGGCCTCCACTACTCCGCTAGCCGGAGGGAGTGGATTTGATATACAGAAAAATACATTAAAGTGGAGAGGATTTTTTGGGAAGAGTGTGGATAATCCCTACTAATCCACTGGAACCAAACGAGGTTTTTTTTTGATATTTGGGGATTTGGGGTTAGACCGAGATAATCCCCCTCCAATGCCTAAATATACACTTGTACCAAACAAGCCCTTAGGTCATCTCTTATGGGGCTGCCTACTTGGCCCGGACAGCCCCGATTTGAGCAGCCAGGCCGAAACGTTAGCCCCTACGGTGTTGCTTACCTCGTGGCCACGTCCGTTTTTCGTCTGGCCCTGCTCAAATCCCGACCAAATTTGGGCCGGGTTTGAGCGGTCGCGGACACCGCGCGGACGTGCTCTCGCCCGCGCGCGCGAAGGGGTGGCCCGTTCGGCTTCCCGCCCTCCTATATAGTCTCCACACGCCCCTTCCTGTCCCCACAACCGCCCCCACTTCCCCACTCTCACTCCGTCCCCCCGGCGCTCTCTCCTCCACCGCCCAAAACCTATCCCGTGCCGCCGCCCTCCCCACCGCCACGATGCCCCACCGCTGGTGGCTCACGATGAGGACGAGGACGACCACCACGTGTGGCGGCGACCGTACCTCAACGCCGAGAAGTGCAAGTGGTACTGGGACAATGCGTTCCCAGTACCATGGACGGATGTCCAGCTTGCGGACGGGTGGCACCTCTACCCGGAGCGAATTTAGGTGCCGCTTGTCCCAAGGGAAGGCCTCGCACGGGAGAACGAGATCCTCCGCCGGCGGGAGCATCTCCCCGAGGACCTGCGCATGCATCCGGCGTTCACGCTGGACAACCCCTATTGGGACACCTGGTTCGCCGACGAGCACGACCTCCGTCGGCGCGACTTCTTCGGGGTACGCACCGTGCGCGGCCCTCCGTAGTACCCCCCTCCCCCACGAATCTCCCCCGCCGCCAGGGACGCCACGCGACCGCGGGCATGTTGCGCGTTTGCAGCCCCATGCGCGCTCCGGTGAAGGAGGAGGAGGAGGATGAGCCCGTCCCCGACGACGCGATGTGGGAGGGCCTGGGCACGGCCCTCCACGACTCGGCCATGGAGGCCAGCGCGCGCCAGGATGAGGAGGAGCCCGAGATGGCCGCGACTCTAGAGGCCTTGGCAGTGGCGGAGGCTACGGAGGCGGCCGAGCAGGCCCTGGCACTGGCGGCGGCACGGGGGGAGGCTAGAGCGGCGGCGGCCCGGGCGGCGGAGGAGGCCAGGCTCGCGACCCAGGAGGAGGAGGAGTGCGCGGATACGCTGCGCCGCTGCCTAAGGTGGTTCCGGCCACTGGTCGGCATGACCTGGGAGTGGACATGGCCACCCCCGGTGCTGCCAGAGGCGCCACCGGCCCCTGCCCAGCCGGCCGCGCCGCCGCGTCCCTCAGGTCTGTCGGGCCACCTCTTCCAGGAGTCGGACTACATCATCCTCGACGACAAGGACGAGTAGCTCCGGCGAGCGCCGGGCGGCCGAGTTTAGGGTTTAGTTTTTTTATGTAAATTGGCTGTTTGTGGCCCCCACCCCCAAGTAAGCTGCCAATCTGCCATGTATGGCGCATTCTCGATTTGTCGTGTCCTCCCCTACCGAAGCGCTGCTCAAACGGACGGATTTCTCCGTGTTTTGAGCAGCCCCGTAGGAGATGTCCTAATGGGAGGATTGGGTGCGGTTGGGTTCGAGAAGAGCCCTTCCTTTCTCGAGGTAAATACACTTGTGGACCATAGCTGGCCAATTGGGTCGTCGTGCTGTGCCGGGCCGGTGCACAGGTGGGGCACGACCCATCGACACATATATGGTCCGACCGGCACGACGAGCCGGCCCAGACATGGCACATTTGACCTATTTTGAGCTGATTATGCCCTGGATTCCAAAAAAAATAGGTAAAAAATAGAAAAAAAAACTACTCGTGTTGTGTCGGATCGGCCCACGGGTTTTAAATTGAAACCAAGCACGAAAACTGACGGATCTGTGCCGTGTCGGGGCCGTTTATTTTTTGTCGGGCCATTTTTCCGTGCCTCGAGCAGGCTCATTTGTCCGGCTATACTTGGGGTACCATACATTTTAGAATATCTCAAGCCCCTCGCCCAAGAGCCCTCACGATGTCGGTGCGCCCTTTTTTCCCCACTTACCCCTAGGACGCCGAATTCCACCTCTAAGATTCGTCCGGCATATCCAGGCCGAACCTGGCGCACTAGGGGCGCTTGGGGATTCGGCGGAAGAAAAGGTGGCTTGTGGGCCAGCATAGTGAGGCCAGTAACGCCCTTTCTACGCCAGATTTGCCCTCTCGCACCATTCAGTACCACTTCTGCATTCACCTCCATGCCGATGTCAGCGACACCCCCTCCGACCACCGCCACCGAGTCCAGGTTCGCCGCCGCGACCTGGGCTTCCTTCTTCTTCCGCCGTAGTTGGCGCTCCTTTGTGCTGACATCACGCCGGTGTTGGTCGGCAGCCTACTCGACATCGACCATGCCCTTCGGCCGCTCCTTCGGGGGGCGTGGCTGTAGCACGCGGCGCTTCATGCCAAGCGTGCCGGTCTTCGCGTTCTTTGGCGGCCTTGGTGGCCCTTTCGGAGGCATGGCGACGATGACGAGGTGGCGGGAAGAGGAGGCGGCGGCAAGAAGGAAATGGCAGGGGGAGGGGCGTCGGGGGTTGGGGAGGGTTTTCTTGCACTTCGTGTCGCTGACAGGGCAGGCCCATGGCGCCCAACGAGTCGTTCGGAGCCCCCACGGAAACCCCTGAAAGGCGGTTTTGACCAGGTTTTTCTGGACTGGAATCAGGGTCCGTCTGAACGGGAAGGTCACCGATCGGGGCGAGAGCGGACGACTTGGGGATCGGTCCGGGCATGAAAGAGGTTTGGGGCCCTTTGGGGCGGAGTGGAGATGCTGTAATCCCCGCCAATCTCATGCCCCCCTCGCCCAAGCCGCCGCGGATGCGGGATCGCCGTCCCTCTCCCCGCGAACCGCGTGCCAACCAGTCCCCGCGCTTGCGGCCGCAACCATCTGCACTCCTCCCAGCGCCACCACGTACTGCACTTCGATGTTCCCATCACCGACGGGCGGGAGATTATTTCCGCCGATTTGCATGGGCTGCTCGCCGCAGCCCGTTCGGGCTTGGACGACGGATCAGTGATTTTTGTAGACATAGATATGAACGGGAACTTTTTCACGGACTATCATGTTCCCGGCGAGCCATTTGAAAGCATGGATCAACTCATCCACGCAGCCGGGAGATAATAGCATAAAACTACCACTTTAGGCGCTAATGTTCGAAAAACTACCACTAGAGGTTTCAATCGCAAAAAACTACCAGATTTTTCTCCGACGTTCGCAATAAACATTAAACTGTCTCTGATGACGAATTGATGCCGAAACTGACACTGGGCCCACTTGTCAGTCCAATAAAAAAATAAAAAATATTATTTTGACAAATGGGACCCAACATTTATTTTTCTCTCCTTATTTCAATACCACACTGGTGAACTCCTGAATATTTCTCTCAGACATTCTGTCGAGCACCTTGTGCGCGCTTCCCCGGTGGCCGGCGAGCACCACGGCGAACATCTCGTTGAGGAACCACGGCGAGGAGCACACATGACAGCTAGGCCGGAGCTTGAGGAGGCGCGGGCGCTCGCGCGGTGGTGCCGGACGCGGCCGAGGAGGCCGTGGTGGCCGAGTCGGAATCGTGCGGGCGGGCGCAGCGGCGGGGCGGGCGCGTGGCGGCGGCTGTGGTGCCGGTGCGTGCGGTGCGGCAACAGCAGGGCGCGCGGCGGCGGTGGGCGGCAACAACAGGGCGCGCACGGCGGCGGCGGGCGGCACGGGCGGCGGCGAGCGGCGGCGAGCAGCAACAGCAGCGGGGGCGCGCGCGGCGGCGGCGGCGGCAACAGCAGCGGGGGCGCGCGCGGCGGCGGCGGTGGCAACAGCAGCGGGGCGCGCGCGGCGGCGGCGGGCGGCAACAGCAGCGGGGAGCGTGCACGGCGGCGGCGGGCGGCACGGGCTGCTCGGGCTGTGGGGCTTTTTTTTCATTCATATTTGATTTTTTTTCTTAGATTTTTATTTATTAATTGCACTGACAAGTGGGGCCCAGTGTCAGTTTCGGCATCAATTTCGCATTCAGTGACAGTTTAGTGTTTATTGAGAACTTCGGAGAAAAATCTGGTAGTTTTTTGCGATTGAAACGTCTAGTCGTAGTTTCCGGTACAAAAACGCCTAAAGGGTAGTTTTATGCTATTATCTCACGCAGCCGGTGTCCACTTGCTCGCCACCTCCGTCGGCGATCTAATTCAGTATGCCCCTCTCAATGCCTTCATCGTCAGTTTTCTGTTTGCGATCTAGTCCAGTTCAACTGTTTTGCGCATCCAGCCGTGGGGATTAATTGTGTTGAGCGCTGCGGCTGGAAGATTATCGTATAGATCACTCTGTATATAAGGATGATCCATGTCATAAGTTGACTGTAGATGATTCCAGATCTCCCTGCGGTTTTTAGCCGACCATAGGCCAATAGCACTATAGCCGTATAGCACGATGATAATAGGTAGAAATTATCCATCTCCTAAGTCAAGATGAATTGTTCTTCTCATCTTTGAGCCTCCTTATAAGCAGGAGCATGCGGGAGGGAGGCACTGCATTCACTTATGCCTGTTACAGAACTCCAGCTTCTCCTATTTAGCTTCCAGTGATCCGTATGACCATGTTGCCTCTCCCATTACTACATATTCTCTATTCCTTGTCTAGTCCAGGTCTAATTGCTTTCTTTATCGACGCTGATTGATCGACTCGATACCTTGGGGTTTCTTGTTCAGAGAGATATATTTCATTTGGATTACAAGCTACCAGTAGATTTCTGGCATCCTCATAATTTTCTATACGGAACTTCTTTCTATTTACTTATCCATTGCACAATGGTAATATGAATTATCAAATTTTCTCCCAAAATAATGTATAGTCTTTCTAATCTTGCCACCTTGTTTCACTTCAGGTCTGAGGAAGGGGATCATGTTTCTGAGGACTCTTAAAGAACAGGAATCCGTGAAGGACTTGCAAGCTCAGATTTGGCGATGTCTTTCCTCATTACCAATTTGGGCCCTGAGACGGTTTGATTGGGGAATCACTTTCTACACTAGGCTTGATCTGGAGGGGTTTTTCCACACGTATCCTCACGTGGGTGGGCCTTTTCAAAACTTACAAGAAGCTTATAGTGCCATCGATGGCTATCTTCAGAAACATCGTGATCCAACAATGTAACCTTTCTGAGCATCTTTCTAAATTCTTTATTTCTCATGTTTTGTGTACACACTTGCAACTGTTTACATTCCAAATAGGGCGATGTTGTGACTTGCTTGTATGATTTAGTTCCTAAAAGATAATCACAGTTCTTCTTCATGAATCGGGAATACAACCAATGGCCTTAAGTTGAGTTAGACTGTAGAAAAAGTGACAAGTCGATAAAAAAAGTATCATCCTACATTTTATTTTATTCCATGCTTTGGGATAAACATTTTCTTTAATGCTTTTGTGAGAGTTGTCGAGATGGTAAATAAATCTTAGCACAGCTTAGCATTAGCAAGGTGCATACAGATACGATGCTGCCATTTTGTATGTAGCTATATGTTTATCTGGATTGACTGGCTTTAGCCAACACCCACACAACTTTGTTTCCTCATGAACAAAACAAAGGAGACAACTTCTTCAGTAAAAAGATAATGCATTGAGAACTTATAGGCATGCAAACTGTTCAGTTTTGTTTGTTGTTCTTGTTAACTATTACTACTGTAAGATTTCTTTAAGGAAACTTACAAGTTAAAAAAAAAATTATATTCAATAACTTCCACACAAACTACTAATTCACTCTATGCCTATGTTGGGCTAATAACATACATACTGTCCCCCGTCCCTTTCAGAAAATATAATCTACTAATCATGCATTAATGCTCTGATTTAAACTAGGTTCACGGAGCAACCTGCCGTTTCTCGAGTGGATAGGCTCGTAAGACAACATCTTCACTGGCCTGATGGTACAAGGAAAAAACTTTTGAAAACCCAACAAGATGACAGACGTGATTGGCTTCGGCAGTTGCTTCAGGCTTTGGTGGACAAGTATAATGATTATCACCATCTGTTGGGGGTTTGATCTCTCTCCCCCTCTTTCCCGCACTTGCTCGTTTGTCCTTTGGCGTCTTATTATTCATGTAACAGTTGGTTGCTAGTCAGATTAATGCTTCTTAATTATAGGATCTTGCATATGAATTCAAAGAAGTTGTGCGCTACTCCCTCCGTCCGGGATTACTGGGCTTGTACTGTCTTGCATCGCGACCAAGGCATGCAGCTACTGGTTGTACAAGAGCCAATCAGAGCGAGAGTTCCAATTTTTTTAATTAAAGCCTAATCAAAGTTGCCAGGTAAATCGTGCGCATGCTAGCATGCATTGGGCAGTTAAAAGAAAGAGAGAGAAAAGTGGGGCTGCGGGTGGGATTAAGCAATAATTAGGCTACAGGTTTTTAGGAGAATTAATTTTTAGGGGCCTTGTGGGGGGCTAATTGCTGGACAAATATTTTTTCACTAGGAGCCCAGTAATCCCGGACGGAGGGAGTACAAATCACTTCTTGGGGGCTACGCCCGCAGTAGGTCGTACTATCATATTAATTTCACTATGAAGACTAAATGAGCTGATGATTCTAGGTGTGGGAGGTCATTAAGCGGATGCCCGCGGACAAAGCTCCCGGCCCCGACGGGTTCTCTATTAACTTCTATCAGAAGTGTTGGGGTATCATTGGTAAGGAGGTAGTGGAGGCTTTGAACTGTCTTTTTCAGGACCAGTCGAGGGGGTTCCAATTGCTTAACCAAGCCCTCATTGTCTTGATTCCCAAAGTGGAGGATGCGGTGGAGCTCAAGGACTTTCGCCCTATTAGACTCGTTCATAGTTTTGGGAAGATTTTCTCAAAGCTATTGGCGTCATGGCTGAGTGCACGGATGTCCGAGCTTGTGGATATCAATCAGAGTGCGTTCACTAAAGGGAGATCGATTTAGATAATTACATGCAGTTCCTTAGTGCTATCCGGAGTCTACACCGTAGGCGTTCTCCGTCCATCTTCCTTAAAATGGACATCGCTCGGGCTTTCGATTCGATTTCTTTGCCTTTTATTCTCGAGGTCCTTCGAGCACGTGGATTTGGGGAGCAGTGGTGTAGGTGGATCGTGGCGATGCTTTCCGCGTCCAGCTCGCGTGTCTTGGTTAATGGGCACGCGTCGGAGCGCATTTGGCACTGTCGGGGTCTGCGGCAAGGCGACCCTCTATCACCTTTGCTCTTTGTGATTGTGATGGATGTGCTCGGGGCCCTGTTCCGTGTGGCCGAGGCGAGGCGTCTCTTCCAGCCGTTGTCAGAGTTTGGGATCAAATACCTCCTATCCCTATTTGCGGATGATGTGGCGCTCGTGGTTCGGTCGTCCGCTGTGGAGCTTGATTTGGCGAAGGGGATCTTCGATCTCTTTGGGGATGCGGCGGGGTTGAGGGTGAATTACGCCAAGTGTTCCGCTACGTTGATCCGGTGTGATGATTTGGAGCAAGAGGCCTTCATCGCCTCCCTGCCTTGCGTGGTCAGGGTGTTCCCCTGTACTTATCTCGGATTACCGCTCTCCACCTCCAGGCTGTCCAAACACGAGTTGCAGCCGTATGTGGATAGATTGGCTCGTAAGCTCCCCACGTGGAAGGGCGCTCTCCTGTAGATCCAGGGGAGGGTTGTCCTTGTCCAGGCTGTTCTGTCCGCTATGTCTATCTACATTATGATGGCCATGGACCTCCCCAGGTGGATGATCGACGCTTTCGACGCGCTCTGTAGGGGTTTCTTGTGGTGTGGTAAGGTCAAGGCCAGTGGAGGAGCTTGCCCCATTGCCTGGGAGCGGGTATGTACGCCTAAGTGGATGGGTGGGCTGGGGCTGAGGAATCTTCATCTCCTCAACGAGGCCTTCCGTTTGAAGTGGTTATGGCTTAGTAGAAGGGAGTCCGATAAGCCCTGGCTCACTGCGACCGTTGGGTGTGCGCCCTCGTCCAGGGCCTTGTTCCGTGCATCTACCCGTTCGGTGGTGGGCAATGGAGAAGCCACCCTCTTCTGGTCCGACCGTTGGATCGAGGGGAGAAGCATTGACATGATTGCTCCTCTAGTGCTTCCGTTTGTGGATCTTAAAGTCCAACGTACACATCTCGTGGTGGATGGCCTTCGTGATTAGCTTTGGATTCGTGACATTGCGCTTGGGATCTCGGTTCCGGCCATGGCGCAATACATCGAGTTATGGCATGTGGTGAACGCAGTTGACCAGAGGGTGGGTGACCCCATCCTACCTCTTTTCGGCGAAGTCGGCCTACTTGGCCTTCTTTGTGGGGTCCACCACTTGGCCGCTCCATGCTCCCATATGGGAGTGCAAAGCCCCGTTGAAATATAAGTTGTTTGGGTGGAAGGCGGCGTGGGACCGGTGTTGGACGGGTGTGAGGCGTAAAAAGCATGGTCTCACGTTGGTGGATACCTGTCCCATCTGTCTTCAGGAACCCGAGTCGATCGATCATCTTCTGCTTAACTGTTCTTTCTCGAGACAGATTTGGTTTCAGGTTTTTACAAGTGTAGGGCGCCCGGAGCTCGCCCCTTCTGTCTCCTCGTCATTGGAG
This sequence comes from Alopecurus myosuroides, assembly GCA_028641055.1. NCBI lineage: Eukaryota > Viridiplantae > Streptophyta > Magnoliopsida > Poales > Poaceae > Alopecurus > Alopecurus myosuroides. Next base: position 156,974,385 of record CM054057.1, on the reverse strand, counting down.
GACTGGTGGCTTAAGGCGTTGGTGGGTTGGCCGAAGCCCCAATTGTCGAAGATGAGGGCCCTGGTGTTGTTGGTTATGCGGACGATCTGGGTGGAAAGAAACAACAGAGTCTTCAAGACTTCTTCGAGGACGGTCTCGATGCTATTAGATTTCCTTATGGAGGAAGCGGCTAGGTGGAACAAAGTGGGGTCTATATAATTTGTGTCGTGAGTGGGGGTGGCCCTTAGGGGCGCTGTGGTTGTGGTGTTTGTACTGATCCTACTCTTTTTCTTCTATATAAAAAAGGCGTGCAGTTCGCGCGTTCCTAAAAAAAATGTGGCATCGACGAACTATTCTTTGCTGAAGTCATAATTAACCAGGATGAACATATAGAAATGGTGGTCAGCTGTTTCGGCATGGTTAAACCTACTGACGATGGTATTGTTCTCTTTGATCTTTGCCTGCATGTTGTTCCAATATATATCTTCGGTTATATGTTAACAATGGGTTCATTATACTGAACTTGCATTTGGGTTATCTCATCTCTTATCATTGAGCTTATTTGTAATATCTCAAACTGGTTTGTGCAGCCACTTAGTATTTACATAGCCATGCGCTATCTTTTTCCCTTTCAGTTGGTTATTTGGCCAGTCAAAATGACAATTTCCTTCTTAAAAAAATAAAGGTGAATGCTATGGTTGTGATGTGAAGCACCCCAACGATGCTGCTGCATATTACTGTGGTCAAGATAGACCACACTGTGCGTGTTCTCTATTTGGTAATATGGGATGGACAGACCACGATGAAACTGTATGTATAATGATTTATTCCCTGCTTAGCTGTTTACCATTGTAGCTGCTTTTATTCATGATCAATCGCATGTTTATATAGTTGGAAGACGAGGAAGAAAGGGTAAGACGTTTCTATGAGGATGAGGTAATCACATACCTTTGGTGGCATAGTACCATTTGCAGTAGCAATCATAGTTGGTTTGTTGGTTGATTGTTTATTTTTGGCAGGGTACTCATGATCCGCATTACGAGGAGACAGTGAAGAAACAGATGTCACTTCAACAATTCAAGCCTACATATAGGAATTTGGCAACTACAGAGGAAGGCTAAGGGCATCTCCAACAATATACATGTCATCGTAAGATAGCATGCCAACTCAGCTAAAATCATACATGGCATAGTAATAATGAGGTGAGAGAATATAGGTTGTATGATATGCAACCAACAAGGTAGCACGTATGCCAAGATACTTTTTTCTTTGGTCCCACTAAATAGACTATATGATTGGATAGATTGTACTACTTTACCAACAACTCTACCAAAAACCATTGAGATAGTTGTATGATAACTTGTTGGTTGATGAGTTGGACAACTATCATACGGTCTTATCTTACAACCCATTAAAGATGCCCTAAGTAGGGCGCTGGAGTGGTGCAGACTATGAATACTAAGGGGTCGACTATGAATGCGAAGGGTCTCCATTTGAACTTTCTCGTGACCGAATGTTTTAATGTTAAGCTTGTCATGTTGTTGACTAAGTATGTCCTGTTGTGAAGACATCGAAAAGGAAAAGAACATTCGGTTTGAGATGGACCTATTAATCGTAAGGGAACTGGTGGTGGTTGCAGATCTTACAGAAGTTCATTAACCAAAATTGGACACTTTTTTTTGCAAATAATCAAAATTGGAGACTTATGCAGTCTGGTTGGTTGTCTTTCAAATTCGAAACCCACTGGTTGCTTCTGTTTAGATGTGAATATCTTATGAGGGATTGATTTCTGTTCCTCCCCACACTTGGGGCTGTTCAAAATTGGAGACTTATGGAGTCTGGTTGCAAACCCTTTGGGGATTATCCCCACCAATCACCAAATGTACACTTGTACCAAACAAGGACTTATGGGGATCGTTATTCTCCGGCCTTCTCTCGGTGGTGGACATTGGCTAGGGCGGAGAAGGACGACAGGGGGACATTTGCGGGGTGTGGAGGGACAATAGAGTCAGAGGTGGATGAAGGTGATGGATCAAGACGATATTTGGGTGAAATGGGATGAGTCCGGGGTGACAGATCCCACATGGTGAGCGTGTCTGGGTGGTCTCATTTTTGTCCCACATATGAGAATGAGTTTGAAAGTTGTTGGAGATGTCAGACATTTGGGCTAACTTTGGGGGACCGGTTGGATGAGTGTTCTCTATGCGGCCAGGCGTGGGGTGGGGGGCAATCGTTTGCCTAGGTGTTGCCGGAGGTGGTGCAGCTGTGTGCTAATTTTTTTTAAATAATACACTTTTTTACGGAAAGTAAAAAAATAATACGCGAAATTTGTAAATTGCAAAAATATGATCCAGTCGAGTTGGGCCACTGCGACTGGGCCTGTCGCGTTGGCAGAACACGACGAGGTCCTGTCGTGTTAGCAGAGCACGACTAGGGTGCAGTCGAAGTGCGCCAACGCGACAAGTGGACATGTCGTCTTAGGGACTAGTCGCGTTCCCCCAACTCAACAGGTCCCTAAAAAAAGGAAAAAAAAATCTCCGGCTTTAGTAATAACCCGTTTGATTGCAAATTCTTATAATTATTTTGCAAAGGAGAACAATAATTTGATATAATAGAATGCGCATAAGGAATACTAATATTACTCGACGACTTCACTTTGCCCTCCCACTTGTTCGTGATGGAGGCATGAAGTCGTCATCACTGTTTTCATGAGCTACGGTTTTTGATGAACCAGCACGCTTACACATAGCCTTAAATCTAGCTACACTTCTCGGCGTAAAGTCATCGTCACTGTTGTCATCATCAACTGTCTTGGATGCGCCGCCACTCTTCCCCTTCGACGTGTCAGCAGTCTTTCCTTCCGATGCGGCACCACTCTTTCTCCTTGTTGCGCTAGTCAGTCTTCCCCTTTGATGCGGTACCAGTCTTCCCCTTCGATATTGTGTTAAGAATCCAATGAGCGTGGCGGTTGTCTTCTGGAAACCCTCGTGGACATGGTCCAAAGAGTATGTTCATCCAGCCAAAGTGCGGGATCTGTTTGTTCAGGAACTCTGCGTCTGCAGGATAGTGCTGCACATTGAGAAAAAAAGCGAAAACAGAAACCAGAACGATGCAAATCGGTTTGAACATGATGAAAACTCGTAAATCGATTACCTGAACGTGAAGTGCATAGGCCTCCTCGGAAAAACGTATCTTATCGCTAGTATTGAAGATTGACATACCCCGAAGCCCCGACTCGATTTTTTTAGCTCAACTATTCTGCACCACTTATGATGCCACCTCAATAGTTCACTCCTAATTTCATCGGTGGATCTAGGCGGGAGGTTATATCTGGCTAATTTCCCCCCTAGAGAAATAGTGTGGGCCGACTCAGTCATTAGTTCATTAAAACTAACTGGAATTCTACCGTCCCTCGTAATCTTGCAAGAACCTTGTGCCGCATGATATAGAATATACCATGAGCTTTCTGGATCGAGACCAGGACTACCACTATCAGCCATTACTCTAAGTTAAGTAGACAAAATACACACATCCATCTGAAAGAATGCATGGGTTTATATAGGCGGGAGACGGTGGCGGGAGATGAGTGACGGGAGAAAAATGGCGGGAGACGGGGGCGGGAAAAAATTGGCGGGAGACGTTGGTGGGAAAGAAATGGCGGGAGACGATGGCCGGGAAAAATTGGCGGGGGACGGTGGCGGGAAACAAATGGGGGAAGACGTTGGCGGGAAAGAAATGGCGGGAGGACCTTAGGGGAAGAAAAGTGGGGGCAATGTATTTCAGTTCTATCTTATTGCGTTAAATATGTCAGACGTATGTAGAGACACATAAATAGGTAGATAAATATATATCATACATAAGTCCATAAATATGTCTCATACATAGGTAGATAAATATGTCTCATACATAAGTCCATAAAATTTGTCTCATACATATGTAGATAAATATGCAGTACTCGAAAATCTTACTCCCCCTGCGTGGCCGCGCTACACGGGGAGGGGGTGGCACGGGAGTCGACCTGCCATACCTGTGGGGTATCCTAGTTTGACGAGGCACTGTGAAGCTAGCATCGTGTCCATCATCTTCATCATGTGTACCTTGTGTGGGGAATGGTGGAGGAGTATGCATAGTAGCACGCTGTGATGGAGGAGTCTGGAGAATGGGAATCTGAGTGTGCTCAACGTTACTGCGTACCCACGCGTCCTGGGTCCTCCTAAAATCAAATGACCCACTATCAGTCTCCCAGGTGCCTCCGGACGTAGTCTGCCCAAACAGTCCTGCAGAGGTGGAGACAAATAGTTATTAAATATATACATAAGACTCAATTTGTAGGTAACAAAATGGAAGTGAAAGGTATGCGTACGTACCTTGCTGTGTATAATCTGTGTGTAGCTGTTGCTGCTGGTGCTGCAAAGACGAACCTCCAGCCTCACCTAGGCCCGGTGGCCTAAACATATGCTGTGGTGGTAGACGAGGACGTGGCTGATGACGTTGCGGCGGTGGTTCTGGCTGGTCCATGGAGCGGCGCCGCGACTGGTTGAACTGAGGCGGAGGGCGCTGTACATGGTGGTGTTGAACAACGTCTGAACTCCGGTTGCACGTGATAGCCTCCCAGATTCCTTTGAGCCTCCCTTCGACGCGTGTCACCCAGTTCTGGTGCTAGGTACGGTCTATCATAAGCGGTGCCGAAGAAAGGGACCGTGCATAATGGTCACATTTGTCCCGAAGATCATCAGTTAGCTGGGCCTATTTATCACAGAAAGCATGACATAAAACACAAGCATAAATAAGGAAAAAAGATAGTCCATGCATAGTTAACGAGAATATATATTACCCCGTATTGTCTGGATCCTGAAGTATCATGACTTGGATATGTATCAAATGCAGTAGCGGCCTGTATTTGATCCGGATGAGGGTGGTTTATGATACGTGTCCGCGTGGATTCCATGTACCTGACCAAATAGCGCTCGAATATAGATGCATCAAAAGGAGTGGTCTCGTCCCAGCGTTGTGTCAAGGCGGTGTACCACTCGTTCACATAAGCGCCAAGCCGTTGGAGCCACTGATCCTCCGTCCAGGTAACTCCCTTCCTCGTGTTGCTACAATGTGTGAAATAATGCGTTATGGTTAGACATATAAGGTATGCATCTTGCTGGAAATAATGTGAAATGATACGAAAGAATAGATAGAATATACGTACTCGTGGATAATGTTAGGCACGGGGCAGTCCTGAGGGGGAGGAATCTCCAACTGTAGCAGTCCAAACTGGCGCATAACCCTCTGTTGGGACATCTCCTCGACGCAAATATCATAGACGATCTTCGACTTTGTCATCCAGTAGTCCCGGTCCCTAGTGCAGAGGTTAGACATGCCTCCGGGGTATCTAGCATGTATGGCTTCGTTAGTATACGGCTCCCAGATAACCGAAGTGTACACATCGAACTGCTCGTTTAGAGCTGTGTACGCACACTTTGTCTGATCATGTGCATACGATCTCTGTGGAAAAAGAAATATTAGCAGACATAATGTTTGCAAATTCATGTACGAATAAACGACAAAATACATACCTTGCGAGAGGTCCAGATCATAGAGAAATTAGGCATGTCGATGTAATCCGCGTCATACATCTCCTCGACCCCGAATGGCTCGTCCAGCTGTAGGATTGGCCGTCCTATCGAGAATCTCTCCCAGGACCACAACTGCAGAAAAATAGGGCACCCTAGCAGAGCTGATTTCTTCTCAGAGAGGCAGCAACCCTTGCACAAAGCACGGTACGTAGCTGCTAGTAATGCCGAACCCCTCCAACGTATAACCGTCTCCGGATCCTGAGCGTACGCAATGTTCATTGCAAGAGGGATAAAGTTCGCGCCAACCGTGTCTCCCTGGTTCTCGGTGAACATCACCCTGGACAAGAGCCAGATTATATAGGCTTCTAGGCAAACACTGATTTGTGTGGCATCCAAACCGTCATGAAAGTTCTCGATCTGTGTTAGAACAGAAGTGTTAGTGAAAAGTTATAACCCGTAAGAAATATGTGAGGCCTTGTAACGAACCTGAATTTTTTTTAACCATGCTAGTTTCGGTCCATGTGTGCCTCTTGATAGAAGCTCAAGAGTAGGAAACGCATTGTGAAACCGTTGTGTCATCGATTCCTGCCAATGAACCGGTTTCTACAATGGTCCTATGGGTTGTCCCGCCAATGAAAACCCGAGCAAGTAAGACACATCCTCTAGAGTGGGAGCCATCTCTCCCCAGCGAAAGTGAAAGGTATATGTCTCGGGCCTCCATCGGTCCACCAGGCATGAGAGTAGAGAGTGGTCAATAAGTACGCGTGTACCGCCATCTCTATGCTCTACCAGCCGCGCGAACGGTAAAAGACTACTCCATTTTAGCCTACAAAAGCGAACATACAAATATTAGATGCACGCACTACCAGGGAAAAACTTACCCGTGACGCACCAATTTTCTTATCCGTGACGCACATGGGCGCGTCACGGCTATCACGCCGCGCCTATGGGTTTAGCCGTGACACACCTAACTGGTGCGCCGCGCCTATTTATACCCGTGACGCACGGGCGTGGTGCGCCGCGGCTACTGCTAGGCGCGTCACGCCTAACCTCTCAGGTGCGTCACGGGTACCCTTTTTGGTGCGCCACGGCTATACTATGCTGTATTTTTTTTAAATACGCAGTACCGTATTTATACAGGTATATACAGCTCAAATACAGAAGAATATCAGTAGACAAAATGTATCAAAACAGTTCTCTGACAAACAAATTATATATCATAGTTGATCATAACAGAATCACAGCAAATTGACAAAAATAAGTATGCAATTGACAGCAAAATGACAGAATAAAGTTTCATAACAGAAATATTCTCGAACAATAGTCTCGATCATCACCACATAGTTCAACAAATATTACATAGTCTCGAAAACAACCATACTACTAATAAATCCAGGAGTTAGTCATATGGAAATGATTTTTTGTTCTAATTTTAACAAACTCGTCATCTATCTAGCGGGCTGATGTAGTTGATGACCATCAGCATGTCCAAGTTGGGGATGTCACTATTCCTCATGGTGATCAGAATAGCTCGGCCAGCCTCCATACCAACTCTTGCGGAATGGAACTGCCTCCATGCTTGAGATTTGAGGATGACGCGACCATCAGCATTATCCCAGGTGATCGGAACTGCGGTGACATTTCCTGATTCTCCACGGCGTACTCCAATGGTACCTTTATGCTCCATGCCAGCACTGTCCGCTACCGCCATAGGTATTTTCTAGAACACACAATTCCAAAAAAGAATAAAAGCACAATGTCACATACCGGCCACATTATAACATAAGCAACTATAGGAATAAGAAAGTGTTAAGAAACATACCATGACATGTCCATTGGAGATATTAGTGTTGGTGATGCGATGCACGAAAGGGACCCCGATGTAGCTATCTATCCGGGCTAGTTTCTGAAGGACACGGTCCTTCTCAAGCTCGCTAAGATTGGCTCTTTGAGCAACCACCACATGTTTCCATGGGTCCTCCTCGTCCATATAATCATCATTGTTCCCTATTTCCTCCTCACTACCTCCATCCACCTGTATACTCTCGCTATCCTCGCTCGCAATCTCGCCCATATACAGAAGTACGATACGAGGTTGCGGTCCTGCCATAGAGAAGTGAATGAGATCACCTCCGCTTAAATTATAGGTGGTGATGATAGACCGCAATTGTTCCCCGTAGAAGTAGGTCTTCTTTCTTTCTTTCTTCACTCGAAGAATGTAAATGGTCCCGTGAACATCGAAATCCACGTTATTGCCTACTAACTCGTTGAACTCTTCCCGAATATTGCATGGTACAATCTAAAAAAGAAATATAAAAGAATCTTTTGTTAAGAAACATACCAATCTAAGCTGGATAGTAAAACGAAAGAACACAAGTTGCAGGTTAACATAAAAAGAACCGTTCGTTAATTACCAAAGAATCAAGGTGACCGTCGTTCAGCTGAATCATAAAAAAAGACCCGGTGAATTGTCCTTGGGCAAATAGGGACCGACATACTTTGCAAGCCATGTTCTATTAAATTAAGAAAGTAGACATAGAGGTATAAAGCATCAGGTATAAAGCATCAGGTACAAAGCATCAGGTATAAAGCATCAGGTGTTAGAAGAAAGCAACATTTTACTTGTGACAACTAGCTGAACAAAATACATGAGGAAATGACTGAAGCTAATGCAGTAGTGACATAAAATACAAATCAATTGGAGTTGCAGTGGTGCACCTTTTTTTGGCCCTTTGTGCACATACTAGTAGACTGCACTATCCATGTAGCGAGATAAAAAAATTCCATATGTTTGGTGACAGAGTAGTGCAAGGTTACAGCGATCATCGGCTCATCACAAGTGCTTTGGTTTATTATATTTTTCAGAATGGTTACACAACTTCTCTCCTTAATTTGACAAGATATTTTACTTAAGAGGCATCAACACACATTTCTCCATGGTTTTCTGTAGATATATATATATGGAAGAGATATGGCTCTGTTCAAATGCCTAGTAGCTAATCAACCATATTTAGCCCTCATTTGCACAACGAAGTTTGTTAAATTTTCTAGCGTTGTCGGTCACTTAAGGGTGATCTTGGTTTCAACTCCCAGTTTCTTGCATCATCAGCTGCTATGTGCTATGCTTTTTTTGTTTGCTTCAAAGTTTATTTGCAGACATTAGCGTAGTTAACCTTTCCCATCGTAAAATCTACATTGTTTGTTCTCTAAGCATTGATTCAATCTCTAAGCATTGACAAGGGCATGAGTATGGCCCGCTTCTAATTGACATTGTGAACTGAACTAGTACAAGTATATGTCAAGTTGTTGTTACTCCTATGGTATGCAGTAACACAAGTAAATATATTGGTCAGTTTCAGTTAACATGGTACTGCAATTGTCACGATTTGGCAGATCATTCCAAGTTGCAAAGTAGGATTCGTTGAAGAAACAACTATTGCTTATGTTTCTACGTACATGTTTGAAAATTTGACAAATCTGTAAGGAGATGAGGATTGCTTATGTTTTAACATGGTTTATTCACATTCAAGGTAGGTGCCTTTTAGAGTAATAGTATAAATCTCCACTTTTCTGTTGGTTGACAGCTCTATTATGCTACAGAAACCACAATGGCAAGCAATTTTTGCTTTGCTTCTGTGGTAGTTGATCTTAGGGTTCGATCTCCAAGAGATTGGTAACAATGTCATGCTAGGATTGGTAACAATGTAAACATCTGTGGCAACAGTGCTTCTACATGTGTTGAAGATGACAGAAAAAAATAGAACACTCATAATTGTAGTAGCAGCTACTAGGCTGCATAATCTGCAGGAGCAGAGAAAGAAAAAGCCTACAGCCTACCAGGCTGCATAATCTGAACAACCTAAACAGCAACAATTTCAAACATCAAACTAGGGTTCGATCTCTGGCTCTCCTCCTAACCCAGCACTACCTGAACAACGAAGAACAACGAGATGGCCTAGGGTTCGATCTCCAAGAGATGGCCTAGCTAGGGTTCGATCGGTTTCAGAAACAAGAACAAGAAAAGGATAGGATGGATGGAGGAGGGGCTTACCTGGGGCTCGGTGTGGTCGTTCATGTTGGGGAAGTAGGGGAAGAAGATGGCAGCCTTGGCACTCCTGCAGGTGGACGGCGTCGAGGACAAACCGGGCGGATGGCAACACGACTCCTCCTCGTCCTGGATGGTGGCCCGGCTCCTCCTCCTTGTCCTTGATGGCGGCGTGACTCCCCCTCCTATTGGGACTCCTCCTCCTCCTGGTCGTGCTCCGTAGTTGGCAGCAGGCGGTGGGGCGGTGGGCGGCGATGGAGGTGGGCGGTGGGGCGGTGGGCGACGGAGGTGGGAGATGGAGGTGGGCGGCGATGGAGGTAGGCGGTGGCTAGAGGGGCAGCGGCGCGGCGCAGTTCAATCGGATCGAGATTGGAAGAGCTAGATGAGACGGGGAAGAAGAGGGGAACGGCCGCCTCGTGCTTATAGAAGGGGATAACCGTGACGCACCGCGGAGAGGTGCGCCGCGCCTATCTCACATATCCGTGACGCACCAGCGGCTCGGTGCGTCGCGGGTATGCCTCGGAGGCTCGCCACCCCGGCCCCACACATAGGCACGACGAGCCATCTGTTTGGTGCGCCGCGGGTAAGGCTATAGGCGCGACGCACCAAACCGCGGTGCGCCACGGCTATTAGGCGTGACGCGCCGTATTGCAGGTGCGTCACGGGTATCATCACTTCTATAGTTATTTTCCTAGTAGTGCACGTGACCAATTAGTATGTACAATTTTATTACTGTGTTTAAATTACGTACCGCTCAACCCAGGCAGGGTGAATCCTCCAGTACTCCCTAGGAGTGCGGGTGATCAGTGGGGGGAGAACTTTCTCCTCTAGTAGCCGTCCCCGGTGGGTTACCTCGATCTCCCGACGCAACAACGACATCCTGCCCTTATTTTACAACATTTTGCATACAATGTACGAGTGTAATCAAAATTTAAAACATAGTTCCACACATATTACAAATTTAAAACATAGTTCCACACATATTACAAATTTAAAACCACTACGAGAGTCATAACAAATTTAAAACATAGTTCCACACATATTACAAATTTAAAACATAGTTCCACACATATTACAAATTTAAAACCACTACGAGAGTCATAACAAATTTAAAACATAGTTCCAAACATATTGCAAATTTAAAACCACTACGAGAGTCATAAAAAATTTAAAACATAGTTGCACACATATTACAAATTTAAATCTGGAATACCACGACCACGACGTGCTCTCCCTCTTCTGCCACGCGTGCCTCTAGCACGGCCACGACCGCCGGCAATGACATAAGTTGGACAATTAGGGTCCCTATGGCCAAACTGATTGCATAGAATGCATTTCCTAGTTGGGCCTCCTGCTTCAGATTCATCCATATCATTACGGATGCGCTGACACTGTCGTCTACCTCTACTTGTACGCATTTTAGCTGGGTCTGGAATGTACTGTCTCTCAGCAGAGTTAACGGTGTTAAAATTACCCATTGAACGAAATCCCATGAGCTCACCTGTCCATGTATTTAGGACAGCTTGTTTCAGATAATATGGAGACACAAACGAAATTGCATCGAGACCGAGCTGTCCGCAAGCAGCAAGAACATGTGAGCACGGGAAGGTGAAGCAACTTTGGTTTGTTGCATGTGCACTCGCACGTTGGCCAAACTTCATTACCAATTTTGACCTCGTGCGTCCTCAACTCATTACCACATCCAAATTTGTTGTTAGCTAAGCGCACCTCGAACCTCCTTTCTTGATTTCGATGGAGATCACTGTGTGCGACCTAGCCTTTTCCATCTTCTCATTCATGTACTTCGTAATCTTTTCACAATAGCGTGTGTTCGGGTTATTGACGATATGCTGCTGAGCTCTTTCACGTCTATCTTTGAAGTATTCACAGTTCCATAAAAAATTCCCTCCACAATGGCTGTAAGTGGCAAAGCCCGGTTGCCTCTGAGAACAAAGTTATATGTTTCAGCAAGGTTGGTTGTCATAACACCGTACCTTGCTCCGTGTGTGTCATGCAACAAAGACCATCTCTCTAGAGGCTCGTGCTCGATCCACTGCTCAAAGGTTTTAATGGTCCTTGCTAGCCTTCTCCGCATACCAGGCGGGTCGAATCCGGACAAGTCACACATGCCAACAGGCTCCTCTTCAAGGGCAGTTGTTCCTGTTGCTAACTGGGCAGCTACTGCTTGTACATGTGCCGCCACGGCTGCATCTCGTGCAAGTCTCCTATCCCTTACATGTCTCTGTGTGCACACATTCAGTCTGCCGCGTATCAGCGTGTACTTCCATTCCTGATTCGCTTGCAAAGTTTTCTGAAAAGATTCATAAGATTCCTGATTCCCCAGGTGCCGCATACACCAACGGCTCTGCATGTCAGTCCACGGAGTTGGTTCTTCAGGCAAAGGGTTTGTGAGTGTCTTTATAGCACTCAATATACCTGCATGCCTGTCATGAAGGATGCACACATTCTGCTTATCCTTGACCACTGCTATTTTCAGCTGCCTAAAGAACCATGTCCAGCTTTCAATGTTCTCGCTCTCAACAAAAGCAAATGCTAGTGGAACGACTTGATTGTTGCCGTCTGTACCAATGGCTGTAAGGATCTGACCCCTGTACTTGCCAGTAAGAAAAGTGCCATCTACACAAATCACTGGTCGACAATGATTGAAAGCTTCGATGCAAACACCGAAAGAGAAGAACACTCGATGAAGCACCCTAACTGTTGGGAACTCTGGCATATACCAGTTTTGGATATCCACATATGTGCCTGGATTCCGGTCACGGAGTGTGAGCAGTAGCCGAACAACAGAGTCGTAAGCATCAAAAAACGACCCAAATCTGTTCTCGAGGGCCCTTTGCTTAGCCCTCCAAGCGGTGCCATAGGAAATATGGTACTTAAACCTGACAAACACTTTCGTCTGAATATCTTTCACTAGCATCGCTTTGCTCTCCACTATCTCGGTGTAAAGCAACCGAGCAATAAGAGTAGACGAAAGGTTCTTATGAGTTTGTGGGATACTTGAATTAACACATGTGTGCTGAATCAAGTCACTGATCTTCCAGCTCGTGCCATACTTAGGGAGATATCCATGCACCCTCCCGGGACAGTTTATGTCAACACATTCCATTGTCAAGTATTTCTGACTTGACACCTTAGTTTTGAAAACTCTTTGTGTCGACATTGCCCAATCAATTACTGCATCCTTCAGAGCTTCCTTGTCAGGATACATAGCACCCAACGCAAGGTTGTTCTGATGATATTGCCAGGCAGAATCATGCCCATCGTCGACAGTCATTGCCGAACTGAAGTCTTGCCTCCATGCTGCAGGATTTGGCTGCACCACTTCGTCCACTTCTTCATCTGACTGGTCAGAATCCTCGTTATACATACTTTCAATATCTGTATCTTCATCTTCCATCTGGTTCTGCATCTGCCCGTCAATCTCGTCACCGTCTGCCTCACCGCTGAGATAACCAGTTTGACTGTGCTGGCCTATTTCTATGTCAGGATTACCGCCATCGCCTCCAGCTGCTCGACTACTATGTCCGGTTTCATAATATTGAGAGGAACCAGAATAGTTAATCTCTTCACTCCTCTGTCCAGGATTGTATCCATAATCAATCTCAGGTTCAATCACCTCCTTCTTGACAGGGAGTACTAAGGCCATAGGATTTACACTCCTTTTTTCACAACCTTGTAACCAGCTAGACCACTGAGAGTCTCTCTCTATCGCCCTCAAATAAAATAAAGGGTTTGACCTAGATCGGCTCCACAGAGCATGTACACCGACGGTGTATGTTTCAGTATCAAGATATAAACTTCCTGTCAACCATTTTTTCAACTGGCTAAGACTCCAGGATTGCGGCGCACACAACTCAACATCTATACTGTCATACGAACTCAAATCAACTCCCAGCTCATTTTCTTCTACAGTACCGGCACCGTAAAAGAACATGAACTTCACTAAATCAGACATCTGTGATGGCATAAAAAATAACCGTCTTCGTTATATTAATCGGTTATTATATTTATGCGCTATACTACTTATTACGATCGCACCTAACATAAATAAAAATACTCGCAGGCATCTAACAAAAAAACTATTTACCAGAACAATTTTACTAACATAACTTTCAAACTATATACTCGCACACATTAAAACAAATATACCAGCACCGCAAAAATAAATATATTTCACTAAATCTAACAAAAAATACCATTTACCAGAACAATTTTACTAACATAACTTTCAAACTATATACTCGCACGCATTAAATCAAATATACCAGCACCGCAAAAATAAATATATTTCACTAAATCTAACAAAAATACCACTACCGCAAAAATACGTTTAAATATATATCTAGCATACATCTAACAAAAACACGTAAACATGCACAGAATAAGAGAGAAATCGCGTCGAAATCATACCTTCAAGCCTGACAATTTTAATCGTTGGTGTAGGGTCAGCGCACGTCGATGTCGGGTCAGCGCAGCAGCACCGCGGCAATGCAGCCCGCGGACAGCACCACGTACAGCAGCTCCACCACCATTGCTGCCATATCCACCACCACAACCACCAGCTCCACCAAAACAACCACCACGAGCTAGCTCATCACGGGATCGACTGCTCCATAGCCTCCTCTATCCCTCTACAATCCAACTACGGTGGAAAATCTCGTTTCTATTGGTGCAATATGCTGGAAAAATTCGAGCAAGCAGCTGGTTCACAGGAAGAAGGAAGAAGGAAGAAAGGAAGAGAAGGAGAGGGGGAAGAAGGAGGTCCGCGGGCGCTGCATTTGTACTCAGCGCCCTGTCGTCCTCTGCCACTGCGACATGGGCCCTGTCGCACTCTGCGAACTCGACGGCCCCCCTGTCGTCTCCTGCGAACGCGACTGCCAGGCGCGCAGTTCGACAGCGGCGTCGACGTGGCCCGGCCAATCAGCGGGCGGCGCGTGGCAACGGACGGCGCAGTCGTCGTCGCGCAATGCGACTACGGCCCACTCGTCCTCGCGGAATGCGACAAGGGCGCAGTCGCAGTGGGCCAGCCCTTCTGGGTAATATTTTTGAAATTGATAAATTTCACGTATTATTTTTTTATTTTCTTTTAAAAAGTGTATTATTTAAAAAAAATTAGCCAGCTGTGTCAACCACGTTCGATTGGCCGGTACACCTACTTGTGGAAGGGAAGGGAAGCCACCTTTTACGAACCAAATTATCTATGTCAACGAACCTCGATTGGCCCGTGTAGGTAGTGATGTCTCCAGCCAAGTTATATAAGCACATCATCTACTCGTGGAAGGGAAGCCAGCTTTACGAGCCAAATTATGTATGTGAAGTTGTCAACGAACCTTGATTGGCCCGCGTAGGTACGTGATGTCATCTAATATGAAATGGAGGGAGTATAAGCAAAGCATTAGCTCCGTATCGTGCAAACACTAATTGACCGCTGATCGGGGGGAGAGAGAGATGGAGGTCACGGTGGTGAGCTTGGCGAGGTCCGTGCTGGATGGCGTGCTGAGCACCGCTCGCTCCGCCGTTGCCGACGAGGTCGCGCTCCTCCTGGGCGTGCCCAGGGAGGTGGACTTCATCCGCAGCGAGCTGGAGATGATGCAGTCCTTCCTGAGGGTCGCCTCGGCGCGCCACGACACCGCCGCGCGCACCGACGACACGGTGCGGACGTGGGTGAAGCAGGTGCGCGACCTCGCCAACGACGTCGAGGACTGCCTCTTCGACTTCGCCCTCTACTCCGCCACGGCCTCCTCGTGGCCGTCGTGGCTCCGGCCGGGCGCCCTCCCCAGCGGCCACAGCATCGCCGAGCGGATCCGTGACCTCAGGGCCAGCGTAGAGGAGCTCAGCAAGCGCAACTCGCGCTACCGCGTCCTCGTCGACACGCCCAGCCCCAGCGGCGCCGCCGCCGCCGAGGTCGACGACCAGCTGCAGCTCCTCCCCTATCACGACGGCGACGGCGCGTTTGACGCCGACCACGCGTTCCAGGAGTGGGACATCATCGGGAGGACCCGCGAGAAGGCCCAACTCAAGGACCTCATCTCCCGCGGCGACGTCGCCGCGCTGGCCGTGGTGTCCGTGTGGGGGATGGGCGGCATGGGCAAGTCGTCGCTCGTGAGCATGGTGCGCAACGACCCCAAGCTCCTTGACGCGTACGACTACGGCGCCTGGGTCACCGTGCGGCACCCGCTCGACACCGCCGACGACTTCATGCGCCGGCTCAGGAAGCAGCTCGGACTCCGGCCGGCAGCCGCGCACGACGACCACCGCGACCTCAAGGACCACCTCAAGGACAAACGCTACATGATCGTTGTCGATGACCTGGAAACCAAGGAGGAGTGGGATCAGGTATGGCCAAAACTATTTAACTTGAAGAACACAAAGGGAAGCTGTGTCATCGTCACCACGCGCCGGGAAGACCTCGCCCGGCACTGCGCCGGAAGCGTCGGGGACCGGCATAGCCATGTCTACGAGCTCAAGCCACTTGGGGAGACGGAGTCCATGAAACTCCTATGCAACAAGGTGAACCCCTTAAATCCTACCTACCGGTGTTGACCAATTTTCGATTCTTCAGCATATTAATTAGACCGCTCCCTCCGTTCCAAATTAGCTGGGTTAGATTTATTCATATTTTCACAATTCCACGTCGATTAATTCGACACAGAGTGAGTATAAAATTGCATAGTACTAATAAAATACTAAAATTCTCATTGGTGTAATTAAATTCAGTTTATAACAACCATTCTTATTACGCTAAAGGTAATGTTGGAGCCTTCACAATGTCTACGAGCAGATTGTTGCAAATCATTAAGAATGTGTCATGCTGAAACGTATCAACAATTTAACATTTCAAAATTGATGGTTGTCGAGTTCGTACTCATTGATAAAATCCCACAACTCTCACATTCTAGCATCTCGGGATTACTAGTTACAAAAAGATAAACACCTAAAATCACAATTCAACTAATAGGTAGGGAACCATCTTTCTCACCAAATTAACAAATCGATAAGCAAGTGAAAGGACAAGTCACCATAGGATCCTTAGTGTTGTAAGGAATTATGGGAAAATGAATTATCTTCGACGTGGGAAAGGAGGTCACTCCGAACATTCATTTTTTGCATGTCCATACATATCCACATTATCTTTAATGAATTCAACAAACAATTAACTTTCATGAATGCATATAAAAATTGTTATCGGGTCATTAATAAATGCAATTGTTTCTATCTATGGAACAAAATAGGAAATGAAAGGAAACTAAAAATTGAGTTTCATAGAATATTTTTATATAGTCCATACACACCCAATTTCTTATGTGAATAAGTTGTTAGATTTAGTATATGAATCTAAAATCTAAAGTGGAAAATGAGTAAAATAAAGTCAACAATTTTATTTTTATGGTAAAGCATATATAATGATCAACTTTGGTAAACCGCCATCCGACATTCATAGTAAAAAACATGCATTAATTGTTTCAAATTACGAATGACACAGCTAGTGTGCATTCTGTGTGTCAACATTTTATTGGTACAAATGAAGTAATCTATATCATTAGAAAGCATATGATCGAAAGATATTATGAATCCATCACAAAGTTCATCATAACTAGAAGCGATGATGAACTAATAGGAAGGTATGAAGAAACGATCGTGTGGATGTAAAAGGATTGACATCGGGACAAAATAATGGTTGGATCTATGCACAATGAGGCTACCAGACCATAGAAAAACAAGGTGTTGCAGCAAGAGTAATAAATGTTAGACGCAAAATTATATTACGTGAGTATTAAGTAAGTTATTTTTGCTATACATCAAGTCAATGAAAACTACATTACAAAATCAATCAAAGACAAGTTACGATGAGATTCGGTGAGATAATGATTTAGAATTTTTTTCATAAGTACGCATTGATTAATACACTGCATTATGTATACATGCCACACAAAAAATAGAGTAAAATGAGTATGTTTGGATTCCTATGAAGCCACGAAGTTTGCACTAGTCAAATTTGTTACGTGAATGATGAGATGGGTGGATTAAGAATGCATAAGGTCTAGAAATAGATCGTAAATATTTAGATTTAGTTATGAGTTAAGAGTTTTTCAAATATTAATAACATGCATCATATTGAGATTTTTATTTTTGGTGTCTAATTACAATTGACAATGAAACAAAAATAGTTTGTTGAGAATGATGCGAGGAGTCACAAAGCTCCAAATTTAATAGTTAATATAAATTTATGTTGTATGATTAAAAGTATATAATTATATGGTCATTTTTATTGTGTATAACTATTATGTATTTTTTTTTAGTAATCTAGCTGCACAAATGCATAGGAATTAGAGAAATATGAGTATGTGGGCAAAAAACTAGGTGCATTAAATTGCACGACCGGAATAATATAATTGCAATACCACAATGATGAGGAGGGTAGAGTAATTAACCACAGGGTGTAGATTTAATTATTGGTTATAAATTCTATTAATCATGGAAGCGTTGTAACAACATGTTCATCATCCTTTAGCATTTAACTAATTTTCAGAAATGGATATAAAAGTATAGATTTTCTAGCCTTGGGGGTATGAAAAACTATATAAATTTATCAACCACCAAACAAATATAAATAGTTATCAAAGTTATGCAAAGACCATGTCAATATCCAAAGCCACAAACATATAAAGATGTACAAACTCTAGCCGACACTCACTCTAGTTATTTCGTAAAGGATGAGCTAAGAAAACATTGTGCATTTAGGACCCTCAGGGTCTACATATCTTGGACGTGGAAAACATCGGGTTGGATCATTGAATTTCACCCTACAAGCTGAACACGCACAATATGCACCATCCATTGTCCATAACCTAGAGATTATAATTTTGAGGTGCTATATATATGTGATTCTCCTCCCAAGTCACAAAATAGGCAGCCTTATATGAAAACAATATTTGATGGCGTGGTGGAGTTGTTGCACATACTGTTTTAGGTGCTTGTGTTTATACATTTTTAAAGGAGGGGGTCATTTGGGGGGGGGGGGGGGCGTGACGGTGACGTTTTGGCTCCTGGATGCATATGCACCCGGTTTTAAAAATACATTTTGAACAAAATTGGAAATATCAAAAAATTTGATTTTTTTTTTGAAACATAGTTCTTAACATTCTAAATGTTCAGAAGTCATTTCACGAAAATCAGATATTTTGTGTGACCTATGTAAAAAAGACAAAATTTGATACTAAAATAAGTCTTTGTACTAGACTTTTTTTTGTGTTTTTTTACACAAGGCATAAAAAATGTCTATTCTTGGTGAATCGACTTTGCAAGATGTATCTATGAAATTTGGTTTCTAAATACCAGGTTGATATGCAACCGGGTGCCAAAATGAAATTCTGGTCATTTGGCCTATGCATCACATGATGCATGCAATCATATCAATTGCACATACACTAGTACAATCAAGAAGCATTTAGTGAGATTAGTGAATTTATCCCTGCTATTTTTAATTCCTTTTTTGATTAAAAAATCCTCTCACGTGGATATGTGTAGTAGTGCGGGCCTCTCTTGTAAGGACATGTAATATGTATGTTATGGTTGATATCAGCTAACCGTCCTTGGATTGACCGTATATAAACAAAAGGTGTTGCATACAATATCTAATCTGATATCATCATTATGTACTTTAGAAGTATACAACTTATGTGGTTTTACCCCATACTTTATAAGAAACAATCATAGTGGGTTGTAATTTTCAATTACTTTATAGAAGGATAGAAAATCCAAGCCTAAATATGTAAACAAGCGTACATATTCATCTCGGGCCTTGCGATTTAATTTAAAAAAAAACATGTTGTAGGAGGTGTATACCATGTTACCCTTCTTGCGATAAATTTCTAAGGCGGGGATGATAAGGGAAAATGCCCACACTATTGTCCTCAATAAATCGCCAACACAGTATGATATCCAAAGTTTTTTTTTTGTTGAGCGTTTGTAGCGCTAAATTCTCGTGTATGTCACTCTCATTCCCCTTTGCTAAACAAAACATATGAGGGGTAGGGTTAACAAAGTTACAAAACCGATACAAGTTCTTAAGTTGCAAGGAAAGATTGAGAGAAACTATGGGCCTTTAAGATGATTATGTAAAGGATGAACTACTATTGCACTCTGACCTGCTAATCAAAATTTATGCAAATTGGTTCCAGCTTGCAACGTAAGAAAAATTCCAATTTAACTAATATGGTATATTCATGACGATAGAAAAACGATATCTAGGCCCCCATCAACTCTGCTTTTATTTTTAGCAGAACTAAAATAATGATTGACTAAATACCATGACGTAACCTACTCTAGCTTACTAGCTTTGCATCTATCTGCTTCATTTTCTCAGAAGGCTCAACGATCAATTATGTGTCAATCATTTGTAGGTCTATAAAACAACAAATATAAATTTGCCAGAAGACATGGTGGAGCAAGCAAGACTTATTTTAAAGAGATGCAGGGGCCTTCCACTTGCCATATCCACAATAGGCGGTCTCCTAGCCATATCCACAATAGGCGGTCTCCTAGCCATATAAATTTGCTAGAAGACATGGTGGAGCAAGCAAGACTTATTTTAAAGAGTTGGAATCTGATCCCAGAAACATCAAGAAGGTGATTTCCTCAAGTTATGATGGCTTGCCATATGACTTGAAATCAATCTTCCTATACCAAAAAGCGTCACCTGTCCACCATGCTACGTCTCAAACGTTTCTAGAATTTTTATTATTCCATGCTTTTTTATATCATTACCCCACGTTTTCTGTATATTTTTATATCATTTTTAGACGTTTCCCGGACTAACCTATTGAAATTTTGCCTAGTGCCAATTTTTGTTTTTCTAATATTTCTGTATTTAAAAAAAACTAAAACGGCCATAACTTTTGTATACGACGTACGGCTTGATGTGCACCGCAATCCGGCGGTGCCTCCGTAATCGCCAACGCAGTATGATATCCATAGTTTAGCCGACACCCATTCTAGTTATTTCGTAAAGGATGAGCTAAGAAAACATTGTGCATTTAGGACCCTCGGGAGTAACAGTCACTGATATCAAGCTAGTTTGTCTAGGCATGTAATATATGTGTACACATGTTCCTTTTTGTTTTATTTTCTGCCTTCAGTTCAGTCATTCTTATGTCATTGTGGCTCGTCGGTTCTTTAGCAGTTAAATGACAAAGTTCTTCTTATAAAAATGAAGGTCATTGCTATGGCTGTGATGTGAAGCACCCCAATGTCACTTCACCTTAGGCGGCAGAGTTAATTAAGCTCTTACCTATCTACAGTAAATGATGAAGCAGCAAAGTACTACTTGCTGGATGGATGGATTGATCGCTCGCGCATCATAAGCAGCAAACTACTACTCGTCTTCCGTTTCGTTCCTCTGCATTATAGAGAAAAAAATAAGACTACCGATCGATCTATGTATCGCTAGCTACTACACTAGTATTTGCTCCAGAAAAGAAGGAAACCATCAGTTCGCATCTCAAACATGCGCGCCCCCTCCCTCGTATTTGCTCTTTCTCGCGCGCGTACCAGGTGATCTAAATCTCAAAGGTAATTGAATCAGTTGCATTAGGTTACCTGATGGATCCATCCCACGACAAGCAGCACTTGCCGTCGGCCGGACGCTTGCCGATCAACTCGACCACGACGGATTGACTGCTCGGTCCCCTTCCTCTCCTCCTCTCCCCACGCCCAAGCGTCCAAAGTCACAAGTCACGCGCAAACCGCACGCGGACTGTGACAATGGTGTGTTATTTATAGAACTGGTTGGTTATGTTGGAGGAAAGAGGGGTGCAGCACGGCGGGAAAAGAAGAAGATTTCCGATTTTTGTTGATTGCTATAGATGGGATGGACGGCTACGATGCCTAGTGTCATGGATCACTGACTTGGCAAGAGGGGTCCTTAAACGACGGATGCTAGTTATTACGTGTGCATTCCCGCTGCATAATTGTGGCGTGGCGTTGCCTCTTCGGTAACCGTACCAATTAATTGCCATCTTCGCAACATTGCAAGCACGGTCCTTTAAAAATCATCAGGATTCCTTTTCCAACTTAATTAATTTACCCTAGAAACCAGTTTTCTTTTTTTCACCTTAATTAACTTCCTCTAGAAACCAACCGGGATTATTTTTTCCAAAATTAATCCAGTTATCCAAGACCTACACCTGGTTGAGATAACCCAACAGCTCCTCCCCTTCCCGGTCGTCAAATTACTCTACCAACTATTTAATCAGCCAGCAGTGCACAAGACAATTCCACTTAATTTTGCACTATTATACCTGTACAACTAGTTCATCTTCAGATCACTACATGTGAAATTTTATTTCTCAAACACAATGGAAATTACAGACCTACTTACATCATCTATCTACAGTAGTATCAAGAGTACGTACATCCAGGCCTGGGACAAAACAAGGGGGGAAATAAAACTCATATCACGTCACGAAATCGACCACTGAAGATGACATACCAACTATCCAAAACTTCCATCCAGAAACGACATCACATCGTCCACAACCGAGGAGCTAGCACAATTACCCTAGGACTAAACATCTCTGATTTTGCAGGCCCAAGACCAAACCAACAATACACTTGAAGATCAACCCCATCTCCCAGGAAAGGCGAGGCTGTTCGAGAGAAATCATCACTGTCGTCGATCCGTTTCAAACTGTCGGTGTTATTAGAATTTGCATCTCATAAAAAACAGAGTCTTGTTCAGGGTCTGCTCTGCTCTGTCCACGGCCTTGTTGTACTCTCAAACCTGAGGGGATTTTCTCGCCGATGAGTCTGCAACGCAAAAAAAATTGAGTGAGTATGGTGTGCAGCCAAGCATATACCCTGATAGGTGTTCATGCTGATTCAACTAAGTATGGTGTGCAGCCAAGCTGCCAAGCATATACACTTATCCCAACCCGCAAAGCCACGTATATGTATGTATTCTTCTCTAACTCTGCCACCGACAACAACCCTACCAATCTGCTCACTCGACTTTCTTGCTATGCACCATGCACAGATGGATGATAACACACCTACAACAAAACACAACAAGATGAATTTCACTTTATTTCCATTTCACACTTTCAAAAACCACAAACATCTATCGGAAAGAACACTAGGCATCAGAAGAGATCCACTCATTGCATACACCATATTATTTTCATTCAGATTGCTCACAAGGTAAATCAAGCTTGGTTAAACAATACTATTTCTTAACCTAGCTTGCAGGATTATCAGACAACCTCATATGCTACTGCCAACCAACATTTCACGAGACACACGTCAAACATTAAGGGGGCCCGGAAAGAAAAAATACAAAAGATAAACGTTGAATCAGAACAATGGATCGTTTCCACTGCCATGATGATAAATGCATACCCACGTGTTGTAAAGAAACATACATAAGTGCAGAATAATGCAATCGTGACTCACTAGAACCAGAAATATACACACGAGAAATAATATCTCATTTTTTCATGCTTGTTGCACTCTCAAACCTCAAGGAATTTTCTCGCCGACGAATCTGCAACACAAAAACGATTGAGTGAGTAATACACTGATATGTGCTCATGCTGATTCAACTAAGTTTGACATGCAGCCAAGCTGCCAAGCATATATATAGTTATCCCAACCTGCAAAGCCACACATATGTATGTATTCTTCTCCAACTCTGTCACCGACAACAACCCTACCAAACTGCTCACTCGACTTACTTGCTATGCACCATGCACAGATGGATAATAACACCTACAAGAAAACACAATAAGATCATTTCACATGAACGCAATAAGATGAATTTCACTCGATTTCCATTTCCACACTTGCAACAACCACAAACATCTATCGGAAAGAACACTAGGGATCGGAAGAGATCCACTCATTGCACACAACATATTATTTTCATTCTGATTGCCCACAAGGCATATCAAGGTTGGTTAAACAATACTATTTCTTAACCAGGCTTGAAGGATTATCAGACAGCTTCATATGCTCCTGCCCACCAACATTTCATCAAACGTCAAACGTTAAGGGGTCTTGGAATGAAAAAAATACAAAAGGTAAACGTTGAATCAGAACAATAGATTGTTTTCACTACCATGATGGTAAATGCATACCGACGGGTTGTAAAAACCACACATAAGTGCAAAATAATGCAATTGTGCCTCATCTGGATGTGATGCATCAGCAGAACCAGAAATATACACATGAGGAATGATGTCTCATTTTTTTTCATGCTTGCACGTCATTCTACAAAACTACCTCTAGGTCACAAATGTTGCCACTAGGATGCCCATAGTACACGTTAGAAGAAAAAGGTTCACGGAAAAGGTCGTAAGCCCGTTGGTATTATGAATTCTCTTACATGATCATCCCTTGGACTAATTCACTCTCAAAAGCACTGCCCTACCAAGCAGATTTCAATGATTTCAACATTGCGGATTTAACACCAAGAGAAGAGCAGAAAAATATTTCTGTCTCAACAAAGTAAAGCACTGGTGAGACTTGGCGTAAATGAATGGTTCGAGCCATCAAGTTAATGTGTGATATAATATAGTGATGATAAGGGCAAATTGCACAAAAAATCATCACGCAATCCACCGAGGACCATTGCCGTGTTATTAGATATTAACACACCTTCTCATCCATCTAAGAAATCAGATCAACAACCTAACAACATGCAAGATCAAAGCATTGAGGAAGACCAGGAAGAGGAACCCAAGGACTCACCAAATACAGGGGCATACAGGAAGGCCACACCAGCAATGGTTGTAGCTCGGTAAAATCTCCACCAACACAATAGAGGTACGACGGAGGTGAAGGATGAAGTACTCGTAGCTAAAGACCAATCAGGCCTACAACAGCGCGCAAGGCGCAAGAGGCTATGGCCAGCACAACAGCACCACCGCAAGAGCCAAATATGGTTCTAGGAACTTCATCAGGGCCTCGCATGCGTGTTGTCCAATCAACAAAGATAATGGCTCGCCTTTCTTCCTATGCACCATGAACTCATGGATCATAAAATCTACAAGAAAAACACAACAAAATTAATTCACTCGACATCCATCTCACTAACAACTTGCCAATAAGTAAGTGGTTGTAAAACATAATGGAAGATCTTGGCAAAATCTTCAATAAAAACAACTTGTTATGTTCATGGAGTAGCACAGAGGATCATAGTGAGACGTCCAAATTGATGTTCAGACTCTGTTTTACAAAACACTTCGCAAGAAGAAACGAAACAAAGTTGTTTGGTAATTTGAGAAGGAAATAAAATTGACACATACATTGAACTCCCAAACCAACAAAAATCAAGATTAAAGCCTTCTTGGTTGTGCGCGCTGATCCAACAAACTATTATTATAACTCCTGCCATGCGGAGAAATCGCAACTTCCTCGTGTCCTAATAGATTATATGACTAGGCTAACTACAACTGATATATACCTTTTTTTAGGAAAAGCTGCAAATAATAACTTTGAGACTTTATTTTTTGGAAAAATTGCAAATAATAATAATCCAGCAAAACCTCATCCAATAAAATAACAGAGAAAAGAAACACATTGTGTTGTCCGCAAAATCAGCGTCAACGATCACGAACCAAAATGCAGCAACCTTAGCATGCAAGATTGCAGGTTTTCAACACTCGGTTCAATGTCCTAGAAATTGAAGGAAAGACACAAAAAGGCATTCCTTTTTGTCGCCACAAGCGACCACACACAAGCATTTTAGCACAAGATTTCAGCATCCTTGCCCACACATAGGGACACAACAAACTGCACAGGGTAGCATCACCTGCTCGTGGTTATTACGACATCACAACAACGGCTCGATAGCCTAACATAGACTCACAAAAGGCAATCAGAAAGAGAGACGATAAGAAAACAACAAACTAGAGCATCTCTTCATCATGGTGGAAAGATTCAACACAAACAAATATTTAGCTGGGTTGGCTTACTGATATTCACCAATCTGAGCTTGAAAATACTGCCTCATTGTTTTATACGAACAAGTAAATTGCTAATTTCTCTTTTTTAGCAAGGAACAGAGGGAGTACATACTATACTGTTTCTACCAAACAAAGCATAAACCTTTTATAAAATTTATGGATAGTTGTATCTAGCCAGACTATTCCTGACTAGTTGTTGGTTATCTATGTCAAAAGAAAAATTATGGAAAATCTAGAAATAATAATTCAACAAAGCTTCGTGTTGACCCCAAAAGTAGATTCAACGGTCATGAACAACACTGAGCAACCTTAACAAGCAAGATTTCACCTTGCTACTTTCGGTCCAAGGTCCTAGAAATTAAAGAGAAATAGAAAAGGAAATTCCTTTTTGTCACAACAAACAACCACAACGACAGCTAAATAGCCCAACACATAATCACAAAAGACGGTCAGAAAACATGATAATAAATAAGTAAAAGGGTGCATCTCAGCATCTTAATGACAAGACTCAACACACGTGAAGTAGTTAGCCAGGTGATTGAGTATTCTATTTTCATGTTCTCGGCTTAGTGATTCTTACAGCTCTTGACTTAAAATACTTCTCATACCGTTACATAGCTCTTACCTGACCATTACATATTTTGTAGGCTCGGATCTTTACCAAGATGGAACTATTTTAGCATGACTGGAAGAATTCGCTCGACTTCCATCACTAGCAACTTGTCAATAATTGGGACTGCAAGTGTTTGTAAAACATAATGAAAGATCTTGGCAACACTCTTTACATGAAATACTTGAGTAAAAACAACTTGTTCTATGAGCTACAATCAAAGGACTAAGATCTCAAAATTGGTCATTCAACTTTTAGATTGGATCAATAAAGTTTTGAGCTTTTGTTATCAACAAAGCTTTTGAAGAGATTGACTTCATCATAGGAAGAAAGGAAAAAAACAATTACAATTTAGACAACAATCACCATTACCTCAAATTATCTAACAGTTCTAACTATCAGGACAAGAAACCAAACCAAGCTGGTTGGTAATTTGAGAAGGAAAAAGAGAACGACAAGTAATTCTAAGGAAAAAAATTAAACTCAAGAAGAGAAGATCCTTAGAAGCACCAATACAAGAATGAGGGTAAAAAGGAGGACCATATTACTCTCTTAAGCTTTCAATTACCCCCCGAAATCTTACACAAGATCATAACCAGCAAACAAATAAAAAAAGTTCCCGGTGCATCCATTGTCTGTACACAGATTTTTTTATCGAGTGAAACAAATTTCCATCCACACATGCATGCTTTCTCCATTGTGTACACATTCAACAGGGAAAAAGAAGCAAAATTTAGCATGAACACGTGAAGGAGACTAAGTGTTTATCATGGCAATTAAAGCTACTGTAATCGAGCAGATTCTTAGAGCAAATTCTTCTGGAACTACAAACATGTAGATGTATTCTACTCTTAGTGATTGAAGACTGAATGTTTATTATAGGAATTAATTCTCCAATCATATAGGAGCAGACCTGGAACAAAGCACGGATTTGTATTCTTACCAGTACTAGATTTACACTACAAGCACACATCTAGAATTTCGCAACTGCAACTGAGCAAAGATAGCAAAGCACAGATCAATAAGAACACAACAAGAAAACCTCGACATTTGAAGTATTCTTTGATAACACAAGACAAGAGCAATCATGATTAACAAGTCAGGATATACATATGGGTATTAAGAAACATACTATTATTTATCTTTCCAGCAAGCCAACTGCAACAACTAACATTGAGGAAAAGCCTAAACTAAACAAGCATCGTGCCACTAAAATCTAAACAATCAAGTCATTAGCTCCACGTCCGGAACACAATACAGTCATGGCTATCGGGTCGTGGTTTCGCAAATCATAAAGAGGAGAAAGTAGAGGAACCTAAACTCTTAGAGTCAAACACTGCCATCGCACGTCGCAGTGAACTTGCTGCCATCCACTTCTCCCCTTCATGAACTCCGCAACAATTTGTTGCTCCGGGTACTGTATCCTTACTAGTACTAGATTTCTAGCAAGACCATCACCTGCACAACAACAAACCAAGATAACAGAAGAAACTATTACTTATCGTCACGCCTATATGCTTTAAGCCTGAAAATATAAGGGTTGTAGCACTTCCTATTCATACGCAACAAACAAATCAAAAAAAAATATTGTGCATCCACTGTCAATGCACACTGCTTTTTATGGAGTAAAACAGATTTTCTGTACATGCATGCTTTCTCCACCGGAAAAAAAGACACAAATTTTAGCAAGAATACATGGAGGAGACTAAGTGATTATCATGGAATTTAAAGTAACTGTAATCGAGGTATTTCTTAGAGCATATTCTTCTAGCAACTGCAGACATATATATGGGCATTCTACTCTTAGTGATTGAAGACCGAATATTTATCATGGCAATCTAATCTCCAATCATACTAAACTTGGTTCAAAAGCACATATTTACTAGATTTACATTACAAGAACATATCCAGAATTTCACAACTGTAACCGAGCAAAGATATCTCAAACTTGAGGGTACCAAAACCAGACACTTGACACCAGATACACACCAACATTGCGTAGCACGGCCAGCTAAAACAACAAAAAATTATCAGTAAAAAGCGGCACCTACAAGTTGTAGTCCTTCTTGCCTGGCATCCGAGTGGAGGAAGTCGTCGGACGGGGGATCTCCTGAACCACTCGTCAGACCAGCAAGCTACGCACCTGCTCAATTTCTACAAACACGGAGGAACAATTCATGCTATCATCAACCACCCGAAGCTAAAGTAATATATCGTGCAAGCAATGAGCACATCGGTAGTATGATTTTCACATGAAACACTACAACAATTTTTTCTTAAGATACCATTATTGATATATTATTTCTTCCTCTTGAAAGACAGTGCCAAATCATGTCCCAAAACTTATATTTGTGATTGATGTACTACTACGTAAACATGGTAAACAAATAAATCGACATGTAGTTTGGACCAGGACAAGATAGACTACTTCAAACGAACCTCTAGTCCATTATATAGATGCCACGCAAAATAAACAAAAAATGCATATCACCAAATCATGCCCATATTCTTATGGTATTGGATGCTTGACCAAGTGCTTTGCAAAGAAAATAAAATGCATATTTTAAGAGGATGGCATATCAACATCGGGTACATCCGTACATGACCCTGCCTCCATGCGGAATTTAAGTTTTGCACTGTTGCAAACCAGATTTATGAGCTATATTACAAATTCATGGTTCGTTAGATCACTAGGGAGTAGGGACAACAACAAGTACGTTTTATCTGGATATATGAGCTAGACAACAACAAAAAATAACTCTGATCCATTATAAAAAACACCATGAATCTCACCAAAAGAATTATCTTGTAGAAGAGTAGAAGTATTTAACAGATAACAAAAAGCAACACAAGAAAATGCATGAGGGAGGGGGGGGGTACCTCTCCTCCCTATGGCAGAACCATCTCAGTGAACACATGCATCAGCTAGAAGTAGCAGTGTTGGGTAATCAGCTAGGCCGGGGCAGGGGTGCTCACAAGCCTCTCAGTTCTTTGTTCAGGCGGCAGGGAGGCCCGAGCTGGAGGGCACATGGTCGCCATCCGGCGCCGGCGAGTGGCCGGTTGTGGTCGCCATCCGTCGGCGAGCTGCATAGCTCCTCCCACCGTCTCTGTATGACACCTTTGTGTGGACTCCCGAAAGTTGCCACTGGGTGTAGACATGCACTCCATCTGTTGTGCCTTTCTTCTGTAAGATTACATAGAAATTTAAAATATGTGCTTTTCTAGGAAATTACAGAAAAGATCTAGTTTCATTACACCTCCAGAATTCAGTTCATATAACATTCCCAAATAAAACATGAAAAAAGCAATCCAACCGTGAATAACTATACAGATTGTGATGACAACCAGAACTATTTTACGAACGAAATCATCATTAACAACAAAAGAAGTATCTTAGCATGAGAAATTAGTACTGGTAGCATGAATTTCCAACCGAGTATCTTAGCAGAAGCTACACTTGAAAATATTCTCCGTAAAACAGAACAAAATTCGATCACGACAACAATTCATAACGGTCAATGCCAACAAGAAGAAGGCCTTTAAGATGAAAATTTATGGATAGCTGCACTGACTAGTATCCCTGATCCCCGAATCAGCAAACCAACTTGTTACAAGTAGTAGTTAAAACCTAACGACTAAACCAACCATCATCATCACAAACCAATATGGGAGCACGTAGATGAGATGGGAGGGAGCTCACCGATGTGGGGAAATCGTGGTTGGGGCATGGACATCCTGATCGACAATATGAGCATAACTCGTAGGTTCCCGCAGGTGGTGACAATCGGGTCATCATTCTAGTAGGTAGCAGTGAATGTCAGCAACCGATTCAAGTGGGCGATGTAAAGAGACAACACCTTGGGATCCTAATTAAAGCGGCGAAAGCGACGAGGTCGTGTGTGGCTTGGTCATCTCCACCTAAGTATCTGGAAAGGTAAATTCGATCTCCACATTTGAGTACAAGGCTTAGTGGGAATAGAGCTACTTGGCGAACAACTAGAGATGGTTTCAGAAATCTAGTAATGGTATCAAACATTTTCGAGATCCAAAGATTTATAAGGAGGTTTGTTGCTGTCTGGAACAAGTAGGTCGTGACGGGCTGGATCCAATCGAATTAAGTGCAGTAGAAATTTTGTGATCGGGGCATGGCGGTGCAAGAAGGATTTGTTATTGGGGTGGGTGGGGGTGGGGGTCGGGGTGTCTCACCGGCGGGCGCGGCCATGTCTTGCTGCCCAGAGAGGAGCACGCCGGATGCACCGGTGCGGCGGAAGAGGTGGGCGCCGGATCCCGTGGCTACGGGCATCTGCACTGCAAACATCGCGTTTTTAACACTCGGGACATCGTCATGCAATACACGGATTCGTTCCCAGAAAGGGAGAGAGAGAGGTGACTCACCGGCCTTGTTCACGGCGAGCACGTCGGAGGATCCCAGGGCCAGGAACCTGGCGACGGTGATGGAGGCAGTCGGATCAAATCCTGCCTCCGTCGGTCGCCGTCGTGTCGTCCAGGCGCGCGGGTCTCTCGGGCCCATGGAGAGCAGCCGATGGGTAGGAGTGAGGGGCGGCGGCGCTTGCGGGATTGAGCGATGGTTTTGGAGATTACCTCGTGTCTCGCGGCAGATGCTTTTGGGGCCGAAACGAAACGACGTTTGGGCTTTATGTACGCTCTTGGAATTTTTTATACGGAGTACAAAACAAAAATGCTTTACGTGAGCTCCATTTAATTAGGCTTCTCTTGAATACGCGTTTCATCTCCCCAATATTAATGCTCCATTTAATTACAGCAGCCCCTGTGCTGCTGATTGGGCCTAAGCATGATCATTGGCCTCCCCTAATCAATAGCCGCATCAAATCATCAAAGGAGAGAAATACATTTTTCTCATCCAGTCTTCTCACACCTACTAGCTACTACTTCCCTTGGAAATACTTAAACGAAGAAATAAAGGACGGAATACACATTATCCAACGACAACACTGATATGAATATTGACACGACGTCGTCGCTCCCTAAAATAACTTTTAGTGCACGTAACCGTGGTTTCAAGCTCATGAAATGATAGAGAGGTCCATTTTCTGAAAATAAATATTAATTTATAATTATTGAAATATCATGGAAACTAATTCCTACTAAATGTCCCTGGTCCTAAAAAAGGCATCTACTTTTCAAAATTTAACTTTGATCAATAATTTGCTCGATAATTATTTATTTATATTGTACAAAAATGATATATAGTTAGATTAATATTCCAAAAAAGTTTCTATTGATTTGATCCACATAACCACCATTCCATGAACATCTTGTCGAATTTGATGTTCCTTATGATGACAATACACGAGGACCTACCTATCAGTAGTCATATACACGAAAAGAAAAATAAAGGGTCAAACGACCTATATTATTAGACGCGCCGCCACTAACTCTAAAAAGACGATGGCACCAAGAACGCAACATAGGCATATGTGCAAAGTTAGCGGTGCGGCGTGGAAGACGGCCTAGTCGGACGAAGATTTTAAAGCGGTGGATCTTATAAATTAAGGTCATCAAGC
The DNA here is from genome assembly GCA_028641055.1 of Alopecurus myosuroides. Taxonomy (NCBI): domain Eukaryota; kingdom Viridiplantae; phylum Streptophyta; class Magnoliopsida; order Poales; family Poaceae; genus Alopecurus; species Alopecurus myosuroides. Next base: position 156,942,655 of record CM054057.1, on the reverse strand, counting down.
ACTTCCGATCATTCTGGCTTAATATCAGAATAAGATGGATTAGTGACACTAGATAGCGACTCAACTCTAACTAGTTAGCTCCCTTGTAATGACAAAAAGCCGATCAGCTAGTTTTTTTATCCGCCACCTAGTATTTAGATGATATGGCATTGATTATAACATGCTAGGTAGGCTCTATTGTACTGCATCTGCATAGATGGCTATGAGTATGAGATGCAACCTCCTCATCCTACTTCTCCATTTACTTTTCGGCACGTTGATGTTTAGGGATCAACTCTTCAGGGGTTTATTGGTAGGGGTCTAATTCATGGCGTTGGGTTTTCCCAAGCACACGAAGCAGCCTATAGATATGGGCTCCCCGATTAACAACATGTTAGGATTGACACGGGCTCTAATCATCATGGGAACACCACAAACGTGTACTTGGCGAACCGGTGATCCAGGTAGAAACACCCACTAGCTGTGAAGAAATGTCAGCATATATATATCAAACCTGAAACCGCTACCTGAGTCACTAGCAAAAACTAGCCCCTAGAGTTGCATCTGTGACCCACCATATTTGTAGAAATGGATCACCCACACCATCTCGATATACAACACCACCTCATAGGGGTGTCGCTGCACCGCAATATAGAGCCTCCTCCTCGACATGCAAAACAAACCGGAGGACGCCTCCTCAACATCCGTCATACCCGCCAACGAGACAAACAAGCCTGGAAACGCAAAAGTCCAACTGGCGGGAAAAGGAGTGGTCTTCCAAGGCGACGCCCCCGAGAGAGAATAATGAAACTTTGCCTCTCCCTATCCAATGCTAGGTTTTGGCCTAGATAGGCTAGAGAATGGGGGTGATGGCACATGAAATGGTAGGAAACAAATATCTCATGTCATAAAATATTGTGCCCCATGCATGAATTTGATTTCTTTGATTTCTTTTATTTTCTTTTTTCCATTTATATTTATTTTCTTTTTATGCAAAGAACAAGCACCTTGACTTACAATCTACTGCCAGTTGGTTGGCGGTGAATCCAAAAAATGTTACTCCACATTGATGAGTGCATGTAGAAACATGTGGATGCCATCATCTAATAGGTAGCAAGATAGGGTTTCCGATCTGTTAATTAAGTAACACCACAGAAATTCCATGGGTAGGTCACCCAGGGCGACACCCAGGGGCCACACACTCCATGGGCCCTTTGTCCGCAATCTGTCGTGTGGGTCGGCACTACAACAATTTGTCCCAACATCCTGCCGATCATCCTCTTCGTCCAAGAATAACCCCAACTCACATATGGCGATCCGTCTATTTTTCTCTAACCACAAAGATTTGTCTATGCCACTACTCGAAACGCAACCGCCGAATCACCCTATCGACGACCCGCGAGCCGACACTATCCCAACTGTGCATCTTGCACCACCCACAATGCCCCGCCATAGAGGCTTCCCCAAAAGACCAGTACCTCTTGAATCATATAATGTTTTTTTACATAAACTATAAAATTATTATTTTTAAATATATCATGCATATATAATAATAATAATAATTAATAATGGTAAGGAAAAATAATTTTCCTCCGCACTCGCATTCACATGTTCCCATGGTCCTTATTCAGAGTTAGGAGGGGGTTATTAACTATCATTTCATTTCATGTGTCCTTTCGTCCTCATGCTTTACTATATGCATTTTCTATCACTTCATGTGTCGTTTTATTCTCACGTGTCATTATTTTATGCATAATATGAGAGCATAAAACCTATAATTTTATCTGTCGTTTTGTCGTTCCACTATTAGGGACCCTATTTCATGTTAGGAGACGACTATTACTATCATAAAACCTCAAGGTGTACATGTGCTACCATCCAAGAGCCCTGACCGAGTGGAGGAGTAGACGTCCTATTGACACTCGTCCGTGATTATCATCTCGACCGAAGAAAATAATCCGAGAGACAGCGAACCGTCGTAGGCTTCAAGTCGTTCTCGTCTATATATCTTCCCCGTCTTATCCGACCGTCGTCTCATCATTGAGGTGAGCCGATGAACCTGTCGCACTTCTCCTATCTCTCTCCCGGAGAAGCCACTCCAGCAACCACTTCAGCGATCGTTGAGGTGAGCTGATGCACCGGCCACTCCAGAGACCCATCTAGCTGAAAACCAATAATTATTTAATACTTTTTGGACTAGGATCAAGCCAATGATTATTTAATACTTTTTTGACGTAGGTTTGCTTTTTTACGGGTGACCTGGGGCACGGTCAATCTGACTCGAGCACGGCTCCTTCCCAATTTCCTTCCATGATGTTTGCTTTTTCCCCAGGCCCCACCCACATGCGGTTAAAAACAATGCGCGGGCACAACTTTTCTATTTCTCTCTGTGCGCAGTCGCATGCATGCTGGCAAGGGAAACTTATATTGCGTAAGACCGAGCTACCATAAATAGAAACAATGTGTCTGAAAATTAACCTTGCCACCGGATGACCGCAAGCTAGCCTTGCCCTTTTGGATTAGGATCAGTATTTTCATAGAGCATAATACACGTCTTGGGGAAGTGGGGATCCAAAGTCTAAGATCGGCCGACTGTGCGGAGGCAACAAGGCCCAAGCAAAAGCATCATGCAACTATGCTGAATTTGGCGTTTCTACTTTTTTGGTGGAAAATTTATTTGCAAAAAAAAATTACCTACAGTATGAGTTTGTAAGGTGTTTCTATTTTTTTGGCGGGAAATTTATTTGTAAAATGTATGAATTAAATAAAAAACTGTCGCAGTTTACTAAACCAAGGAAACAGTTATTGGGCTGAAGACCACTCGGGCTCCTTAATCTAGCCCACCCGAGTCCCATCCGGGATGGGGTTGACACCCAACCTGCGCAAAAAAAAAAAAAAAAACCCAACCTGCGCCGCCGCCAGTCTCACTCCGCCTCTGTCTCACTGCACGCCCGAGCTCCATGCGATCCCCCTTTTCCCTCGCCGACGGTGACCACCCACCCAGCCACCAGCGAAGCCATCGCCGCCACCCAACTCCCCCTCTCTTCGCGACCCCTCCCTAACTCGATATCCGGACCACCCCTCCGATCCAGCAGCTCGCGCAGCAACTCCAGATCGATATCAGCCGTCGCCGGGTCCCTCGCCGCTGGCATGGCTTCCATCGTCGCCCACTAGGCCGCCCCGGTGCTCCTCCTCCGCCTCCCCTCCTCTTAGTGACTGGGTGAGGAGCACCCCACAGACGAGGAGGCTCGACAGCATCCGTGCCGGCGCGCGGCCATCGTCACGCTCGTGCCTGTGGCCCTGCCGGCGAGCAGCCGATGGCAGGGTGCGAGCGAGCCAAGACAGGGGAGGCGGACGAGCTCCACGCTTGGTCCTGGTGGCCGGCGCTGCCGACCAAAGGCTGCGCAACTGTGGCGCTCGGCGGCGGCGGGTGACCGCAGCCGGCGAAAGGGTCGCGGAAGCTCGCGGCCGCGCATAATGGTGGCTGCGAGGCGCGGAGATGGAGCTGGTGGCCTCCTGCACTAGCTGCTGCTGCCGGCGTCTTCCGGCAACCACGTCCCGGACCTGCTGCTGCCGAGCCACAGAGGTCTCTCCTCCTCCTTCATCTAGTTTTGTGAAAATTTGTTTCTTTATTCCCGTTGAATGTGTAGACAGTGAAAAACATGCATGTGTCCACGTCCAGGGTTTTGTCCTGATGCGTTTATGGCGTGACGATTACCTGGATTAGGCCACAGATATGCAGGAAAAAGATTAGCTCTTGTTGTATTAGTAGCTCCTGTTACCTTCGGTTGGTGCTGATTTAGCCTTTTCTTGGTGAGGGATAAAGCACGGCTAGTTTTGCAGTTAGTTGATTGTAGGTTTAGGGCACTTTCAGTTGGTGCTGAAAATGCGCGGCTTCGGCTACTGTTTTCTGATCTCCATGGCTTGCTGTTTCAGCTATCGAGGCATGATCTTCTTTTGTGGTATTAGAATTTTTCCATGTTTCTGCACCCAGTCAATAAGTACTATGCTATTTACTTGGCATTCAGGGTGACGTCTATGTAGGCAGGTTCTTAGGTTTAAAGTTGGTGGTGTTGCTCATGGAAGTACAACTAGTTTTGCATGTATGTTGATTGTTAGAGTATGGCAGTTTCAGTTGCTGATGAAAATGCAGACACAAATGATATCTACATGTACTGTATTTGTTTGTTTATGCTTGTTGAAAATTTCGTTCCAAAGTCCTTGTGTGGATGTGGAGTAGATAATAGGTATACGTATGCAAACTCTAGCTAAGTTACTGCAAGGTGTGGATTAGTCGGTTGAATCTTCTCAACACTAAAAATAGTAGTGATGTGCATTAAATTTTGGTATGTGGTCAGTTAGATCATTTTCGATCACTAGAGGCTACTGCAAGTGACAACTTTGATGATATCCTTATGCTAGATTGCTAGAGTTATTTAGAATTCGGGCTACTACCCATGGATGTATGATGCCTAGAGAAACTTGATATGTTTTCTGTTTAAGACAGCAAGGTATTACTTGTTAGAACTGAACTATTCTGCATCAGCGTGTATTTGTTGCTTTATGGACTTGTCCAGAGCTGCTGGAGGCTACCTTGTGTCTTCCCTGACGCCCAACGGTTTAAGTAGTGTCATCACTCATCAGTGCTACTTATTTCTTTCCAAATTCATAGTGTGCATCTAGGGTAGAGGGATCATAATTAAGCGGTATGTGAGTGCTTACTTGATAGCAATCATGGTAGGTGTGCATTTGTTTGACTGAATGTTCTCAAGATATGAACATCCTAGCTAGTGTGCATTGGATCATTTCTTTGTCATTAGAGGCTACTGGACATGTTAGGTTTTCACTCCGTATGCTAGATTACTAGAGATGGTTTTCACAGGTGAGGGTAGTAGTCTATGACGCAAAGATGGTTTACTTGTTAGCACAGAAGTATTTCGCATGAGTGTGTGTATTTGTTGTTTTGTGGATGGTTGTGTGTAGAGCTGTTGCAGGCTACATTGCTGTTGATTACTAAAGATTTTCATACTAGTAGTTAAAACATATAGCTGTTAGTCACGTGTGTGATGTACTTGTGCAGGAAGGACTGCGGCCATTGAATTTTTGGGGCCATGGCTGCGTCGTCACGTGCAGTTGTTGGCCCTCGGGCTTGGAGCCTTGTACTAGGTGTTCTTTCAGCTCCGTTGTCGCTGCCGGATGATGGCTTTCGACTCCATGGGTTTAGGGTAAGCTTCTGGTTCCTCCTGTATGTGGCTGTATGTGATAGCGCGCGGCCATGGAGCCGCTGGGTATCATTTTGGTTGAGTGGCGGTGGAGTTGAGATCTTTGAGAAGTTTTAGTAACCAACACTTGGTAATACCAACATCATCGTTCATTCATTCATTCATCCTAAATACATACCAAGGCTTGCAATTGATGGAATATTTTCGCTACATGTAAACACAGAGGGAAGAGCTTAGCCTGAACCCAGTGCAGGTCACGTAGTTGCTCGACGATCTCACACTAGTAGCTGGACGGGTGGCGATGTTGATTGCCGCAGTGAAGCCGCCGGCCGTGAAGAATACATATTGTGGAGCATATGGCCGCGGGCTATTGTATTTGATGTTTCTTGGGTTGTTGTGCCATTTCGTTTTGCACTGCTAGACTGGGTAGGTTGTATGTTGCAGTTGCTGTAAAGGTGTAGTATTTGGTAGAGAATTAGAAATAGGCATGGTATTCAGGTTGTAGATAATCCATTTTGTAAGAGCATATACACAAGTAGTAGTCGAAATGCACGTCAAAGAGTGATTGAGGTAACGAAGAAATATATGTATAAATCAGACATTGGAAAAGAGGAAGGTAATGAAGCCGTTCCCTCGATCCCTTCCTCAATTAATGGCCACGGATGGCAACCATGCGATCCACGCCACAGCAAATCAATCTGGGCGGCTCATTTGGCTCCAGATGGCTCCCTCACGTGCGAGGAGAAATTTGGATCCCTCATCTCTTACTCCATAGCCATCTGGATCCGTCCGCTAGCTCCAGAAAAGAAGGGAGAGTTGAAGCGTTCGCTCCACAATTCACTTCCGATCCAACTGTTTCCATACATCCTGCACTTCTTTGTAGACGCGCGTACGTATGCGAGCGCGAGAGACTTGAGGGCTCCGCCTAGAGCACGCGCGCGAACGTGTTCTGCTCTCACATTCGCTCCACGCATCTTCCGATCCATACATCGCGCGTACGTATGGCAAGAGACGCGCCTAGAGTGATCCAACTGCCAGCTGTACGTGTGCCATCTACATTGCATGGTACGGCCAAACTAGCCATGTCAACCACGTTCGATTGGCCGGTACACCTACTTGTGGAAGGGAAGGGAAGCCACCTTCTACGAACCAAATTATCTGTGTCAACGAACCTCGATTGGCCCGTGTAGGTAGTGATGTCTCCACCCAAGTTATATAAGCACATCATCTACTCGTGGAAGGGAAGCCAGCTTTACGAGCCAAATTATGTATACGTGAAGTTGTCAACGAACCTTGATTGGCCCGCGTAGGTACGTGATGTCATCTAATATGAAATGGAGGGAGTATAAGCAAAGCATTAGCTCCGTATCGTGCAAACACTAATTGACCGCTGATCGGGGGGAGAGAGAGATGGAGGTCACGGTGGTGAGCTTGGCGAGGTCCGTGCTGGATGGCGTGCTGACCACCGCTCGCTCCGCCATTGCCGACGAGGTCGCGCTCCTCCTGGGCGTGCCCAGGGAGGTGGACTTCATCCGCAGCGAGCTGGAGATGATGCAGTCCTTCCTGAGGGTCGCCTCGGCGCGCCACGACACCGCCGCGCGCACCGACACGGTGCGGACGTGGGTGAAGCAGGTGCGCGACCTCGCCAACGACGTCGAGGACTGCCTCTTCGACTTCGCCCTCTACTCCGCCACGGCCTCCTCGTGGCCGTCGTGGCTCCGGCCGGGCGCCCTCCCCAGCGGCCACAGCATCGCCGAGCGGATCCGTGACCTCAGGGCCAGCGTACAGGAGCTCAGCAAGCGCAACTCGCGCTACCGCGTCCTCGTCGACACGCCCAGCGGCGCCGCCGCCGCCGAGGTCGACGACCAGCTGCAGCTCCTCCCCTATCACGACGGCGACGGGGCGTTTGACGCCGACCACGCGTTCCAGGAGTGGGACATCATCGGGAGGACCCGCGAGAAGGCCCAACTCAAGGACCTCATCTCCCGCGGCGACGTCGCCGCGCTGGCCGTGGTGTCCGTGTGGGGGATGGGCGGCATGGGCAAGTCGTCGCTCGTGAGCATGGTGCGCAACGACCCCAAGCTCCTTGACGCGTACGACTACGGCGCCTGGGTCACCGTGCGGCACCCGCTCGACACCGCCGACGACTTCATGCGCCGGCTCAGGAAGCAGCTCGGACTCCGGCCGGCTGCCGCGCACGACGACCACCGCGACCTCAAGGACCACCTCAAGGACAAACGCTACATGATCGTTGTCGATGACCTGGAAACCAAGGAGGAGTGGGATCAGGTATGGCCAAAACTATTTAACTTGAAGAACACAAAGGGAAGCTGTGTCATCGTCACCACGCGCCGGGAAGACCTCGCCTGGCACTGCCCGGAAGCGTCGGCGACCGGCATAGCCATGTCTACGAGCTCAAGCCACTTGGGGAGACGGAGTCCATGAAACTCCTATGCAACAAGGTGAACCCCTTAAATCCTACCTACCGGTGTTGACCAATTTTCGATTCTTCAGCATATTAGACTGCTCCCTCCGTCCCAAGTTCGTTGGGTTAGATTTATAAAAAAAAATAGACGTATTTTACACCATTGATTCATTCATATTTTCACAATTCCACGTCGCATTAATTCGACACAGAGTGAGTACTCCCTCCGTTCTACAATATAAGATGTTTTAGACTTTTTTCACATTCACATATATACACATGTATCTAGACACATTTTAGTGTATATGTACACTCACTTTAGTGTGTATCTAGACAACATGTGAAATAGCTAAAACATCTTATATTATGAAACGGAGGGAGTACAAAATTGCATAGTACTAATAAAACACTAAAATTGCATAGTACTTAAACATAGTAAAACAATATTCACATAGTATTAAATTGTGCAATGACAACACTTGAATAACAGTTAAACTAATTCTTGGACGAATAAGAATCAACCACATCCTTATAAAAGTCATATGATCAATTGATAAAAGATCTCATCAAAATAGTCATCTTCTGGTCATGGTTTTCTTGTTGTTCATGTGTCTACACCGACCGTATCGGATCAAAGCGAGGTGGTCTTGCCGCTGCTTATTTCTATTCATAGTTTTTTGATTGTTACATATCAAAAAAATTATCGGATTTGTCTGGAAGTTCATATACGCTTTTGATTTGAACGGATCAGATTTTCATAATAGATTTATCCTCTAAATTGGCGATATATGGCTGCATCACATATTTCATGTTTGGGTCGTCCTCGCGTGTGTGTTCTATGGGTACAGATAGCCGGGGCCCAAACGTCTTCAATATTAGATCATAGATGGGTATAAGTTAATTCTCATTGGTGTAATTAAATTCAGTTTATAACAGCCATTTTTATTACGCTAAATGTAATGTTGGAGCCTTCACAATGTCCACGAGCATATTGGTTGCAAATCATTAAGAATGTGTCATGCTGAAACTCAGATAGTATCAACAATTTAACATTTCAAAATTGATGGTTGTTGAGTTCGTACTCATTGATAAAATCCCAAACTCTCACATTCTAGCATCTGGGGATTACTAGTTACAAAAATATAAACACCTAAAATCACAATTCAATTAAATAGGTAGGGAACCATCTTTCTCACCAAATTAACAAATCGATAAGCAAGTGAAAAGACAAGTGACCATAGGATCCTTAGTGTTGTAAGAAATTCTGGGAAAATGAATTATCTTCGACGTGGGAAAGGAGGTCACTCCGAACATTCATTTTTTGCATGTCCATACATATCCACATTATCTTTGATGAATACAAAAAAAATTAACTTTCATGAATGCATATAAAAATTGTTATCAGGTCATTAATAGATGCAATTGTTTCTATCTATGGAACAAAATAGGAAATGAAAGGAAACTAAAAATTGAGTTTCATAGAAGATTTGTGCATTATGTGTGTCAACATTTTATTGGTGCAAATGAAGTAATCTATATCAGTAGAAAGGATATGATCGAAAGATATTATGAATCCATCACAAAGTTCATGATAACTAGAAGCAGCGGCGGAGCTACAACATCTTGAACCAGGGGTCCTAGAGGGTGTCATAACTCATAAAAATATTTTTTAGGGGGTGCATACATGGTGAAAAATACGATTTTACAAAGAAACTGATTTCTAGGGGGTGTCATGTGCACCCGGCTAGTTAGCTGTGGCTCCGCCACTGACTAGAAGGGATGATGAACTAATAGGAAGGTATGAAGAAACGATCGTGTGGATGTAAAAGGATTGACATCGGGTCAAAATAATGGTTGGATCTATGCACAATGAGACTACCAGACCATAGAAAAACAAGGTGTTGTAGCGAGAGTAATAAATGTTAGACGCAAAATTATATTACGTAAGTATTAAGTAAGTTATTTGTGCTAAACATCAAGTCAATGAAAAATACATTGCAGAGTCAATCAAAGACAAGTTACGATGAGATTCGGTGAGATAATGATTTAGAACTTTTTTCATAAGTACGCATTGATTAATACGCTGCATTATGTATACATGCCACACAAAAAAATAGAGTAAAATGAGTATGTTTGGATTCCTATGAAGCCACGAAGTTTGCACTAGTCAAATTTGTTACGTGAATGATGAGATGGGTGGATTAAGAATGCATAAGGTTTAGAAATAGATCGTAAATATTTAGATTTAGTTATGAGTTAAGAGTTCTTCAAATATTAATAACATGCATCATATTGAGATTTTTATTTTTGGTGTCTAATTACAATTGACAATGAAACAAAAATAATATGTTGAGAATGATGCGAGGAGTCACAATGCTCCAAATTTAATAGTTAATATAAATTTATGTTGTATGATTAAAAGTATATAATTATATGGTCATTTTTATTGTGTATAACTATTATGTATTTTTTTTTAGTAATCTAGCTGCACAAATGCATAGGAATTAGAGAAATATGAGTATGTGGGCAAAAAATTAGGTGCATTAAATTGCACGGCCGGAATAATATAATTGCAATACCACAATGATGAGGAGGGTAGAGTAATTAACCACATGGTGTAGATTTAATTATTGGTTATAAATTCTATTAATCATGGAAGCGTTGTAACAACATGTTCATCATCCTTTAGCATTTAACTAATTTTCAGAAATGGATATAAAAGTATAGATTTTCTGGCCATGGGGGTATGAAAAACTATATAAATTTATCAACCACCAAACAAATATAAATAGTTATCAAAGTTATGCAAAGACCATATCAATATCCAAAGCCACAAACATATAAAGATGTACAAACTCTAGCCGACACCCACTCTAGTTATTTCTTAAAGGATGAGCTAAGAAAACATTGTGCATTTAGGACCCTCAGGGTCTACATATCTTGGACGTGGAAAACATCGGGTTGGATCATTGAATTTCACCCTACAAGCTGAACACACACAATATGCACCATCCATTGTCCATAACCTAGAGATTATAATTTTGAGGTTCTATATATATGTGATTCTCCTCCCAAGTCACAAAATAGGCAGCCTTATATGAAAACAATATTCGATGGCGTGGTGGAGTTGTTACAGATATGGTTTTAGGTGCTCGTGTTTATACATTTTTAAAGGAGGGGGTCATTTGGGGGGGGGGGGGGGTGACGGTGAAGTTTTGGCTCCTGGATGCATATGCACCCGGTTTTAAAAATACATTTTGAACAAAATTGGAAATATCAAAAAAATTGAATTTTTTTTGAAACATAGTTCTTAACATTCTAAATGTTCAGAAGTCATTTCACGAAAATCAGATATTTTGTGTGACCTATGTAAAAAAAGACAAATTTTGATACTAAAATAAGTCTTTGTACTAGACTTTTTTTGTGTTTTTTTTACACAAGGCATAAAAATTGTCTATTCTTGGTGAACCGAGTTTGCAAGATGTATCTATGAAATTTGGTTTCTAAATACCAGGTGCATATGCAACCGGGTGCCAAAATGAAATTCTGGTCATTTGGCCTATGCATCACATGATGCATGCAATCATATCAATTACACATACACTAGTACAATCAAGAAGCATTTAGTGAGATTAGTGAATCTATCCCTGCTATTTTTAATTCCTTTTTTGATTAAAAAATCCTCTCACGTGGATATGTGTAGTAGTGCGGGCCTCTCTTGTAAGGACATGTAATATGTATGTTATGGTTGATATCAGCTAAACGTCCTTGGATTGACCGTATATAAACAAAAGGTGTTGCATACAATATCTAATCTGATATCATCATTATGTACTTTAGAAGTATACAACTTATGTGGTTTTACCCCATACTTTCTAAGAAACAATCATAGTGGGTTGTAATTTTCAATTACTTTATAGAAGGATAGAAAATCCAAGCCTAAATATGTAAACAAGCGTACATATTCATCTCGGGCCTTGCGATTTAATTTGAAAAAAAAACATGTTGTAGGAGGTGTATACCATGTTACCCTTCTTGCGATAAATTTCTAAGGCGGGGATGATAAGGGAAAATGCCCACACTATTGTCCTCAATAAATCGCCAACGCGGTATGATATCCAAAGTTTTTTTTTGTTGTTGAGCGTTTGTAGCGTTGAATTCTCGTGTATGTCACTCTCATTCCCCTTTGCTAAACAAAACATATGAGGGGTAGGGTTAACAAAGTTACAAAACCGATACAAGTTCTTAAGTTGCAAGGAAAGATTGAGAGAAACTATGGGCCTTTAAGATGATTATGTAAAGGATGAACTACTATTGCACTCTGATCTGCTAATCAAAATTTATGCAAAGTGGCTCCAGCTTGCAACGTAAGAAAAATTCCAATTTAACTAATATGACATATGCATGACGATAGAAAAACGATATGTAGGCCCCCATCAACTCTGCTTTTATTTTTAGCAGAACTAAAATAATGATTGACTAAATACCATGACGTAACCTACTCTAGCTTACTAGCTTTGCATCTATCTGCTTCATTTTCTCAGAAGGCCCAATGATCAATTATGTGTCCATCATTTGTAGGTCTATAAAACAACAAATATAAATTTGCCAGAAGACATGGTGGAGCAAGCAAGACTTATTTTAAAGAGATGCAGGGGCCTTCCACTTGCCATATCCACAATAGGCGGTCTCCTAGCCAATAGACCGAAGACAAATATGGTATGGGTGAAGCTACATGAATACCTTGGAGCAGAGTTGGAATCTGATCCAAGAAACATCAAGAAGGTGATTTCCTCAAGTTATGATGGCTTGCCATATGACTTGAAATCAATCTTCCTATACCTTAGTATCTTCCATGAGAACCATGGCATCAGACGCACTCGCATGTTGAGGCGGTGGATGGCAGAGGGCTACATAGCAAAGAACCGTAATATGCCTGTGGCAGAAGTTGGAGAGAGTTTTTACCATGAGCTAATGAATAGAAGTATGATCCAACCTTCCAAGAAAAAGAAGATTATACCTGGCTTGAAAGTCTGTCGCTGCACGATTCACAGCATATTGTTGCATATCATTCAGTCCAAGGCTATTGAGGAAAACCAACTTTTTCTCATAGAGAAGCAATACAATGAGGATGTTCCAGAAAGCAAGATACGCCACCTAGTAGTGTCAAGATGGAAATCAAGGGATAAGCTAGAGAACATAAACTTGTCATGTATTCGATCATTAACAGTCTTTGGAGACTGCCCTGTTTCTCTCATCTCTCCTAAAATGCGGCTGCTACGAGTGTTGGACCTTGAAGATACAACCAATGTGAAGAATGAAGACCTTGAGAAAATAGGGGAGTTGAGCCACCTAAGGTATATTTCTTTGAGAGGAACAAATGTTTCAAAGCTTCCATCTTCATTGCAAAAGCTTCGGTACCTAGAGACATTAGACATCCAAGACACAAAGGTGAACCAGCTCCCTCGCGGAATTGTCAAACTCGAGAAGCTCCGGTACATTCTTGCTGGTATCAAGTTCTCAAGAGATCTGCTACATAAGGTGGAGCAAGTAGAGGTGGATAACCAGATGACCAACATGTTGGGAAACATGACAACCTTTCACTGCAACCGCATCACGATTTCCAACATGGACCAACTAAGTGTGAGGGCTCCTAAGGGTATCGAGAAGCTAAGGAACTTGCATATGTTGGGTGAATTCAATGTCGGTCATGGCAAAGGTGCGGCAAGGAGGCTCGAAGAGCTAACGAACCTGCAAATGCTGGGAGTAACAGTCACTGATATCACTGAGAAAGGAAGGCATGCTTTTTGCCACTCTATAGGGAAGCTCAGCAAATTGCAAAAGCTTGAGGTGAGATCTCGTTCCCTTGGATTTCTTTCCAAAGTGGACGAATCAACAATACCAAAACATATAGCTTCACTAAAGCTTCTAGGAGAATTATTCAGGTTTCCTAAATGGATTAGTATGCTAAATGATTTGACCAAGGTGAAGCTGCTAGGGACAAAGCTAGAACAAGGACATGTTGATATACTTGGTAACTTGCGCAATGTGGCTTTCCTTGGATTGTGGGAGAAATCCTACATAGGGGAGTCATTGTGTTTCAGGACTGGTAAATTTCCAAAGCTCAAAGTCCTAGACATTGATGGGCTAGAGAAGATTCAAAAGGTGAAGATCAAGGAACCCAAGCTAAAATTGGTTGAAAATGGTGGGAAAGATAAGACTAAAATCAAGGTACACGCGATTCCTGAGCTTGAGCAACTTTGGGTGAACAACTGCGAAGCACTGCGTGATAGTGGTGATGGCTTGTCTGGAGTGCAGTATCTCGAGAACTTGAATGAGCTTCTTGTCAAGCAATGTGGGCAGAAGGAGAATCTAATAAAGTTATTACAACGGCAGATCAGTGTGCATAAGAAACGCCCTAAGTTCCTCATAGGAAAGATTATTGAACATACAACTTCACAACCAAGCACAAGTGTAGCTACCGAGCAATGAGGATTGAAGGCCTTTTGCGAAAAAATGTTATATTTTTTATATAATTTATGTAAGTCATCTATTTTTGTTCATCTTTGGGTAGTACTCCAAGAGCGGCAAAAAACAATTTAGCATGTTAAGATTCGGAAATGAAGTTTTTTTTTTAATATTTCTATATTGGAATCCAGTTCCACATAGTTATTCCAGGAAATAATATTGCATACCATAGTAAAAATCATTTCATGTATTTGGTTTTTTTCCAGATTCGGTTTTCTTATATATCTCTCATGTAAGACAGAACCACACTAAGGGGTCATTTAAGTAGTCTATCTTAACATGCAGCACGTCCACTTCATCATATATTCACAACCAACCGATTATGATAATTTCCTTTATTCCCCATCGTCTGCTTGCACTTCACCGCTAACTTTTTTTTTCCGATTCCTATATTTTTAGAGTTTAACTAACATTTTCCATTGGCGCACGTCCGACAAATCATGCTTGTATATTTTATGAACATGAAAATCATGCCCGGTTATCATAGCTCTTCTTTTACTTCATTTGTGCATGCCGCGATTGTATTCAAAGAGATAAGTACCCTCAGCGTATTTATTCTCCTACCATCGAGTCATACGTGCAAAATGTTGGTGTCCTCCTTCCCTGTTCCATCCCCGTCTCTTCAAGTTTTGTCACCGCTGATCTCCTGCGGTTCCCACCTCACATGCTATTGCCTCTTATACACCAGTGGTTTCTTTTCTTCATGCTACCGAGCAGAGCTTCGCCATCTCCCCTTCATTTGGCACGATTAATTGGGAGTTTCACCTTAGGGATCCCCTGTAACTGCCTCCCGGGTCGCTCTCGGGCGACTCCGAAGGCTTCGCCGCCACCGCCAAAAAGCGTCACCTGGCCACCATGCTACGTCTCAAACGTTTCTAGAATTTTTATTGTTCCATGCTTTTTTTATATCATTACCCCATATTTTCCGTATATTTTTATATCATTTTTAGACGTTTCCGGACTAACCTATTGAAATTTTTCCCAGTGCCAATTTTTGTTTTTCTAATATTTCTGTATTTAAAAAAACTAAAACGGCCATAACTTTTGTATACGACGTCGAAAAAAAGTTTAATATCTCAAACAAAAAACTAGAGAAAATTTCATACTCAATTGCACCCGGGTTTACCCGGTGAAAGTTTTCTTAGATTCTGAAAATTCAAAAAGGAAAAGATTTATCCCAAAAAGATATATTTCTACAAAATAAAAAAATGGAAAAAGGGTGCGCCACGGTTAAGTGAGGGAGGGAGATTTTGAATTTGGAACCCGAGCCCTCCTCCTCCTTATCCTTTTATCCCTTTTCTCCTTCTCCTTTCTCCCCTTCTCTCCTCCTTTCTCCCCTTCCTCCTCTCCAAGCTCACCTCGGCCAAGCTCGTCGTCGAGCTCGCCATTTCTGCACAGAAGCACCTTCCCGAGAACCGCCGCCTCGCTGCATAGGAGCACATCCCCAAGATCGACTGTGCCGACGTGCTCACCTCCTCCTACCGTACGCTGCGAGACCGACATGCGCTCCATGGCAACCTCGCCCGAGCTCCGACAAGGTGGTGCACTCCTTAACTGCGCCGTCGTCCACCTCTAGCCGCCCTCCATCACCTCTCTATCTCCGGGTTTTTATTTTCTTGAATTTGAAAATTTTGGGCGGCCACGGATAAGAAAAATAGGTGCGCCACGCATTACCTTTTTCCTACTAGTGAGGATTGAAGGCCTTCTGCGAAAAAATCATTATATTTTGGTATATAATTTATGTAAGTAATGTGTTTCATTGTTGGGATAGTGTTCCGAGAGCGTCTGATGACCCACAAGTATAGGGGATGTATCGTAGTACTTTCGATAAATAAGAGTGTCAAACCCAACGAGGAACAGAAGATGTTGACAAGAATGTTGGATAGAGAATTCACTGTAAATACTAGCAAACGGGTTTTTGATTGTTGTGGATATAGCAGATACATAAAGTGCGAGTAAATAAAGAGTAGTAAATAATATTGCAGCGATTGGCCCAATCATTTTGAGAGCAAAGGACAAGCCGGTTGTGTCACTTATGACTACCAAACGTTCTCAAGGACACATGGGGATTTCGTCAAGTGCTTTCGCTTCGTTACAGTTGATTAATATACATTAGTTCGTGAAGTGTTGTGTGAGTGAACCTATGCTAATGCAACGCCCAACTAGGACTAATACATACTTGTGATTATACCCCTCGCAAGCATCCGTAAATACAAGAAAGTAATTAAGATAAATCTAACCACAGTCTTAAACTCCGGGATTCTACGCTCCCTCGTGCATTGGTTCCAAATGGGGGTTTAGGTTTCTGTCACTCCAGCAAACCCACAATTAGTAGCCAAATACACAATGCATCCTCGTAGGCCCATAAAGGTGAAGTATCATGTAGTCGACGTTTATATGACACCACTAGAAGAATAACACCACAACTTAAATACTGAACCACGACATATTACTTCAATATAACTTCACTACTAACATCATGACTTCTCCCATGTCCTCAAGAACTAAACGAACTACTCACAAGACATCATATGGATCATAATCATAGGTGATATAATGGATAATAACAATAAGGTCATAAAGTGCTAACACCGATAAATCTCACAAGCATCAACTATTAACAAGTAATCCACACCGGGAGAGAGATCTAATGTAAAACAACGATAGAGGACCCTAATTGTTACAACGGGATGACGGTGGATGATGAGGATGATGGTGCTGGTAATGATGATGATGATGATGACGATCTTGATGATGTCCGGAGTGATTACGGTGACGATGGCGATGATTTCCCCTCTCCGGAGAGGAATTTCCCCGGCAAATTTATCCCTCCCAGAAATCTTTTCTCTCTAGGGTGTTTTCCGCCCCGAGGGGCGGCGGAATAATTCTTCGATGATGGTATGGGGCTTAGGGTTCCTTGGGGGTTCAAGTACGCGAAAGACCTCGACCAGAGGTGGGCTAGGGTGGCCACACCACCTAGCGGCGCAGCTAAAGGGGCCGCCACCTCATGGTGTGGGCCCCTGGTGGCCCCCCTCTGGGTCCTCTTCTGGCTGGAGTCCTCCTATGAACTTCTAAGACACCTCTGGTGTCCCTCTTCTTCTTCTGATCTTCTGAAATATGGTATCTCGACGGTGCTTTTTCCATCAGATTTCTGGTCCCGGTGTTTATTCTCCAAAAATTGTGAAACATGCAAAATAAGATAAAAATAACATAAGTAATGCATCATAACATGAAATATATCGATGAATAACAGAAAAGATCAATATAAAACAGTGATGCAAAATGGATGTATCAACTCCCCCAAGCTTAGACCTCGCTTTTCCCCAAGCGAAACTGAACTCAGTAAACATGACCACAGGTTTATGGAGTGAGGTGTCGATAAATGAAATACGGACAAGAGGCATCACATCGAACAAAGAACAAATCATTTTAGACAACAACGTCCTCTCATATAATTAAACTTGAAACAAGCAGAGGAACAATAATGGTGCAAAAAGTAAATCAAAATTGGTAAAGGCAAACTTCGTTCTTGGTCAGAGAACAATTAATAGTGTACTAATCTTTCGATCAGAGTCTTTTATACTAGAGCTATACTGCAGAGTTTATCATGCTCAATTATAATGGTCTCTTTGCAAACATTGGTAACTTTCTAAGTGGTATTCAAACAGATAAAAGCATTTGTAGAAACAAGGAAGAATAATAAACATGATTGAGTAAATCAACATGGAGTTGGATGAATCACAACAACTCAAATGCTTGCTTAAGACAGAAGGAAATGGGTTTACTGACTCGACATAAATGTAAAAGATAGGCCCTTCGCAGAGGGAAGCATGGATCACTCATGTGCTAGAGCTTTTATTTTAATAAACAGATGTATAAAATGCATGACACTCCCCCCATCCATATTACACAAACCATGCCTAACCGAATCCTCGGGGGCCTGCCAACAATCACAAACCATGGAGGAGTGTCTAATTTTGAGAGGTGTATGCTAGTGTCAACAAATGGTAAACAGGAAATACAGTACGTCACAAGCCAACTAGACTTCACAAGAGCGGCTCCCATATGAAGGACGCAACTGGAGTAGAAGGTCATCCCTTATTCTCTTTTGTTTACACGATTATGCTTTGACTAATAAATCAGGGGCAAAAATAGTGAAGAGAATTTGTGTATTAGTTTGGGGCTGGGTACCCCGCTGCCAGCTCTTCTAGAATTTGGATAAGCAGATGAAGCCACTAGTCCAGGTGTGTGAAATCCAATAAACAAGTGAGATAAAGATTCTCTATTTACGTCCTCATGAGTAAAAACAGGAACACAAAGCAGGAGTAATTTTGAAAGTTTTAAAGGTAGCACAGGAGCAATTTACTTGGAGTGGCGGTTAATTACCACATATAGGTAGGTATGGTGGACACAAATGGCAAGGTTTTGAGGCTCAAGGTTTGGATTGCACGGGAAGCATTCCCTCTTAGTACAGGTCTTTGGCTAGGAAGGTTGGGTAGCAAGCATAAGAATTTAAGTAAAACAAACAAAAACACATATGATAAAGCCAATCATGCAATCTTCCTTGAAGGTGCAAACAAACTTATTTGAGAATACTAAGCTTATGAGCTAACAAAGAAGAAAGATCATGGAATAATATATCTACATGTAGCTCCCTCTTTTCTACTTAAGTCTCACGTATTGTTGCTAATGACCAATGCTAAGTTTGCCAAAACCAACTATATTATCTTGAAGCTCCAACATTGATACCAATATTAATAACAAGATCAATCACATAACAAAAATTGCATACTAAAATAAAGTAGAACAAGTAGATGATGAAACTTCTCATTAATATTTCATTACGGCAACTCAAACCAAGGGATACAATGATAACCGACCAAGGAGTGACACTTCGATACTGCAAACCATACTATATGATATTTTCTCTACTCATGATATGACTCTACTAAAAGGTAAAAAGGAGTGAAAAATAAAGGTGATACCGCGGCACTCCCCCAAGATTTGAACAAGCCAAGGGGATGCTAGTACCAATGACGAATCAATTCTTCGGTGGTGGTGGTGAATCCTTCGCGATGAGCTTGTCAACTGATCCCTTCAAATCTTCCAATGCGTACATAAGCCTACGCATCACCTACGTATTGAGCTTAATTTGGTTCGCTTGTTTGTCAGATGGTGAATCCTGGCTATACAGTGTAACATCCCAGTGTTTGGGAGGTTATAAGGATCTAAATTTAATATGTGCATTTGCAAAGCATGCATCTAAAAGTACGGGAAATTTTGGCACGAAAGTTTAAACGAATCAAAGTGACCAAAGTTTCACTTGACATGATGAAATAGGTCTAGTTCATCTAGTCAAGAGTACATTTGGAGTGATCTTTATAACATAGTATCTCTACAAACCAAATCATCTGATTACACAAACCATAATTGGTTGTGACCAACACAAACTCTCAACAACCTTAACCACAAGTCTATAAGTGACTTGGGATAATTCACTAGGTATCTAGAACTCAAAGAGGGGTGAGTATCCAAATCACATAAGTGATAATCATACTTCCACAAATGAGTAATACACAATTTAACCATCTCATCAACAGAGATGTTATCACCTATAAAACAACAACTCTCTAAGTCATCAACCATTTGCACCACATTTTTATAAATTATCTCCTAACTATTAAGTGAACCTTCACAATCAAATAACAAAGGTTCAATAGAATATAAGTGACACAAACAAGTCATAACTTAAAACCCACAAGTGGGAAATGATATAATAATTTTATTAACATATTTATCGAATATGTACATATCTCATCAACCATAAAAGAAGTATCTAAAAGAAAAGATAAATCTTCTTAACCTAATGATAAACCTTAATCATTACATGTGATCTTTTCAACCTCTATTTCTGTATTATATTTACAAAATAAGGATATAAAGTAAAATCATGACACCAGAGAAAACAATTAACAATTATGACACAAGTCATTAAACCCAATAACTTTCACATGCTTATTGTTCTATCATCTCAAACAAGAGAGCATATGAAAGCTCAACACACCAATGAACCATTTGATTAACCTATTATCTTAAGTTCCCATTTCACAAACACTCCACATTTCTATCCACATCAATATTCAACAACTAAAGTATCTCTGAATACAACCCATGGATAAAGACAAGTTATAATCTATGTTAGAGAAATTGAATTGATATCTAAGTAAAACCAATAATGTATGAAATAAGTATCTATCCTTTGGGAAATCAAAATGAGAAGTATATGTAAGGATAATAAAGCATGAACTAACTTTTAATCTAGATCTTGTTATTTTATCTAGATCATTTTATCTTGTTGTCTTCCAATCTTCTCTAACTCATTTTGCAAGAGAAGCATCCACAAGAACAGAGGAACCACCACAAGAAGATCTTAAGAAGGATTCTAGAAGTGATATTCCAATTTATGATAAGATTATTTGGAACTCTTATATCCTTATATGATCTTATGAACTCCTCATGAAATAGTGTGATACTCCAATGTTAGTGTTATATAGAAGTAGTTTGGTAACAAGCCTGTACACCTTGTTAACTGATCACTTTTGTATACTCAAACAATTGAGTGTCATACACAAACAAACAGAAGGTTGAATTACATGGTACATCTCAGCCTATTGTATATGAGAAGTAATTTGGAGGCAAGACTAGCTATCTTGTTAACAAATTCTTCTTATATGCACAGGGTAACTTGATGTCATTAAATAAACTCACATTCTTTTATAATCATCTAAGTAAAATCTTTGTTTGGAGAAATTGGTTGTTTTCACCACAATGGTGAGACAGTTGAGGTTGGAAACCAAGAGAGGAACCTACCTGCAATGGACAAAGGAAATTTGAAGACAAGTGGCAACTAGAGAGAAGAACAACAAGCAACATAAGTCAACAAGGAGCAACACTGTCTCAGGAAGAATTTACTCAGTAAAGCATTAGTTAATGTTAGAGAATCCATAATCTCTATGCCTTTTCAAGCTCAACAGAGATAAGGAACAAATAGTAAATCTCTTAAATGGAAACAAGTATCCAGTAAGAAATAACAACAAGGGTTTTGCATCCATATGTCTGGTGATAGGTTGAGGTAGGGGAAAACAAATTAATTCCCCTGTTTTCCAGATCTTTCTTATCCATCATACAAATGAAAAACAACAAGAATTCAACCATAAAACCACATGTAAATGATTATATGTTCTAAAACAAATATGGGATAATATCCATATTGGAACATATGTGGAAAACAAGAAAATAAGATCCCAAAATCATACGTGTTTTCCACTTGATCAAGTACTAAAAACAGCAACCTTTTCTTACACATACCTAAGTTAGGTGTCAACCAAAAATGGATAAGAGTTACCACTATGAAAATAACAGAGCCTCATAAGGGGAAAAAAGTTCATTACCTAATAAAAAGAATTTGGTATGTCATGGAATACAATTCTCTATTAAGTGATTTTCATTTCAATACACAGAAACAATACCAAGTAATGTTACCAAATTATTTTCTAAAAAAAGAATTTGTAACTAAAATGGTCCCATTGGAACACACCACTTGGTGAACCACATGTATGTTGTGTGAATATAATATTCATGCCTAAGGTAAATTTTAAGGCATTTAATAAATTAAATTGAGTGAAGATAATAAAATCACTTAATCTAGCACCCTAAATAAAAAATACAAATATTCTTCAAATTCACCAAAACGAAACATGGTGAGATGTGAAATTTGCTAAGGAATTCAAATATGATTTTTAATAATTTTTAAGTTCACAAAAAGGCCCATAAAACAAGCTTTTCTTCTCAGTTTTAGTACCAGAAGGACCTAACTGTTAAAACACAAAACTTCCAGGGGTTTTTCTTAAAAAATGTTTTAATTCTTTGTTTCTTCAACCTCTGGCCAGAAGGCTAGAGGCGTGCGACCGCCTCCGACGCCGTCGTGGCCACCTCCTGCTTGCCGCTCTCGCGCGGATAAGAGGGAGGGAAAGTCCTCCAACTCGCTCACTCTCTCTCTCTCTCTCTCTCGCTCGCCTCGCCTACTCTCTCTCTCTCTGAACCCGAAAGAAAACCCTAACCCTCTCGGCCGCCGCTCGTCGCCATCGTCTCCGGCCACGGCTGGCCCGTCTGAGAGCTCCATTAGCTTCGCCACGTTCCCCTCTACATCCCCGTTGAGTACCGTTTCCAGGGATGCCCGGGAGGAGGCGAATCGGGTCGTCTTTTACAACTCCGGCCGCCGGGAAATTCTTCACGCCGCCGTCGATTGGGACCGCCCGGCACGCCCTCGACCACTTCTTCATGCTCCTGGTGAGCTTGTGCACCTAGTAACACCTCCCATTGAGCTTCTAGCCGTTTAAATCGTCGGGCCGTCGCTATCCGTGCCGCGCCGCCGCGCCACCGCTCGTCGCCGGTGAACCAGTGACCATTTGGTCACATAGCGACCACCCGCACGCTCAGCTTGACCCCCTCTAGCGATTGGAACAAACAAAGATCATCAATTTGCTCTCGCTCGATCAATTGCTATCGGGCAGGGGAGATCCCCTCCTACGGTGACATCATCCTGACATCAGCATGACGTCAGGGGCGTTTTCCATTTTAATTTATTTCTGGATTTAAAAATAGAAATTAACACGTGGACCCACCTGTCAATTCAAATAATAATATAAAAATAAGTAAACTTAATAAATCAATAACTTTAATTCTATAAATTAGAAAAATACAAATAATATATCATATTAATCAGAAAAATAGAATCTATTTGATTATGACATTTTCAAATGAATTTGATAAATTTTAAAATTAAACATTTTCTTTAATTAATTAAATCATTTAAAATAAAGGAAAATAATAAATAATTCATAAAATCAGAAAAAATACAAGTTATATACCAAAATGCTTCAAATGACAAATGCAACTCATCCATGATGTTTCCAAGGTTATTTGACCAAGTTTCCGTGTGTGCAATATTTTGCCTAGTCATTTAATTCATTTAAAATTAATAAATTAACAAATTATTCAAATATTTTCAAAAAGCATAAAATGTTATATCAAATTAAAGAGAAAATCATTTACAATTCAAATATGTCATACATAAAACATTTTGTTCAACTTATAAGAATTGTTTCCAAAGATATAATTGAATTCTGTAATATTTCATTATAACCAGAAAACAATTGCCACAACGTTAGTTTCCTTATTAATAAAACTCTCATGTTATCACACCTACTAAACCTATCATCACAATGTCATTAGAAAGTATGTGATGATAGAGTCAGATATATTAGTTCATCATTTTCAAATAAACACTTTGTCATTAGTTCTACCCTTTTAAACATAAAACAAAATATGTTTGTATCTTTTCTTTAATTGTTTTCCATGTGTTGTTGTTTTGTTATCTAATCAAATAATAAAAACTGCTACCTAAACATGATAAAAATTGTTTGCTTAGTAAAAGTGAAACACATGTAATTCTAAAAGAACTAATAACCACATCACCACAAGTAATGAAACATTTCACCTAAAACCTGCGTGATTAAGATATCGTATCAAACATGGCTTACACTTGTAAGCTAGGGTATTTTCCGGGGTATTTCATGATGCATCTCATTACTATGCATGTATCATCTTGCCAATGTTTTCTGTAGTCCTTACCGGGACTACTTTGCTATCTTTCAGATCCCGGGCTTTCTCTACGCGACCCTCGAACCCGAAGACATTGATTATTATGGTTATTTCAATCTCAGGCAAGTTCATCACTTGCTCATATCCTTTGCAGTACTTCATAACAAACTAATTGCAAAAACTCTATCTTATTACCACCTAGTCTCAAAAGAATGCATGATCCTATTTTTATAATAATATTACTAATTGAATGATTACCCGAGTGGTAGTGTTCTGTTTGGTGGGCGGATGGAACCACGGTAAGATGAATAGGTCAAAGGAAGGTTCCATCTGCACGGGAAAGTATTACCTAGGATTAATCACAACTGTCGCCAGGATTCTTGCGCCGTAAATTCGCGTTAACCATGGGTCTTCTATCGGGGGAGTAAGTCAGCTGTGATCTTTTCTCGTTCGCATGTCAACGGGCTGCCAGAGACGTACGCTGTAGGTCTTGCGAGACTACATGCACATGGGTGGGATCCCTTAATTCCCACGGACTCTGCGGGTCTATGATGGTCTGCCAGGGGCGCATAGATATCCATCGTGAGGGGTGGAATCAGGCGTTCAACCTGCTGGCAGAAATGGGTGGGCATGCGTTGTGCGGAGAAGCACGGTTTGGCTTGGACCAACAACCGGGCCCCACACCTTAGTGGGAGTGGACAGGAATGTACACCTGGTTGTGCAACATGGTCTTGGTCGTCCATGGGTAAAGTAACGCACCTCTGCAGAGTGTAAAAGGATGTGACATGTTACCCCTTGTTTCGGGAAGGAGCAGCGATCGCCGCAGGAAAGGCAACTCCATGAAGTTCTAGTCCTGTGAAGATCTGGCGGGCATAGTCTTCAGAATTAAAAGCAACCTCTTGAAGAAATATTTACAAAAACCTTGCATTAGCTTATGACTCTTTCGAGTCCAAAGCTGTAGTTAGTGCATTAAACTACCCACTATATATCATGAGCTTGCTGAGTAACGCTCGTTACTCATTCGTTCCCGTTTGACCCCCCTGCTTAGAGTTGAAGCCTATGGAAGTCGTCATCGTGAAGCCATTGCTACCTCATGAAGCTAGGTGGATTCATCTCTTACTTAGCCAGGAAAGCATCGTCATCAACAATGCTGGTGGAGGAGAAGCTATCAAGCTGTAGGTGGAGGCCATTCGTGTACTTAATTGTATCAAGCCATAGATTAGGGCTAACATCGGCCAGAGTAGATTAAGTTGTGAGCTAGAGTAATTCTCCGGCTTGGAACTTCGAATTGCTTCTTCTGATGTTTCATTTGTATGAGATCTTCTTTGATTCTTCAAAGAGATCCTCGAGATTTTGTAATGAAGTTTGTATCCTATAGCTTTGCCTGGTCCTGCTATGTTTCTGTTGTACTACTCTGAGGGATGTAATATTCACGGATAAGTCCTTCTGTGAGTATTATGTCATCGACTTGCGCACTACACATGCAGTGCTGGGTCACCACATACAGGTCTTCCTTCCTTGCTTCCTTGGATCGATAACTTCCTTCTCCTGTGACTGGTGTCCTTGAGGCTAAACGGTGACGTGGGGCCTTTCCTCCAGTACTCGTCCTCGCCGTTTGCTTGCGAGGTTTTGAAACCACTCCAATGCTTGCGATGGTGACGCGTGGACGCACCCGCGGGTTTTCTTCTGCATCTCCTTCAGCTCCACTATCAATCTCCTTCTTCGGCTCCTCGTCTTGGAGGTCTTCTTCCTTTGGTCCCTTCCCCTTGTTGTTGTTGGTGAGACCATGGTGCTTCTAAAACTAAAAACACACCCTGGCCGAAACAGCTCGAAACTAAAACACGACGAGAAAATGATATACGGACCTCAGGGGATCCGGGGGATTATATAGCAAAAATATACGTAACAAAAGGAAAGTCTAGGTCGAAAACAAGTCATAGAGGGGCTCCGGGGCGCCCACACCATAGGCTGGAGCAGACAGGGGTGGACTCGCGCCGCCACATGGTGTGGTGCCTCCGGGCACCTTCTCCAACTCCTCTTCGGCTCGGTATTTTTCATATTTTCCAAAAATCAATAATTAATAACTAAAAAGGTAATCTGTGAACTTTTTCTTAACAGAACTGTTACCTACTCCAAAACAGACTCTCCAGATTCTGGAATCTTCCCTCCGATGAATTTTTCCGGAGTAATTACTTGAATAACATCAACATCTTCATCATAGGAAATCTCCAAACATATAATGTTTGAGTCTTTGCCCATTTACCACTTGTGTAGTGTTATCTTTGAGGCAAGCAATTTTGATTTCCCTTGAATGATACACTTCTTCAATAACATAAGGTCCTTCCCATCGGGAGAGTAATTTTCCTGCAAAAAATCTGAGACGAGACCGATACAATAGAACTTTCTCATCGACATGAAACTCTCTTTTAAGGATTTTTTTATCATGCCATTGTTTAACTTTTTCTTTCAAGAGCTTGAAATTTTCATAAGATTCACATCTCCATTCATCTAAATGATTCCAAGCAAGCATTCTTTTCTTACCAGCAAGTTTAAAATATTTACTTAATTCTTTCACTTCCCAATAAGATTTATGTTCTAATTCTAAATGCAAGTGACAAGCTTTTCCATAAACCATTTTATAGGGAGATATACCCATAGGATTTTTATAAGCAGTCCTATAAGCCCATAAAGCACCATTCAACTTATCAGACCAATTCTTCCTGGATTTATTAACAGTCTTTTGCAAGATAGATTTAATTTCTCTATTTGATAATTCTACTTGCCCACTGGTTTGAGGATGATAGGCTGTGGCAATTCTATGATTAAAATCATATTTAGCAAGGGTATTTCTAAAACCACCATGAATAAAATGAGAACCTCCATCAGTCATAAGATATCTAGGTACACCAAACCTAGGAAAAATAACATCTTTAAGCATTTTTAACGAGGTCTCTCCATCAGCACTTTTAGTAGGTATAGCTTCTACCCATTTAGTAACATAATCAACAACAACAAGTATATGTGTATAGCCATTTGAAGGAGGAAAAGGACCCATAAAGTCAAATCCCCAACAATCAAAAGGTTTAATAGCAAGATAATAACTCATAGGAATTTCATTACGTCTAGAAATATTCCTTACTCTTTGACATTCATCGCAAGACAAAATGAATTTACGTGCATCTTTAAAGAGAGTAGGCCAATAGAAACCTGATTGTAGAACCTTCTGTGCGGTTCTATCTCCAGCGTGATGTCCTCCATAAGCACTACTATGGCACTTCTTCAATATTTCACATTGTTCATGATCTAGAACACATATTCTCATAATACCATCTACTCCTTCTTTATATAAATGTGGGTCATCCCAAAAATAATGCCTCAAATCATAGAAGATTTTTCTTCTTTGTTGAGTTGTAAATGTTGGAGGCAAATACTTTGAAACAATAAAGTTAGCATGATTAGCATACCATGGACTATCTTGGGGTTTTACCTTTATTGCATCCAATTGTTCATTTGGAGAACTATCATTAACAGGAATAGGATCAAAATTAATGTTTTCCAATCTAGAAAAGTTATCAGCAACAAGATTTTCAACACCCTTCCTATCCACAATATGCAAATCAAACTCTTGTAAAAGCAACACCCATCTAATAAGACTAGGCTTATCATATTTCTTTTCCATAAGGTATCTAATAGAAGCGTGATTAGTATGAATAGTAACCATTGAGTCAACAATGTAAGGCCTAAACTTATCACATGCAAAAACTACAGCTAAGAACTCTTTTTCTGTAGTACCATAATTCTTTTGAGCAGCATCAAGAGTCTTGTAACAGCCCAAGTATGAAAACCTACCAATTAGAATGTTTGTTTCATGTTTATTAAGGTATTGCATCATGTCATCATATTGTTGCATTTGTTTCTTTTGTTTTGCATCTGTTATTCTTTGTTTTCATAAGGAAAATCAAACAATTTCAACTGCTTTGTTTTCATACTTGTTCTGTTACAACTTTTGGAATAAAAATAACAAGTGAAAACAACCAAATTGTTCCATTTTATTTTATGTTGATCACTCCTTAATTTGTTGGGTTTAAGCAAACAATTAATTCAATCAATTAATTCAAATCACTTTCAAATTCAAATCAAATGCATCAAACAGAACAAATTTTGAGCTTATAAACTTTAACAAGCCAATCAACTAATTTAATCACTTTAATCAATAGGGTTCACCCTATTAAAATCCTTGTTTTCAATATTAATCTATTAATTTCTAAATTGCTCAAATTCAAACCAAATGTGTTTCAAACAGAACCATTTTTGAATTTATAGACATGAACAAGCCACTCAACTAATTTTAATCAAATTAAATCATTTTGGGTCACCTTTTTAAAGTGTGGGTTTTAATAATCCTTTTAATACTCAAAAACACTCAAATTTGGTTTATTTTCCAAACAGCAGTTTATTTTTCAAAACTTTAGAAAACAAATCTTGGAAATTGTCTTCTTTTAACCTAAATAACTAACCTAATTTTTCCTAGAATTTTTACTACCCAAAACCTCATGTTTTGCTTCCATTTGCTTTTGTTACAAACAAAAAAAAAACAGTAAAACAAAAAAATAACAAAAGAGAAAAGGAGGCAGCATCTAAACCTACCTAGGCCCAGCCCATCCCCCTAAGCCCACCTATTTTTCCCCACTCGAGCCCACGATCCCTCTCTGTCGCTGTCTTCTTCCTCACGTCAGCACAGTACGACTGCTCCCCCCACCGATCGATCATCGATCCCTCACTACGATTGCCGCCGTACAAAGCACCTCTCCCCTATAACTAACCTACCTCGACCACCTGCTAGCCCTAGCTCCCCAAGCCACCGCCGCCATCTCTCCCTCTGCCATCTCCCTCCTCTCTGCTAGCTTCCCCCTCTCTCTGTACATGACTGAACCGCACCGAACACCACTTGGTCGCCGTCAGACCTCGCCACCCACCGTCGACCTGGCCACCTCCGGGGCCAACCGTGGCCGGGAATGGAACCGCCACGGGTTCCTCTCCCTCGCCGTGCCCTCGGTCGGCCCCGAGGAGCCCCGAGCCGTCGCCGCCGTCGCCTCCAACCGCCGCCGACGTCCTCTGTACCTGCTGTCCGCCCCAACGATCCGATCGCCTCCTCCCTGCCCGCCTCGAGGTGAGCACCCCCCTCGTTCTCCTTCCCTCGCTCTCTCCTCCCTCCGCCGCATCACCGCACCCCCACCACCGCGCCGCAGCCCGGCCACGGCGAGCAGATCGCTGCCAGCGATCCCTCCCTGTTCCCTTCCGCTCGGGTTCAGTAACAGTGCAGGCAAATTTCAGTTAAGCCCGATCTCTGAACCTCTTACCCCCCACGTTTCCCTTCCTAACACAAACACATCACCAGCCCACTGGTTCTCGTCCCTTTGCTCACAGCAGAGGTGCAGGGTTCGATCCCCCCTGCACCCATAAAACCTAATCTTTTTTTCCACAATTGTTTTGACCCAGAAACTTCCAGGAATCACACCTAGGCCCCTGGCAATTATTTCTAAACCCCTGAAATTTATTTCCAAGTCCCTGTTTCACTAAAAAATGGCAGATTTGCACTATATCTTGTAAATTGCATAAGAAAATCATTGTAACTCCAATTTTGAATTTTTAAATATGTTTTATGTCACAAATTAAATGTTCTATCCAAATATAAAATTTATTTCCTGTTTTGAATATTTTAAATTGGTGCAAAATTTGAAAACTTGTCAAATTCACTTAAACTTGCAAAATTCATAACTTGAGCATAAAAATTCCAAATTCAACAAACTAAATATGTTTTCCAATCAACTTTTCATGTACTTTCCAAATATAAATTTTGTTTGCTGTTTTGAATAATTTAAATTGCTGAAAACAACTGTTTCTTGTTTATTGCATTTAAAATTGCCAAAATAATAACTTGCTCATTTTAAATCCAATTTCCACAAATGAAATATGTTTTCCATGCAAAATTAAACCCTCTTTCCAAATATAAAATTTGTTTCATGTTTTGAATAATTAAAATTGGTTAAATGATTTAAACCTTGTTTAAATCATTTAATATTGCTAAATTCATAACTTGATCAAATCAAATTCTTTTGGGACATATAAAATATGTTTTCAAACCATCAAAGCATAACCTTTTCAAATATGAACTTCACTCAATGTTTTGCACAAATAAAAACTCAAATAAGTTCATGTTTGAATTAAATTCATTTAATTCTTGCTTAAACTTGTTTAATTCATAAATAATGTATTTGAAATCCTTTTTCAACAAGTGAAACATGTAATCCACCCAAAATTGTGTGTTCTTATCAAATATAAACTTTGTTATTTGTTTTGAACAATTAAACTTGATGAAAACAACAAATGCTTGTGTGACACCTTTAAGAAACCAAAAATTCCAAAACTTAATAAATGAATTTCGAAACTTGGTAAACCTTATTTCCATTTAGTTCTATTGTTGTTATTTTGCTGTTTTCCTCATCCATGCATCATGCTAATCCACTTTCATATAATGATTAGTCGTAAAACAATTAATTCAACCATAATTCATGGGCTTTTCAGGTGCAACTCAAATTGCATGTGGGTCCATTTAATCCTGTTTCTATCTTGTCAACTAGTTTATTTCTATGCATCAATTAAATGGTCATGCATCATCCCATGTTTGTGCACTATGCCATGTTATTGATTGTTTATCTTTCTGCCTTGTTTGTTTGCTTCTTCCCGGATATACGACGACGTTGAGACCGACGATACTTACGACATCCCTTCTAAGGATTTAGCTCAGTACCAGGCTACTGGGTTTTGCAGGCAAGTTATCACTCACATGAACCATCGTGTTCCTTTCAACATTGATTACCGATACTTTCTGTTGTTCTTTTCTGCTAGCCTTAGTAGTAGTTGTTTCTGTTACGAACCCATCACATGAATCCCTTAACCTTGATATTGCCTCACCTCCACTCCTATCACCCCTTGGTTGAGCCAGTGTCTTACTAGCATGCTTAGGTTGTTTTGCTCGAGTCTGTTACCCGTTACTTTCTGTTACCATTTCTATTATGTTCTGGGGGCTCGATGTTTAATCAATCAATCATGCTAATGTTACTATTAATAATAAATTTGATGATAAGGCACCGGCAGGAGGCTCAGGGTGGTTTTGAGGCCTGCTAGTGTTGACCCTAATAGGAAAAGGGTCTTGTCTACTGATCCATGATGAGCGCACTAACCGCATGTGGGAGCGAGTATGTAAAAGATAGAACGCGTATATGGCTCTGACCCGACATGCCTCGTCGGGTAGGATACGTTCCATTATATAGTACACATATTACATGAGTTCGATACGTATACATATACGTACGTATAGTTTAACACCCTCCCTCAATCTCAACTAGTGAAAGATTGAGATTGCGTTTACAATGCTCAAACAAAGGTAGAGGGAGTGGCTTAGTAAAAATGTCAGCTACTTGATCCTTGGAAGAGATGAAACGAATCTGTAGTTGCTTCTGAGAAACACGCTCGCGAACAAAGTGGAAGTCAACTTCAATATGCTTTGTCCTTGCGTGAAATACTGGATTGGAAGACAAATATGTAGCGCCAATATTGTCACACCAAAGTACTGGAGGTTGGTTCTGAACGATCCCAAGTTCCTGCAGCAATGACTGTACCCACACAAGCTCAGCTGTAGCATTGGCCAGAGCTTTGTACTCAGACTCGGTACTCGATCGTGA
Organism: Alopecurus myosuroides; assembly: GCA_028641055.1. Taxonomy (NCBI): domain Eukaryota; kingdom Viridiplantae; phylum Streptophyta; class Magnoliopsida; order Poales; family Poaceae; genus Alopecurus; species Alopecurus myosuroides. Next base: position 156,911,093 of record CM054057.1, on the reverse strand, counting down.
GACTGTAGACTGCTTACGAGCACTCCAAGCAATCAAATTCCCTCCATAGAAAATAGCATATCCCCCCGTGGATCGCCTGTCATCCAGGCTACCAACCCAATCTGCATCTGAGAAAGCAGAAAGTAGAGTGGAGGACGAAGATCGAAGTTGCAACCCACTATCAACAGTGTAACGAACATAACGCAAAATGCGTTTGACTGCAGCCCAGTGAGGTGTGCGAGGCTCATGGAGATATTGGCACACCTTATTAACAACAAAGGACAGATCAGGTCGTGTTACGGTGAGGTATTGAAGCCCACCCACTATGCTGCGATACTGAGTTGCGTCTTCAGAGGAGAGAGGGTCACCATCAAGAGTGCAAAGACGCTCAGAAGAGGACATGGGAGTAGTCACAGGGGCACACTTTAACATGCCTGCACGTGCTAACAACTCGAGGGCATACTTGCGCTGTCGAAGAAGAAGACTGCCAGATGATGGTGATGAGACCTCAATGCCGAGAAAATAATGTAGAACACCAAGATCCTTAACAGAGAACTCAGAACGAAGCTGACTGATCAATCGGGGAATAGCAGCCGCTGTAGAACTGAGCACAATAATATCATCAACATATACCAATAGATAAACCGTAACATCCTGGCGCCAAAGAATGAATAATGATGTGTCTGTCACGGACGGAGAGAATCCCAATGAACCGAGGACAGAACTGAGACGAGCATGCCAAGCTCGAGGTGCCTGCTTCAATCCATACAATGATCTGACAAGTTTGCAATAGTGACCAGGTCTATCAGAATCAACAAAACCAGGAGGTTGCTTCATGTATACCTCTTCATCCAGAAAGCCATTGAGAAACGCATTCTGAATATCGAGTTGACGAATATGCCAACGGTGAGAAAGTGCCATAGCCAGTAACAGACGAATAGTTGCAGGTTTAACCACTGGACTGAATGTTTCATCATAATCCAACCCATATCGTTGTTTGTACCCTTTGGCCACAAGCCGTGCCTTATACCGTTCAATAGAGCCATCAGCATGGAGTTTGACCTTAAAAATCCACCGTGAGTCAATCAAATTAATACCAGGAACGGGAGGTACCAATTTCCAGGTGCCATTTTTCTGAAGAGCCGTGAACTCGGTCTCCATAGCATCACGCCAATGAGGAATGCGGAGGGCTTCTTTGAAATCACGAGGTTCAAGCATGTGTCGGGATGCTGCATGACCTGCAAGAACGCTTGTCCATGCAACAGTATTGTCAGTACGAATTCTGGGTTTAACAATGCCATGTTGAGAACGGGTTACTGGACGAGACGGGGGCACAGATGGGGCCATGGTCTGTACTGGAGCTGGCTGTGAAACTGGGAATCCAGGCGACGGAGCAGGGGACCTGGTCACCTCGGGTGACGTTGGCTCCGTGTGATTAGTGCCCGGGTACGCATGCACAGGTGTGACAGGAGCATCAAACGCTGCCACAGATTCTGCCATTGAGTCTGCCATTGCATGCGGAGTAGAGCGTGCAGGTGACGCAGTAGGGCGTACAGGTGACGATGCGACAGGTGCAGATGCTGTCGGGGCCGGTGACGCGGGCGCAGGAACCACTGTCGGAGCAGGGGACGCAGGGGCAGGCACCGCACATTCAGTGCATGGCGGGGGCACGGTACCCAGGACAGAACTAGGCAGCTCCCCTGCCTCAAATAATGGAGCCGAGTGAGCCGGCTCGGTGCATGGCTGGGGCACAGCACCCGAGGTGGAGCCATGCACGGTTCTGTGACGATGATCTGCAGGAGAAGCCCGATCATATTCTTCAGGCGTGAGAACCTCCACACGAGCTCCGCGTCCACTACCTGCACCATGGTCAGCAAGCAAAGGCAAAGCATGTGCAACATCCATAAATTGGTCGGCTAAAAGTAAGGAGGACTCTGTGGTGGGTGGTAAAGAACTCGAGTTGGGCATATGAACAAAAGGGAAAACATTCTCATCAAAGATAACGTCCCTAGAGATGTAGACCCTATTAGACGGAACATGGAGACATTTGTAGCCCTTGTGAAGAGAACTATAGCCCAGAAAAACACACTTCTTCGAACGAAAATCAAGTTTATGATTATTGTAGGGTCGAAGGTGTGGCCAACAAGCACACCCAAAAACCTTAAAGAAGGTGTAGTCAGGTGTTTCCTTAAGTAGTTTCTCCAGAGGAGTTTTCATCTCTATGGTACGACTGGGAAGCCTGTTAATGAGGAAACAAGCAGTAGCAAAAGCATCACTCCAGTAGCACAGAGGAACCGAAGCATGTGCCAACAAAGTAAGACCGGTTTCAACCACGTGACGGTGCTTACGTTCGGCAGTACCATTTTGTTGGTGAGTGTGAGGACAAGACACACGATGTGAGATGCCTAACTTGTGAAAGAAAGGATGGAGTTTTTCATACTCACCACCCCAGTCAGTCTGGACATGAATGATCTTGCGATTAAGAAGACGTTCAACATGTTGTTGGAATTGAAGAAACACATCATAGACATCAGATTTATGCTTAAGAAGATAGAGCCAAGTGAAACGACTAAAAGCATCCACAAAACTCACATAAAAACGATGTCCACTAACCGACGTTTGAGCAGGACCCCAAACATCGGAATAAATGATTTCTAAGGGAGATTTTGTTACACGTGTAGACAATGGAAAAGGCAACTGATGACTCTTCCCTTGCTGACAGGCATCACAAACTGACTCAAATTTATTCGACTCATGGACGAATGGTAACTCATGACTACGAAGAACATGTTGAACTACTTGTAAAGCTGGATGTCCTAGACGACGGTGCCACATATCACGGGACACCTTGATACTGCTGAGTGCTTGCTTGATGACAGGGGCATTAATCTCGTAGAGACCTCCACTGCATCGACCTCTAAGAATGGTGGCTCTCGTGTCCCGGTCCTTGACAAAAAGATCATGAGGATGAAGTTCAATGAACACATTATTGTCATGGGAAAGTTTACTCATAGATAGCAAATTTCTAGTGGATTTAGGAACATGAAGGACACGATTGAGAGCTAAAGACCGAGATGATGAAGTGGATAAAATAGCCTGACCAATATTATGAATGCGCATACCTGCTCCATTAGCCGTGTGGACCTGGTCGGTGCCGTGGTAGGGATCCCGCGTAGTGAGCTTGTCCAGCTCATGCGTGATATGGTGAGTAGCGCCCGAGTCTGCATACCATGCTGGATCAACGGGCTGCTGTGGAGCAACAGGAGGACCGTGAGACGCTGTCATTGCCATCGCAATTTGCTTCTCAGTGTTACTTCCATCATTGCCAATGCCTAGAAAGGAGCGGTTGAACCTCTTGTAGCACTTGGACGCCAAGTGTCGCGGGATACCACATAGCTGACAGACAACGGTGTTACGCCCGTTGGTGGACTTCGGCACAGTTGCAGGCGGCGCTGGCTTGGGCTGCGGCGAGGTGAAGGGGGACGCCGGACGAGGCCCGCCACGGCCAGCGGCAAGAGCTGCAGTCGGGGCACCACCCTGGGCAACCATATGCGCTGCGGGGTAGTGTGTCACTCCGCCCTGGCTGCGGCGTTGTGAGAGCTTGCGTTGTTCTGTCGCCTGAAGTTGAGAGAAGAGGTCTCGAATTTGCATAGGAGAGGTACGTGCATTTACCACTTCAAAGAGAGCATCATAGTCATTATCCAATCCAGCAAGAACAGCCGATATGAACTCATCATCACGAAGCGGCATCCCTATGCTGGTGAGAGAATCTGAGAGAGCCTTCATCTGATGGAAGTAGACATTGATGGTCTTGTTTTCCTTCTTTAGTTCATTCATCTCTTGACGAATCGCAGAAGCTCTGGCAATGGACGTGGAGGCAAACGCTCCACTCAATGTTTCCCATGCCTCACGAGAGGTGCTGGCAAACATAATCATGCCTAAAACTCCTTCAGACATAGAGGACACAAATGCAGAGAGGATGGCTTGGTCCTGTTGAGTCCAGTGCTGATGCGCTGGATTAGGCTGCTGATGCATACTTCCCGCATGATTAACAAGGATATGCGGGTCAGGACACGGGATTGAGCCATCAACATACCCCATAAGCAGTTGACTGCGGAGAAGTGGCCCGACTTGAGCACGCCAAAACATGTAGTTTTCACTAGTCAATGTAATGGTAATAGAGGATCCAATGGTGACGATGTTCAGCTGCGACCTGTTGAAGTAGTTCCCCTGTTGCTGGTTTCCGTAGAAGTTAGCATAGGGGTGCATTGGCACCATTGGATACGTGCCAGCATTGGCTCCCGGGTACATGGGTACTGAACCACCCGAAGCTGCAAAACTGGCCATGGGCGTGTACCCCATCGACTGGAACGCGCCATTGTGAGTTGATGCAACGAGGGAGTCTGAGAGAAACGCAGCACGCGACGGATCTCCAGCAACAAAGGGCCCGGGTGCAACAGGCCCTTGCATGGGCAGCACGGTGCCAAATCCTGGTGCGCCGAGTGATGGCACGGGCGCGCTGAGGGACGGCACGGGCGCAAGTGCGCCGAGTCCTGGTGCTCCGAGCGCGCCGAGAGACGGCACGGGCGCGCCGAGGGCGGGCATCATCTGCGAGGTCGCGGGCAGCGCGGGCATCATCGGAGGAGGCTCCGAGGTTGAAGAGGCTGGTGCTCCGGGCGCGCCGAGGGCGGGCATCATCTGCGAGGTCGCGGGCAGCACGGGCATCGTCGGAGGAGGCTCCGAGGTTGAAGAGGTTGGGGCAGACGTCGATGTGGAGATCGAAGCTGTCAATGTAAGGACCCCAGACCGGCAGTCTGAAACCCTACGTATGCATACATTCACGATCCCAGAAAGATCAGTCGTGAACAACATACACAGTTGGCACACAGAAATACATCATCCATTACATGAATACATAAAGGTGTTACATAAAAGATCACATGATCAAGTTTAACACAGCTGCCACCGAGGGCGGCAACTCAACAAACACAGCGGAAGACAAATAAAACACAACGTAGTTGAGCCCAAGTCACGCCTTAACCTACAGGCTGCTGACCCGGAGACGATCCTAGTTCGCAAAGCCGTCAACTCCGTACTTCTCTTCATAGATATCCTTTGGAGGATCCTTCTCAAAATCTGATAAGTAGATACCAGGGGCGAAACCATAATGAGTACATTTGAATGTACTCAGCAAGACATCCATCATGTCACTTACCAACATGCAAGTATGCTTATATGGTGGAATAGGTAGGCTATAAATATGGTTCACTATCAATGGTGTTCATATATGATGACACCGCAGTTGCAGTCAGGTTTATCTGTATCTTCGTTGAAGAAGATACTTCAGAAGAAAATAATATAGTTTTATTTCTCTTGTCGATATCACATGTACAAGAGGTTTTGTAAATCTTTGTTAAAGAATATTTTCTCTTTGCAAAACTTCTTGGAATCAGTTTCCAGAATTCTTGCTTAGAGTAGAAAAGGTTTTCTTTGCAAAACATTTTGTTTTGTATATCAGCATCTGGCTTTTCATCATCGACGATACCTCCACGGTATAAGTTTCCATTCTTTTCCGAACTTCACAAGTTCAACACTTCCTTTCCAAAGATTCCCTTTCAAAAACTCTTTTTGAAAACATTGACACAATGCTAGCTACATGGCCATTCAACTGTCCATATCCGAGGACGCGGCTTCTTCGAAAAAGTTGTACTCTGCAGAGGTGTACACATCCACCAGATCCAGTACACCTCCCGTGAAAACAATCACGGACTGTAACAACAGTATGTAAACATCAGGTATCTGATCATAACCATCCACTATGTTCAAGCTAGAATATGCCTATCTCTCGATTGAGGTTGTTCTCCCCGGCATCAAGTCCCACCCTGCCTAGCCAGGAGCCTCAATGAATGCATCCGGAGGGAAAATTAATCCCACACTTTATATGCCTCAACATTGGGAGTTTTGACGACATTCGGTTCGAGGGTACGACGCCCCTTATAGCAAGTGAGATAGCACACACTAATAAGAACAAACTTCAAGTTAAGCCCCTTGCCCATGTTGGGGTAGGGTGGCAGTACGGTAAAGGTTGTCCGGCGAAGACTAGGTTATGTGTCATTTTTGAAAACACCACTTTCTCAAAAATGACCACTTCCACATTCCTCCGGAGAACAAGGATCCGCCTTTTCTCCGGGGTTTTCCGTAAAGCCTTTGGTTTGTAGAATCACAATTTTAGGGTGTCCACTTAGGGACTAGTATATTTGATGGTAATAAATACCATATGGTGGCCTATGGGCTTGGTATTACCAAGTTTAACTACTGGCATGATAGTAACCTATAATATAGTATAGTAGTAAATTCCACATCAAAAATAGTTTTGATAATCAAGTTTTTGTAAGACTTCAGAGGTAAAACATGCATGATAGATAATGATAAGTATTGTATCAGCAAGCATCAGGATGGCTTGCCTGGTATCTCTTTGTGTCCCTGGTTGTTGGAGTGACTGGAACTTGAAACAGAGCTTCCCGACACTTCCTTCCTCTTCGTTTTCTAACGTCGTAAAAAGAGAATAAAGGACACACATTCAGAACCAAACAAGACAAACAAGGCTACAAGTAATACATACAGCAAGCAATCAAGAAGTACCACCCAAGTTCTCAATTTTTCCCTTAAGAAAAATTGGCATAAAAACTATAGTTGAAAAGTCTGCTTTTTTCCTAGTGTGTATGTGTGGCCAATTCAATGATTTTTAGTTAAGAACACCATGGACCAGTGGGGTAGAGCACATGTTACTAGACAGTAGGGAGTCACATAAAACACGTTTTGATGTCTAAAAAATCCCACAACAATCTCTATGGCTAGCACACATAATTTGCTAAATTACTCAAGTGGTGAAATAAGCTCATGACAACAAGTCAAACCTATTTTTCCACCATGAGGCAAACATACCAGTGGGTGCTCCACTAGCAAATATGCTCACCAAGAGGTTAATAAGCCTCTGGTCACTCTTATAAAAGTGCTCCAAACAAACAATCTAGCATCCAAAAACTCCTACTCATACTAGTAGAAAATTTAGGAAAAATACTAGACTAGTTTAGGCTACACTAGTTAATTTTATGCACAAGTGTGCAAGCTAGCAGAGGCAAAATACTCCTCTAACCAGTACCATAAATGCTACTGGATACCACAAAATAACATAAAAAGCATAGCCAGGAAACAAGGAAAAACTATGCTTAAAATGCTACACATGTGAGGAGATTAATTCCTAGTCATCCAAGTGTTACTCATGCTCTTATGCTACTTAAGAGAAAACCTATCAGAGGTGAAAACCCTAAGATAATAATGCCACAAGGACATTCCATCCTCTGGTTTCCACACCAAAGATTCATAGTTTTCCCTAGGGTAAAACCAGACAAAAAGCATACATGAATCTCCTAGTATGAAATTTAGACTTTAAGCATTGCTATTTAAATCTATTTCAAACACAAGCACCAAGTATCTAGAGGTGCTATAACAAAAATAACAGTACCTAAATGGTACTGGTTTCATGAGAATTAATCTAGCAATAAGCCTAAAAAGCATTTAAAGATCTACTCAAAACATATATAAAAGAAACACATCTAGTGTGGGGGAAATAATGTTTCCACCAAAAATGCAATGACACCAGTGGGTGTTCCACTAGCATATCAAAGCATTAAGAGGTCACGATGCCTCTGGTCCACTTGCTAAAAATTTAACAAAAGACTAAACAAGCTTCTAGTGCAATAACAATACTAGCAGAAAATAACAGGGTGCTAAAATAAGCAAGGTAATGATACTCATGCTATTGTTTTCACACATGTGAAAACTTTAGGTGTCAAGTACTCATAACAACCTTATCAAAATGCTACTGGACCTATGGACATAACACAAAAATATGTGGCTATGCAACCACAAATATTAATGCCAAAAATTCCACACATGAGGGAATTTTTCCAAAACATTTTCATAGTAATGATTAAACTACTCATGATTTTCTACCAACTCAAATGCAAGCTATCAGAGGTGATAACAACACAAAATAAGTATCAAAAGGGTTCTGTATCTAATATCTCAACACAACAATTCAATCACTTGCACACAAATTAATCATTCAAAAATTATATGCAAGTAATAAACTAGAGATAAAACATATGCTATAAATATAAATCCTATTTCTTATCCACTCAAGTCCACACATTCTAACATGCTAAAATAGCTAATTAACACTTAGAAAACAAGTTCACACAACTTGTACATGCTAGAAAACAATATGGAAACACAAAAATATAATAACTCAATTTAATTACTTAAAATGCCAAAATGGCAGAAATAAGCATTTTGAAGATCTGTCCACCAAATTTTCTAGGATGCTCTAAAAATTAAACCCTTATAGGTTTGGATAGCCCTAAACATGTACAAGACCATCCAATTTAGTTTGCATCAAAATTCATCTTTAATTAATTCATAAAAATCACCAAAGTGCTCTCTGGTGTTTTACCAAATTGCATGCCATTTCAAAAATATAATTAATTTGGAAACGAGGTTAATGGCTCCTGTTAGATAATCTCAAGGGCTTTCCAATGCAATTGGCCTCACTTCATTATGAGTTGTAAAATTAAAATGGTGCTCATTTTGGTGTTTCTGGTACCTATTGCCAAATCATTTTTCATTTCAAAACTGTTCATCCAAATGTAGATCTACAAAGTGGAGGTGGTTTATATTTTGTTGGTGTACCACTGTGAATTTTGGTTTGATAAAATTCATCTTTTAGGTTGCCTTTTAGAGCCTAAAGTAAACATGCATCTTTTCTGCAAAAAATTAAAATGGAAAAATCAAGACTTGGGCTGGATCTACTAACTGGGCCGGCCGGGATCTTTCTCACCGCGAGCAGATCCACCCAAGGTCGCTGACGCGCGGGCCAGGCGCCACGCGGGCAGCCACGCAGGCGAGCGCGGCCCCACCAGCGGGTTTGACCTCTCTCCCGCGCGGTCAAGCACGCGCTGACGCGAGCGTGACGCCAGGACGGCGTCACTCGCCGGCGGGACGGCTCCGGCGAGCCAAAATCGACGCGTACGTTCACCGTTCTCGTGATTAAAAAGCATCAAAACGTTGCTATCGACGCGGGCAAGCGATTGGTCGGGTTCTCGTTTCCTGGAAGGCCACCGGAGGACGGCGGCAACGGCCACGCGCGGCGGCCGGAGAGCGTTCACGGCGCGGCGGCGATTAAGAGCGAGAGGGAGGGGGGAAAAGTGACGGGGTGGCTCCCCTGCTTACCCTAGACGTGATGGGAACGTCGGCGAGGGAGGAGGAGGTCCGTGGCGGCGGGGATTGGTCGCCGGAGCTCGCCGGCCCCGAAGACGAAAATGCACGGCGCGGGCTCCTGGCTCCATACCGCCTCGATTCCTCTCGCAGGGGCGCTCAGCAAGACTAGGCGGAGGCGATGGGAACCACGGCGACCGGCGGCGAGGTCCTCTGCGGCCGAATCGATTGAGCTTTTTCGGGCTAGGGTTTGAGCAAGAAATTTTTAGAGAGAGAGAGAGTTCGTGGGGGGGGAGAGGGGGCAGGTAAGAGGCACAGAGGTGCACATGGTGCTTTTATCCATCTAGCAAGACTTCCACTCGAAGCTAAGGAAGCATGGGAAGCCATGCCCTCTGCTGCGTCATCTACAGGAAGAAGAAGAAGATGGGTGACTAGGATTGCAAAAAGGCCCCTGCTATTTACAATTAGGTCCTTTTCTCTCTGAAAAATAGATGTTTTCACTAAGCAAACAAGGTCAACTTTTAATTTCCTTTTGCCCAAAATTCTTATTAGTTAAGGTACACAACATATGTGAAAATTGGCTCATTTGGGGAAACTTTATAATTCAAAGTTGTTTAAATTTGAATTCTTACATAAATGGACATTGAATTTATTAACCTACTTAGGAGCTTCCAAAAATGATAATTTTTGGCACACATTCCTTATTTGATGTGTTCCTTATGTGGTAGAAAATTCAAGTCATTTTGAGTTACTTCATAGAACAAACTTGTTCAAATTTCAAAAAGGTGCTGTCAAGAAAACAGGGGTTTTTGGCAACTTAAATTATTCAAAAACTTGTGCCCTTTTGGTTTTCATCCTCATTTATGATATAGAGCATGTGGTATTTATTTCATGGCATTTGGGAAAAGTTTGTAGAACAAACTTGTTCAAAATCCCAAATGTTGCTGTGGAGAAAAACCATGTTTTCAGGACTTTAATGGATTCAATTTTTGGTCTCCTCTTGTGGGTGTTCCTTATTTGATATAAGGAAGCAATGGTATGAATTTCAAATCATTTGAGGAAAGTTTCCAATAGTAACTTGTTTTAGTTTTCTGTTTCTGGAAATATTGGAATTTCTATTTAATAAAGCACTTGGCTTTTCTTTAACAATGTTTTGCCAAAATATTTATATGACTAGAGATAGCAAGTCAATGCTCTCTAATACCTTTGTTTTTAATCTTGCAAGGTTGGAAAAACATTTGATAATATTTTGGTGAAGCATTTAAGAATGCCTCTTTTTCTGATAATCCTTTATGGAAATTTATTAAGTGTTTTCCTCTTTCTTAATTTAGGCCTTGGAATAATATTCAACAAGTATGAGTTTCATAAGATAGTTTTGTAAAACTCTTTGATCAATATTTACTTGAGAAAATATTGCCAAAGTCATTGGAACAATATGTTGAATATTTTTATCATTGGAACAATATGTTGAATATTTTTAGTTTACTGCTTTGCTATCCTTTTTAAGTTTGTTTAGTTGCACTTAAACAAACACAAACAAACACAATCAAGGTTTATTAGCCAAGCAATTAGCAAAACAACTGTGTTAACAGGTATTCCAAAATTGGGATGTGACAGGTCTTCCCCCCTTAAAAAGAATCTCGTCCCCGAGATTCACAAGCGAGGACTAAGGGAGGGCCAACAAACACAATGTTAGTGTTAGAGTGCAGGTGCTTCCCCCCTTTGACTTTTCTTGGGAGGTGGGGTACATCCCTAAATTAGTGAATTCACTAATAAAAGAAGTACACCAGTACTTGTTTTAGGTACAAAACTTTTGTTTCCTAGTTTGAACAAAAATTAAGGTTAGTGAAGAACTACCTGGAAAAGTACCGTCAATTTTTTCATGTGTTCCTAGCTATAACCCACTTCTTACATAACACATATGGAGTGGTGTACCACTCTCATAATAAGGTATATAAGAAGCTAAAAATATAGCTTGTGGGTGCAAAGGTTAGGTTGCTAAAGTAAAACAAACAGACAGAACAAATAGCCACGGCAGTGGGTATTACTCACCCCCAGCAACTATCACTTAATGTGTTCATGATTTTAGTTGGATGTTTTAGATTCTTAAGATACTCTTAAGCACAATCATAACACAAGTATAACTCATGCTAAGATAAAACATTTAAACAAAATCCAATAAGCAAGCAAACAACACCACAGATGAATAGACTATTTATTCACTAGGTTATTGTTTATTAGCGGTTTTGGAACCCATCAATCATGAACAATTAGCAAACAACCAGTAGCTAAAAACCAATTAATCCAATCATAAAGATACTCTAACACACCATCTTTACACAAGATAAAAAACTCCTATTACACAGGCATAAAAACAGGACTGCACAAATAACATATTAGTATGAAAAATCTACACCAGCATGCTATAAGATAATCATATCCTATAACCATAGAACATGAAACTAAATAATTCATGGCATGATAACAGAAGTGATAACTTCCTAAACATGCTATATCAACACATATACTCATAAAATAAAAAGAGGGTAATACTAGAGCAAAAATCACCATTTTCTAGTGGTGAGACTAGTTTCACTCTAGAGAAGCAAACAATGCTATCATGATGTTTAAATTTAAACAAGCAAGTCATGAACATAAATGTACCTAATAACAGTACACAAAACTTACTCATGTTAGTAAGCACAAACATCAAAACAATCCCATGTTACAACTATTAAACATGCATAAATTTCTGCTAGCAATTTATGTTTTTCTTAAACAATTACTAGCACACAAGCAAGGTATAACTCACACAACCAGTAGCTATGTAATTAATGAAAAGTTATCTAAACCTCTTCAAAAATCCATACACTCAATTCAAAATTATTCACAAACAATCTACCAATCAAGAGGAATTTATTTTATTTGCGAACAATTTAATTTCAGCACACGATAGTGAAACATTTCTTAACATGATACCCCTAAGGAATATTATGCTAACAAAAGGATCACACCTAAACATATTAGTATTTACTAATAAGAGATAAACTTCTCACTTGCATAGGTGAGAACAAACAATTAGATTTTCCATGGTGGAAAATAGAAATAAATCACATAGTGAAACATGCTATTTTCACACAGGTGTATGGTTGGGGATTTTCATCCTCAAGCCAAAATACAATGGAACCAGTGGGCTATGGCCTACTAATACCAAGTAAAAAAAATAGGTACTAAGCCTCTGGTTACGCATGAAAAACTTTGCAGACAAGATAAAAATATAAGGCTATTTAATTTAGTGAGGCAATACTAGTGCATACTGATAGTAATGCTTACACATGCTTTACTATTAAGAGACATGCAAGCTAACATAGGTACAAGCATCAAAATAACAGTACCTAAATGTTACTTGACTCAAAGAACACATAGCACAAAATTTATCAAATCATTCACACAAAGATCTAGCTTTCACAATAATTCCAAATAATAAAAACTGGAAAAATAACAAATGTTACTCCTGCTTTGCTATAAGATCACATGCAAGTTAATGAAGATAACAACATATAAATAACAGTACCAAAATGGTACTGGATCTATCATAACCATAACAAAAATCTAGGTATAACAAAATTACAAGGATTTGCCCACTCAACAATCCAATTAATAAAACTGGAAGGTAACAAATGCTATTTCATTTTTATTTGAGTTTCCAAACATGCACACACTTTCTAGGGTAGATTTATTGTAAGAAAACATCATAATAACAAGTCCTAACAACTCCATATAAGTTAGGAAGCAAGATTGAATAATACACAAATTTATTTCAATCAAGAGCACACAAAGAAACAAGAACAGGAAAACTGCTGTTTTCTAGATCTATCATATCCATTTCATCGTTCACTTAATTTCTAAACTCCGAATCTCATAGTACCTACAATGTCTACCAAGTTTTGATTTCCAAAGTAGATACACACGATATCCTATTGACTAGTAAACGAATAGGTCATCATTTTATTTTCTCGTGACTTCTCCTTTTTACCAACTAGATTAAAAGGTGTCCCACGTCACTTAATTTCTTGGTTTAGAAAGAGTTGTCAGTAGTTCACATGCTTTGGTTAGGTGTCAACCTAAGATTAGGCAAAGCATGTTAGTCTTGTTAGCTTTCTATTTAATAATGTTTGTTCGACAAGATACGACTAGCGTCATCGTCGAATATTGAATTGTGCTCTTTTGATTGGCTTTTTAGGGGGTTGCGCCTCATGGCATGTGAAGAATTCTTTTTCACCTTTCTCCAGAGGAGGGAGGTATATAACTTTTAAAAGGGGATTTCTCTTGTTTGGTCTTTTAAAAGGGAACATAAAAAGATGCGATATTTAGCCAACAGGGTAAAAAGAGTCTTTTGCAAACAGACAGAACACAGAGGATTTGGTCAGTAGTGGTTGGTAGAACCATTTCTTCATTAAAGGTTGTCTTTGTTGGAGCTTTATCTGTTGGAGTGCATCACTGGTAGCAACGCTATCAGCTCGTGTGGCTTGATGGTCCTCTATTATTTGGTCCAATGGTGCTTTCATTGATGGTGGAGGAGATGGTGGTGGTTCACGACGGTGGCTTTATGAAGCGAAAACAAGTATAAGTCTAAGCAACAAATTCTTGTTTTTGAATACTATACAAACATTTTTGCTTGCAAAAATTTAACACGAGGCGATTCAAAAACAAGAGCGGGGCAAGCACAAATCTGCAAATTTGGAGCACCCCACAATCATATAGAAGCCTAGATGAACCAAATTCTACACCACACAATAGCACAAAGTCCTATGGACACACATAAACAAGCCAAAACACACAAACAAGACTCCGTTGGAGCTACGTCGGGGGATGATCCAAAAGTCCTAGAAGTGGCTGAAGAACTATATTTACTTCTGACCATCATTACTGTAGAGCTATGCGATTATTTTGGTCTCTCGGGACATCGGCAAGTATAAAGGTTTTTTGTATGAAAACAAGATAAATAGAAGTAAAGTTTTGATGAAACTTTATGCAACAATCTGTTTTTGAAACTCCAACTATTTTCTGGACAGAAAACTTCAAAGACGAGAGATGTTTCAAAAACAGAGCGGGGCAGTTGCAAACAAGTAAGAAATAATTCTTAACCGAGAGAGATACTAACTCTGTAAGGCCCGCCCTTCGAACCACTGTTCAAGGACGCCCTTGATATGCATTTAGAATCTTTTGAAAAGATCAGAAGGAGGGGAAAATATACTAAAATTCCCTTAGATAAAAATAATGTAGATAGTAAATAGGTTTTTTACTCAAAAATAATTTTCTTTCCTATCTGACGTCCATGCTAACTAAGGTCTCCTAAGGTCAGGATGGCTCTGATACCAACTCTGTAAGGACCCCAGACCGGCAGTCTGAAACCCTACGTATGCATACATTCACGATCCCAGAAAGATCAGTCGTGAACAACATACACAGTTGGCACACAGAAATACATCATCCATTACATGAATACATAAAGGTGTTACATAAAAGATCACATGATCAAGTTTAACACAGCTGCCACCGAGGGCGGCAACTCAACAAACACAGCGGAAGACAAATAAAACACAACGTAGTTGAGCCCAAGTCACGCCTTAACCTACAGGCTGCTGACCCGGAGACGATCCTAGTTCGCAAAGCCGTCAACTCCGTACTTCTCTTCATAGATATCCTTTGGAGGATCCTTCTCAAAATCTGATAAGTAGATACCAGGGGCGAAACCATAATGAGTACATTTGAATGTACTCAGCAAGACATCCATCATGTCACTTACCAACATGCAAGTATGCTTATATGGTGGAATAGGTAGGCTATAAATATGGTTCACTATCAATGGTGTTCATATATGATGACACCGCAGTTGCAGTCAGGTTTATCTGTATCTTCGTTGAAGAAGATACTTCAGAAGAAAATAATATAGTTTTATTTCTCTTGTCGATATCACATGTACAAGAGGTTTTGTAAATCTTTGTTAAAGAATATTTTCTCTTTGCAAAACTTCTTGGAATCAGTTTCCAGAATTCTTGCTTAGAGTAGAAAAGGTTTTCTTTGCAAAACATTTTGTTTTGTATATCAGCATCTGGCTTTTCATCATCGACGATACCTCCACGGTATAAGTTTCCATTCTTTTCCGAACTTCACAAGTTCAACACTTCCTTTCCAAAGATTCCCTTTCAAAAACTCTTTTTGAAAACATTGACACAATGCTAGCTACATGGCCATTCAACTGTCCATATCCGAGGACGCGGCTTCTTCGAAAAAGTTGTACTCTGCAGAGGTGTACACATCCACCAGATCCAGTACACCTCCCGTGAAAACAATCACGGACTGTAACAACAGTATGTAAACATCAGGTATCTGATCATAACCATCCACTATGTTCAAGCTAGAATATGCCTATCTCTCGATTGAGGTTGTTCTCCCCGGCATCAAGTCCCACCCTGCCTAGCCAGGAGCCTCAATGAATGCATCCGGAGGGAAAATTAATCCCACACTTTATATGCCTCAACATTGGGAGTTTTGACGACATTCGGTTCGAGGGTACGACGCCCCTTATAGCAAGTGAGATAGCACACACTAATAAGAACAAACTTCAAGTTAAGCCCCTTGCCCATGTTGGGGTAGGGTGGCAGTACGGTAAAGGTTGTCCGGCGAAGACTAGGTTATGTGTCATTTTTGAAAACACCACTTTCTCAAAAATGACCACTTCCACATTCCTCCGGAGAACAAGGATCCGCCTTTTCTCCGGGGTTTTCCGTAAAGCCTTTGGTTTGTAGAATCACAATTTTAGGGTGTCCACTTAGGGACTAGTATATTTGATGGTAATAAATACCATATGGTGGCCTATGGGCTTGGTATTACCAAGTTTAACTACTGGCATGATAGTAACCTATAATATAGTATAGTAGTAAATTCCACATCAAAAATAGTTTTGATAATCAAGTTTTTGTAAGACTTCAGAGGTAAAACATGCATGATAGATAATGATAAGTATTGTATCAGCAAGCATCAGGATGGCTTGCCTGGTATCTCTTTGTGTCCCTGGTTGTTGGAGTGACTGGAACTTGAAACAGAGCTTCCCGACACTTCCTTCCTCTTCGTTTTCTAACGTCGTAAAAAGAGAATAAAGGACACACATTCAGAACCAAACAAGACAAACAAGGCTACAAGTAATACATACAGCAAGCAATCAAGAAGTACCACCCAAGTTCTCAATTTTTCCCTTAAGAAAAATTGGCATAAAAACTATAGTTGAAAAGTCTGCTTTTTTCCTAGTGTGTATGTGTGGCCAATTCAATGATTTTTAGTTAAGAACACCATGGACCAGTGGGGTAGAGCACATGTTACTAGACAGTAGGGAGTCACATAAAACACGTTTTGATGTCTAAAAAATCCCACAACAATCTCTATGGCTAGCACACATAATTTGCTAAATTACTCAAGTGGTGAAATAAGCTCATGACAACAAGTCAAACCTATTTTTCCACCATGAGGCAAACATACCAGTGGGTGCTCCACTAGCAAATATGCTCACCAAGAGGTTAATAAGCCTCTGGTCACTCTTATAAAAGTGCTCCAAACAAACAATCTAGCATCCAAAAACTCCTACTCATACTAGTAGAAAATTTAGGAAAAATACTAGACTAGTTTAGGCTACACTAGTTAATTTTATGCACAAGTGTGCAAGCTAGCAGAGGCAAAATACTCCTCTAACCAGTACCATAAATGCTACTGGATACCACAAAATAACATAAAAAGCATAGCCAGGAAACAAGGAAAAACTATGCTTAAAATGCTACACATGTGAGGAGATTAATTCCTAGTCATCCAAGTGTTACTCATGCTCTTATGCTACTTAAGAGAAAACCTATCAGAGGTGAAAACCCTAAGATAATAATGCCACAAGGACATTCCATCCTCTGGTTTCCACACCAAAGATTCATAGTTTTCCCTAGGGTAAAACCAGACAAAAAGCATACATGAATCTCCTAGTATGAAATTTAGACTTTAAGCATTGCTATTTAAATCTATTTCAAACACAAGCACCAAGTATCTAGAGGTGCTATAACAAAAATAACAGTACCTAAATGGTACTGGTTTCATGAGAATTAATCTAGCAATAAGCCTAAAAAGCATTTAAAGATCTACTCAAAACATATATAAAAGAAACACATCTAGTGTGGGGGAAATAATGTTTCCACCAAAAATGCAATGACACCAGTGGGTGTTCCACTAGCATATCAAAGCATTAAGAGGTCACGATGCCTCTGGTCCACTTGCTAAAAATTTAACAAAAGACTAAACAAGCTTCTAGTGCAATAACAATACTAGCAGAAAATAACAGGGTGCTAAAATAAGCAAGGTAATGATACTCATGCTATTGTTTTCACACATGTGAAAACTTTAGGTGTCAAGTACTCATAACAACCTTATCAAAATGCTACTGGACCTATGGACATAACACAAAAATATGTGGCTATGCAACCACAAATATTAATGCCAAAAATTCCACACATGAGGGAATTTTTCCAAAACATTTTCATAGTAATGATTAAACTACTCATGATTTTCTACCAACTCAAATGCAAGCTATCAGAGGTGATAACAACACAAAATAAGTATCAAAAGGGTTCTGTATCTAATATCTCAACACAACAATTCAATCACTTGCACACAAATTAATCATTCAAAAATTATATGCAAGTAATAAACTAGAGATAAAACATATGCTATAAATATAAATCCTATTTCTTATCCACTCAAGTCCACACATTCTAACATGCTAAAATAGCTAATTAACACTTAGAAAACAAGTTCACACAACTTGTACATGCTAGAAAACAATATGGAAACACAAAAATATAATAACTCAATTTAATTACTTAAAATGCCAAAATGGCAGAAATAAGCATTTGAAGATCTGTCCACCAAATTTTCTAGGATGCTCTAAAAATTAAACCCTTATAGGTTTGGATAGCCCTAAACATGTACAAGACCATCCAATTTAGTTTGCATCAAAATTCATCTTTAATTAATTCATAAAAATCACCAAAGTGCTCTCTGGTGTTTTACCAAATTGCATGCCATTTCAAAAATATAATTAATTTGGAAACGAGGTTAATGGCTCCTGTTAGATAATCTCAAGGGCTTTCCAATGCAATTGGCCTCACTTCATTATGAGTTGTAAAATTAAAATGGTGCTCATTTTGGTGTTTCTGGTACCTATTGCCAAATCATTTTTCATTTCAAAACTGTTCATCCAAATGTAGATCTACAAAGTGGAGGTGGTTTATATTTTGTTGGTGTACCACTGTGAATTTTGGTTTGATAAAATTCATCTTTTAGGTTGCCTTTTAGAGCCTAAAGTAAACATGCATCTTTTCTGCAAAAAATTAAAATGGAAAAATCAAGACTTGGGCTGGATCTACTAACTGGGCCGGCCGGGATCTTTCTCACCGCGAGCAGATCCACCCAAGGTCGCTGACGCGCGGGCCAGGCGCCACGCGGGCAGCCACGCAGGCGAGCGCGGCCCCACCAGCGGGTTTGACCTCTCTCCCGCGCGGTCAAGCACGCGCTGACGCGAGCGTGACGCCAGGACGGCGTCACTCGCCGGCGGGACGGCTCCGGCGAGCCAAAATCGACGCGTACGTTCACCGTTCTCGTGATTAAAAAGCATCAAAATGTTGCTATCGACGCGGGCAAGCGATTGGTCGGGTTCTCGTTTCCTGGAAGGCCACCGGAGGACGGCGGCAACGGCCACGCGCGGCGGCCGGAGAGCGTTCACGGCGCGGCGGCGATTAAGAGCGAGAGGGAGGGGGGAAAAGTGACGGGGTGGCTCCCCTGCTTACCCTAGACGTGATGGGAACGTCGGCGAGGGAGGAGGAGGTCCGTGGCGGCGGGGATTGGTCGCCGGAGCTCGCCGGCCCCGAAGACGAAAATGCACGGCGCGGGCTCCTGGCTCCATACCGCCTCGATTCCTCTCGCAGGGGCGCTCAGCAAGACTAGGCGGAGGCGATGGGAACCACGGCGACCGGCGGCGAGGTCCTCTGCGGCCGAATCGATTGAGCTTTTTCGGGCTAGGGTTTGAGCAAGAAATTTTTAGAGAGAGAGAGAGTTCGTGGGGGGGGAGAGGGGGCAGGTAAGAGGCACAGAGGTGCACATGGTGCTTTTATCCATCTAGCAAGACTTCCACTCGAAGCTAAGGAAGCATGGGCAGCCATGCCCTCTGCTGCGTCATCTACAGGAAGAAGAAGAAGATGGGTGACTAGGATTGCAAAAAGGCCCCTGCTATTTACAATTAGGTCCTTTTCTCTCTGAAAAATAGATGTTTTCACTAAGCAAACAAGGTCAACTTTTAATTTCCTTTTGCCCAAAATTCTTATTAGTTAAGGTACACAACATATGTGAAAATTGGCTCATTTGGGGAAACTTTATAATTCAAAGTTGTTTAAATTTGAATTCTTACATAAATGGACATTGAATTTATTAACCTACTTAGGAGCTTCCAAAAATGATAATTTTTGGCACACATTCCTTATTTGATGTGTTCCTTATGTGGTAGAAAATTCAAGTCATTTTGAGTTACTTCATAGAACAAACTTGTTCAAATTTCAAAAAGGTGCTGTCAAGAAAACAGGGGTTTTTGGCAACTTAAATTATTCAAAAACTTGTGCCCTTTTGGTTTTCATCCTCATTTATGATATAGAGCATGTGGTATTTATTTCATGGCATTTGGGAAAAGTTTGTAGAACAAACTTGTTCAAAACCCCAAA
The DNA here is from genome assembly GCA_028641055.1 of Alopecurus myosuroides. Classification (NCBI taxonomy): domain Eukaryota; kingdom Viridiplantae; phylum Streptophyta; class Magnoliopsida; order Poales; family Poaceae; genus Alopecurus; species Alopecurus myosuroides. The sequence continues at coordinate 156,891,030 of CM054057.1, read as the reverse complement.
TGTTGCTGTGGAGAAAAACCATGTTTTCAGGACTTTAATGGATTCAATTTTTGGTCTCCTCTTGTGGGTGTTCCTTATTTGATATAAGGAAGCAATGGTATGAATTTCAAATCATTTGAGGAAAGTTTCCAATAGTAACTTGTTTTAGTTTTCTGTTTCTGGAAATATTGGAATTTCTATTTAATAAAGCACTTGGCTTTTCTTTAACAATGTTTTGCCAAAATATTTATATGACTAGAGATAGCAAGTCAATGCTCTCTAATACCTTTGTTTTTAATCTTGCAAGGTTGGAAAAACATTTGATAATATTTTGGTGAAGCATTTAAGAATGCCTCTTTTTCTGATAATCCTTTATGGAAATTTATTAAGTGTTTTCCTCTTTCTTAATTTAGGCCTTGGAATAATATTCAACAAGTATGAGTTTCATAAGATAGTTTTGTAAAACTCTTTGATCAATATTTACTTGAGAAAATATTGCCAAAGTCATTGGAACAATATGTTGAATATTTTTATCATTGGAACAATATGTTGAATATTTTTAGTTTACTGCTTTGCTATCCTTTTTAAGTTTGTTTAGTTGCACTTAAACAAACACAAACAAACACAATCAAGGTTTATTAGCCAAGCAATTAGCAAAACAACTGTGTTAACAGGTATTCCAAAATTGGGATGTGACAGTCAACCCAGTAGTCGCCATCGGCCAGGCGTCGGAGCGGACGCGGCGATGGGAGGCAGCGGAAGACGGCGGCGGCGGCGGCGAACCCTAGGGTAGGATCCGAAGCTCTGATACCATAAAAGATAGAACGCGTATATGGCTCTGACCCGACGTGCCTCGTCGGGTAGGATACGTTCCATTATATAGTACACATATTACATGAGTTCGATACGTATACATATACGTACGTATAGTTTAACAGTATGGGCGCCCCCCTCAATTTGATTCGATTCGCATCTCGTCCAAATCGCCACACGTAGTTCGGGCTTTCCATTTGCTGCATGCATGATCTTGCGAGCCCAGGCCAGGGTGAAACTTTTGTAGTCGGCATTTAGGGCGGCGTGGTCTTCCAGTGCTATGAGGGTCCCCTTTTCTTCGTGGGGCTCGATTAGCCGCGCACGCACAGCACGTGGTGCTTTGGGCTTGATGCGAAGAAGAGTTGAGTTGTGTTGAGTGCCCCGCTTGGTGGAAGGGCCTTTCCATCTGGCGGGTTATTCATGCGTGTACGGCCAAATTGGTGCAACCCTGCAGGGATAATCTTCTCGAGAAGCCGTGTTTTCGGCGGTTATGGATTACTTGGTGAAAGTACTGGCTAACAAGTACTCAGGACAACTTAAACCTAATGATTAACAACTTTACACCCAATGATTAACAACTTGACTAGTAATAGGATTATTGACACAATAATCTGCTTCATCTTTAATCCAACTGTGTGAGGTATCCTCGGATTGCTTCTTTGGATAAGGGGCGAGATCCAGGATGGGTTTGTTTGAAGTTATCTTTCAGTTGGTTGCAATCCTCGATCTTATCTCCTTTCTGTTAGCCGGAAGTGGTAGAATCTCTGTAGTTGGTTAGCGCAGCCAGTTGCAGCATCTTTTATATCCCCCTTCCTTCCGTTGAACCCAAAGCATATGTGCTTGGTGTTGACGGGTTACACTTTGGTGAATCTGTGAGTCTTGCTTGCCAGTACGTTTATGTACTGACCCCTTTGGGGTTGTGGTTTCCGCAGACCTACGTTTCCGAGGATCTACATGATGGCTACTACGTGGAGTATGACGAGACTGCTGACGAGTAGATAGCGGACCCGGGCAGGATCCGAGACTTCGTGGATGGGCTCCGTCTTTTCGTTTCCGGCCTCTTAGGCCTATTTGGTTCTTGTCTGTACTCAGACATGTTGAATGCTCCGCTGTGATGTAATGATGTATTGTTGGGGCAGGTGCCCTCTGAATGATTGTATTTGCTATCTCTTCTCTAATGAGAGCCATTTGCAACTTATTTCAATCTTTTGTGTCGTAGAGATCTGTTGTGATATCAGTTGTTCAACGCCGTTGACGTACCATGTGTGTATGGTTTGAAGTACGTCAATGGAAGTGTCCTGATTTCTATGGGATAGTTTACGTCGACGCTGAACAGATAGGGGTTGGTTGTCACACATACGTGTGTTGGCCTACTCGTAAGAGGACGCGGGTGCCGGTAAGCCCCGTAATCCAACTTACTACTGTTCGACGGAACGGCGAGTATCCTCTAGAAGTCCGGGTGCGACAAGTCTTACTAGCATAATGAATAACATTCAACTTCGTATCTATGCGTTATCCAAGAACAACACCTACAGCAAAATCACTAGCATCACAGTTAATTTCAAAAGGTAAATTCCAATCAAGCGGTTGCACAATAGGAGCAGTAGTTAAAGCCTTCTTTAAAGTTTCAAAAGCTTCCTTACAGTCACCATAAAAAACAAATGGTACATCTTTTTGAAGAAGATTAGTAAGAGGCTTTGATATTTTAGATAAATCTTTAGTAAACCTCCTATAAAAACCAGCATGACCAAGAATACTACGAATACCTTTAACATCCCTAGGACATGGCATTTTCTCTATGGCTTCCACTTTAGCTCTATCAACTTCAATACATCTTTCATAAATTTTATGTCCAAGAACAATTCCTTCATTAACCATAAAGTGGCATTTCTCCCAATTAAGAACAAGATTAGTTTCCTCACATCTCTGCAAAACATTATCAAGGTTGTGAAAACAATTATAAAAATAAGTTCCATAGGCGTAGAAATCATCCCCGAATACTTCCACAATTTCTTCACAAAAACCATGAAAAATAGCAGACATGCATCTTTGAAAAGTAGCAGGAGCATTACACAAACCAAAAGGAATACGTCTATAAGCATAAGTACCATAAGGACAAGTAAAGGTTTTTTTCTCTTGATCTTGTTTCCTTACAGCAATTTGAGAAAACCCAGAATAACCATCAAGAAAGCAAAAATGAGTTTTCTTAGAAAACCTCTCTACCATTTGATCATTAAAGGGTAAAGGATAATGATTTTTCTTAGTAACTTTATTCACGTTTCTAAAATCAATGCACATTCTATAACCAACTACTACTCTTTGCGGAATGAGCTTATTATTTTCATTAGGTACAACAGTCATTCCTCCTTTCTTAGGGACACAGTGCACAGGGCTTACCAATCTACTATCAGCAATAGAAAAAATAATACCAGTATCAACAAGTTTTAATACCTCATTTCTTACCACTTCCTTCATCTTAGTGTTGGAACGCGTAGAGATAAACAAAAACTTTTCCTACGCGATGCTTCCAAGATCTAGCCGAGGTAGAAGGCCACGAGTATTACCACTAGACGCGCAGGTGCGGATTATCGATGCAGCGCGTCGGGGCAGTGCAGTCCCACGATCGTCGAAGTGCTGAACGTACAGCACCTCTGCCGGTATCCACACGTACGAGGAGGAGCTCCGACGGCAGACTGCTAGGTCTGGTGCGACGGCTGGACTGAGTGGGGCTAGGGTTCCCAACGCATGGGAGAGTGGACTAACGTGCCCGCTGGGCAACCTGCGCCCCCCTTTATATAGCGTATGGTAATGGGCTGCACAACACTTGTGGCCCATTCCCTCTGTGAGTCCGACTCACAAAACCAGTCCATTTCCGGTTCGGGTCCAACCCGACCAATACTTGCTCCCGCTCTTAAGTGTGCGACCCTGCAGGCTCATGGCGACTTGGACACGATTGGAGTCCAACTCCCAATCGATCAATCGGTAGCGGCTCCTAGCAGAACGTGCCGACTCCCAAGTACCATTGAGTCATGACGACATACCTTTCAATGTGATATTCATCTTAGTCCTTTTTGCCTCACGATATACCTTGTCGAGCTATAGGCTATTTATCGTCATCCCTTAAATAGCTCAACTCTCTTCTCGATCCGTGATATGTGATTCATCTGACTAACTCTTAGTCAATCGACACAGTTAACATTTAACTGAGTCGCGCATGGCCATGCTTCCTGAATCATATCACTCGAGAGGGCCCAGAGAATATCTCTCCATTCGGAGGGGCAAAATCCCATCTTGATTATCCACATCACGCAGCTTGCTTCTCATTCGACCCGAACTCTGCCTTTATAGTTGCCTTGTCACAGAACAACATTTGACAGAACCTAAGTCAATGATCCACAACTCGGATTGTGCGACAACCTCAGGTCTAAGGATTACATTGATTGAGACATGAAAATGACGACTTGATCGTTGCATCTCAATGTGGGTCAGTCCGACTTGCTAAACTCTTTAGCCAAGTCCGTGAACGTTAATATGGCATCACCATGCCCATGACAAGTGGAACCGTGTCATCAGCCAACACTCACATTAGTCTAGGGTGTGTGTCCAGCACAACCTAAATGACCAAGGACAATCTAGTATGAACAACATGAATATATAGTTCCACAATCGAATCACATATTCAATGACATATATCAGATGTTCAAAACAAGGACAACTTAATAACTTTATGAATACAGTGGGAATTACATCATACATGATTGCCTCTAGGGCATATTCCCAACAGTCTCCCACTTGCACTAGAGTCAATCATCCTGGCATCATATGCCTAGGCATCTAATGCCCATACCTCTCGTGTGCGCCTCATGCTTAGTCTGTGGTAGCGCCTTTGTCAACGGATCTGCAATGTTTGCATCCGTGTATACTTTGCATAACTTGATATCACCTTGTTCGACAAACTGGCGAATGAGGTGGTACCGCATGAGTATATGTTTGTTCTTCTGGTGTTGTCTAGGTTCCTTGGCTTGTGCGATAGCACCATTGTTGTCACAATATACGTCCAAAGGATTGGACGCGCCCTGAACCACACCAAGATCTATCAGGAGGTTCCTGATCCAAACAGCTTCCTTTGCCGCCTCTGAGGCAGCAATATACTCAGCCTCTGTTGTAGATGCAGACACCGTATCTTGCTTGGAACTCTTCCAACTCACACCTCCTCCGTTCATTACGAACACGTATCCAGATTGCGAACGAGAATCATCTGAGTCGGTGAGATAACTCGCATCCGTGTAACCCTTTACACTGAATTCCTCATCACCTCCGTAAACTAGGAACATTTCCTTAGTATTTCTCAAATACTTAAGGATATTTTTAACCGCTGCCCAGTGGGCTTCCCCAGGGTCAGCCTGGTATCTGCTCGTAACACTTAGAGCATAGGAAACATCTGGCCTAGTACAAATCATGGCATACATGATGGATCCTATTGCCGAAGCATACGGAATCACACTCATCCGACTTCGCTCATCAGTCATCGAAGGACACTGAGTCTTGCTAAGTTTTATGCCATGGGACATCGGCAAGAATCCCTTCTTGGACTCTTGCATTTTAAATTTCTTCAAAACTTTGTCCAGATATGTACTCTGACTCAATCCAATGAGCCGCCTTGATCTATCTCTATAGATCCTGATTCCTAATATGTAAGTTGCCTCACCCAAATCCTTCATTGAGAAACTCCTTTCCAATGACTCTTTGGTTTCTTGCAACATCATGACATCATTTCCAATCAGCAATATGTCATCCACATATAAGATTAGAAAATTTACTTTGCTCCCACTAAACTTCTTGTATAAACAAGAATCATGATCGCTCTTGATGAAGCCAAACGATTTGACTACCTCATCAAAGCGAATGTTCCAACTCCGAGATGCTTGCTTCAACCCATAAATGGATTTCTGAAGTTTGCATACCTTGTCAGCATTAGCTGGATCGACAAAACCTTCGGGCTGTATCATATACACGTCCTCAGTTAAATTTCCATTAAGGAAAGCCGTCTTGACATCCATCTGACATATCTCATAGTCGAAATAGGCTGCTATGGCTAACATGATCCGAATTGATTTAAGCATCGCTACGGGCGAGAAGGTCTCGTCGTAGTCAACTCCTTGAACTTGTCGGAACCCCTTCGCGACAAGTCGTTCTTTATAGACGGAAATATTTCCATCCATATCAATTTTCTTCTTAAAGACTCATTTGCACTCGACGGGTCTTGCACCGTCAGGCAGATCAACCAAATTCCAAACTTGGTTTTCATCCATGGACTTTAACTCGGATCTCATGGCTCCAAGCCATGACTCGGAATCAGATCCCACCATCGCTTCCGAATAAGTTGCCGGCTCATTACTGTCTAACAGTAAAACATCTCGAGCACTCTGTAATCTGGAAGATCTCCGAGGTTCAGGTGCTGTAACCGGTGTAGGTACCACGACCGGCTCAGCCTCCAAGGCCATTGCCGACTCGCCCCTAGCTGGTTCCTCTCGAATTTCTTCGAGTTGCACCGTGCTCCCACTGACTTCCCGACTGAGAAACTCTTTCTCAAGGAAGACACCATTCCGAGCGACAAACACTTTGCCCTCTTCCCGGTTGTAGAAGTAGTACCCCAAGGTTTCCCTCGGATACCCCACGAAAATACCGACTTGGGCGTGAGCTTGTCCGACTGAAGTCGCTTGACAAATACCTCACAACCCCAAATCTTAAGAAAAGACAAACTTGGCTTTTTGCCCGTCCACATCTCATGTGGTGTCTTCTCTACTGACTTTGATGGTACTCTGTTTAGTGTGAAAGCTGCAGTTTCTAGACAATAACCCCAAAATGATAAAGGTAGATCTGTCCGACTCATCATTGATCGTACCATGTCCAACAAGGTCCGATTTCTCCGTTCCGATACACCGTTTCTCTGCGGTGTACCCCGCGGAGTGAGTTGAGGAACTATTCCACAACTCTTTAGATGGTCATCAAACTCATGGCTCATGTACTCGCCTCCACGGTCCGACCGTAGAAACTTTATTTTCTTGCCGAGCTGATTTTGTACCTCACTCTGGAATTCCTTGAACTTTTCAAAGGCTTCCGACTTGTGTTTCATTAAATAGATATATCCATACCTACTCAAATCATCAGTGAAGGTAATGAAGTAATCATAACCACCTCTAGCTGTCGTGCTCATTGGTCCACATACATCACTATGTATTAGTTCCAACAAGTCGGACGCCCTTTCACAACTCCTTGCAAAAGGTGTCTTGGTCATCTTGCCTACTAGGCATGATTCGCATGTCTCGAATGACTCTAAGTCAAACGAAGTTAGAAGTCCATCATCATGGAGCTTCTTCATGCGCTTCCAACTTATATGACCAAGCCGACAGTGCCAAAAGTAAGTCATATTCAGATCATTTTGTTTCAACCTTTGAACATTTATGTTATAGACCGATTCACTATCAAGATTTAAAATAAATAACCCGTTCTGAACGGGTGCAAAGCCATGAAACATATCTTTCAAATATAAAGAACAACCATTATTCTTAATATTCGACTCATAACCTTGTCTCATCAAACATGAGGCAGAAATAATGTTTCGACTAAGCGCTGGAACATAATAACAATTATTTAGTTCCAAAATAAATCCTGAAGGTAAATGAAGTTGCATCGTGCCGACTTCCAACACAGCGACTTTCGCCTTGTTGCCGACCCGAATGCCAACCTCTCCTCTTGCCACGCTCCTAGTTCTTACCAGTCCCTGCAACGAGTTGCATATGTGAATAACTGATCCGGTATCATATACCCAAGAACTATTAGGCGCATCAGCAAGATAAATGTCTATAACATTGCACACAAGCGTACCTGAGTTGGAAGTCACACCTCCACTCTTGGCTCTGTCAGCCAAATACTTGGTTCAGTTCCTCTTCCAGTGGCCATCTTGCTTGCAATAGAAGCAATTGGCTCCGGCTGTAGGAGAAGGCTTAGTCTTTGAGGGAGCACTCTGGACAGGTCCATGGGCGCTACCTCCTGACTTATCCTTCTTCTTCTTAGTCCAAGAACTCTTCTTGAACTTAGCCTTATTCTGCACCATCAACACTTGACTGGTGCCTTTCTTGATATCAGCCTCTGCCGTTTTGAGCATCCCATGTAATTCAGTGATACTCTTATCCATACCATGCATATGGTAGTTCGAGATGAACGAACCATACGCACTAGGAAGAGAGTTCAGAATTATATCAGTAGCGAACTCTTCGTTAATTGGGAAGCCCAGCCGATCCAAAGACTGTATGTAACCAATCATCTTGATTACATGCGGACTCAGTGGATCGCCGTCTTTCAGCTTACAGCCAAGCAAAGCTTGAGAGACTTGATACCTCTCAGTCTTTGCTTGAGCCTGGAACATACTTTTGAGGCTTTCGATCATATCGTAGGCCTCAACATTCTCGAACTGCTGCTGCAAGTCCGGTTCCATGTGTGCAAGCATAAGACAGCTAATTTCTGTAGACTCATCTCTAGCCTTACGGTAGGCATTCATGACAGCGACAGTCGCATCGTCATCAGGCTCATCTGGAAGTGGAGTTTCTAGAACATGTTCTTTCTTGTCATGCTTGAGGACTATCCTCAGATTACGATACCAGTTGGTGAAATTAGTTCCATTAAGCTTATCTTTCTCTAGGATTGACCTCAACGCAAACGCGGATAACTGAGGAAGGTTGCTAGGTGCCATTGATCTACAACAGAAAATACGCAAAAACACTTAAGACATGTATTCATAAAAGAGCAGGCATATTAAACGCTTTAATACTTATGCTCCCACTAGAACCAACATCCCTCCGATGGTTGCTAAGTGATTCAAGATCCTAAATAAGCAAGCCGACTAGTGAGCTTTAGCATCACCGCTAGCCGTCAAGTGATCTAGGTAGGCAACACCTTGCCAATCGTATCTCTATACGACTCCTGTTAGTTGGGTGGCATCACATGCCCCGGCTCCCAACCTACCTCGCCCCGAGCCCCACAACCGTTGTGATGGACTCGTCTAGATTACCAAGTGCTTCTGCTTGTAAGAGTCCGACTCAAAACCCACCTAACCGGAGAGAATTGGTAGCACCTCAATTTTATGAGCCCACTACCAAGAATGTCCGACTTGTGATGGTGCAGCACTGGCGGGGCGACCGACTAGACCTTCTTTGAGGGATTAAAGAATCTACCAACTATCTAAATAGAGGTAAATAGAGACATAACAATAACACAAATAAAGCAATTATAATGTGAAATGGTATGGCTCTCTTCATGGTGATCTCCATCTCCACAAAGCTTGTAAGTCGACTCGTGCCAACTCTTGTCACGTGCCATCTTACTCCATGTAGCCGACTTGTACATCGACTTGCATGCCACCCGGTTCTCCAACAAGCTACACTAGCTAGTAAATGAAAAATTACATAGAGAATCCGACACGCAGGTCGTTATACAATAAAATGACAGCACCTAGGCTCCAGCCGGCTGACATAAACATGATACGCATATCATGTATGGATTACACACATCACATGCACATAAGCCATACCATTCACAACTTCCTGCAAAAACAAGTTATGCATAGATACGATATCTACCGGTGTTGTGAAACTCGCAACGACATCTAAGGCACTACGACAGGGCCCGACGATTTCGGAAAACGCAGATCTCATCTGCATTCCGATCATGGATTTCTTCATCGGATAAAACGATTTTACCCGAATCTGATCCGTATTCCGATTCGACCAAACTTTTTGATCTTCGTTCACCGCAACTGGATTTATGTGTCACGGTATACCCCGATGGCGGAAACCGACCGGTAGGGGTAAGTTGTTTCACGACCTTAGCATTATGATCACGGAAACCAGATCATCCATTAACCCCGAGTACGATTGATCCAATCAACCTTGTACAAAACCGATCTATCTCATAGACCGACCACCAAAACAGCAATTAGATCACATCTAACGCTAACTACATATCACATATGTACGGATCTCGGGCCTAATACCAGAAGCTACCGCTCTGATACCACTGTTGGAACGCGTAGAGATAAACAAAAACTTTTCCTACGCGATGCTTCCAAGATCTAGCCGAGGTAGAAGGCCACGAGTATTACCACTAGACGCGCAGGTGCGGATTATCGATGCAGCGCGTCGGGGCAGTGCAGTCCCACGATCGTCGAAGTGCTGAACGTACAGCACCTCTGCCGGTATCCACACGTACGAGGAGGAGCTCCGACGGCAGACTGCTAGGTCTGGTGCGACGGCTGGACTGAGTGGGGCTAGGGTTCCCAACGCATGGGAGAGTGGACTAACGTGCCCGCTGGGCAACCTGCGCCCCCCTTTATATAGCGTATGGTAATGGGCTGCACAACACTTGTGGCCCATTCCCACTGTGAGTCCGACTCACAAAACCAGTCCATTTCCGGTTCGGGTCCAACCCGACCAATACTTGCTCCCGCTCTTAAGTGTGCGACCCTGCAGGCTCATGGCGACTTGGACACGATTGGAGTCCAACTCCCAATCGAGCAATCGGTAGCGGCTCCTAGCAGAACGTGCCGACTCCCAAGTACCATTGAGTCATGACGACATACCTTTCAATGTGATATTCATCTTAGTCCTTTTTGCCTCACGATATACCTTGTCGAGCTATAGGCGATTTATCGTCATCCCTTAAATAGCTCAACTCTCTTCTCGATCCGTGATATGTGATTCATCTGACTAACTCTTAGTCAATCGACACAGTTAACATTTAACTGAGTCGCGCATGGCCATGCTTCCTGAATCATATCACTCGAGAGGGCCCAGAGAATATCTCTCCATTCGGAGGGGCAAAATCCCATCTTGATTATCCACATCACGCAGCTTGCTTCTCATTCGACCCGAACTCTGCCTTTATAGTTGCCTTGTCACAGAACAACATTTGACAGAACCTAAGTCGATGATCCACAACTCGGATTGTGCGACAACCTCAGGTCTAAGGATTACATTGATTGAGACATGCAAATGACGACTTGATCGTTGCATCTCAATGTGGGTCAGTCCGACTTGCTAAACTCTTTAGCCAAGTCCGTGAACGTTAATATGGCATCACCATGCCCATGACAAGTGGAACCGTGTCATCAGCCAACACTCACATTAGTCTAGGGTGTGTGTCCAGCACAACCTAAATGACCAAGGACAATCTAGTATGAACAACATGAATATATAGTTCCACAATCGAATCACATATTCAATGACATATATCAGATGTTCAAAACAAGGACAACTTAATAACTTTATGAATACAGTGGGAATTACATCATACATGATTGCCTCTAGGGCATATTCCCAACAGTCTCCCACTTGCACTAGAGTCAATCATCCTGGCATCATATGCCTAGGCATCTAATGCCCATACCTCTCGTGTGCGCCTCATGCTTAGTCTGTGGTAGCGCCTTTGTCAACGGATCTGCAATGTTTGCATCCGTGTGTACTTTGCATAACTTGATATCACCTTGTTCGACAAACTGGCGAATGAGGTGGTACCGCATGAGTATATGTTTGTTCTTCTGGTGTTGTCTAGGTTCCTTGGCTTGTGCGATAGCACCATTGTTGTCACAATATACGTCCAAAGGATTGGACACGCCCTGAACCACACCAAGATCTATCAGGAGGTTCCTGATCCAAACAGCTTCCTTTGCCGCCTCTGAGGCGGCAATATACTCAGCCTCTGTTGTAGATGCAGACACCGTATCTTGCTTGGAACTCTTCCAACTCACACCTCCTCCGTTCATTACGAACACGTATCCAGATTGCGAACGAGAATCATCTGAGTCGGTGAGATAACTCGCATCCGTGTAACCCTTTACACTGAATTCCTCATCACCTCCATAAACTAGGAACATTTCCTTAGTATTTCTCAAATACTTAAGGATATTTTTAACCGCTGCCCAGTGGGCTTCCCCAGGGTCAGCCTGGTATCTGCTCGTAACACTTAGAGCATAGGAAACATCTGGCCTAGTACAAATCATGGCATACATGATGGATCCTATTGCCGAAGCATACGGAATCACACTCATCCGACTTCGCTCATCAGTCATCGAAGGACACTGAGTCTTGCTAAGTTTTATGCCATGGGACATCGGCAAGAATCCCTTTTTGGACTCTTGCATTTTGAATTTCTTCAAAACTTTGTCCAGATATGTACTCTGACTCAATCCAATGAGCCGCCTTGATCTATCTCTATAGATCCTGATTCCTAATATGTAAGTTGCCTCACCCAAATCCTTCATTGAGAAACTCCTTTCCAATGACTTTTTGGTTTCTTGCAACATCATGACATCATTTCCAATCAGCAATATGTCATCCACATATAAGATTAGAAAATTTACTTTGCTCCCACTAAACTTCTTGTATAAACAAGAATCATGATCGCTCTTGATGAAGCCAAACGATTTGACTACCTCATCAAAGCGAATGTTCCAACTCCGAGATGCTTGCTTCAACCCATAAATGGATTTCTGAAGTTTGCATACCTTGTCAGCATTAGCTGGATCGACAAAACCTTCGGGCTGTATCATATACACGTCCTCAGTTAAATTTCCATTAAGGAAAGCCGTCTTGACATCCATCTGACATATCTCATAGTCGAAATAGGCTGCTATGGCTAACATGATCCGAATTGATTTAAGCATCGCTACGGGCGAGAAGGTCTCGTCGTAGTCAACTCCTTGAACTTGTCGGAACCCCTTCGCGACAAGTCGTTCTTTATAGACGGAAATATTTCCATCCATATCAATTTTCTTCTTAAAGACTCATTTGCACTCGACGGGTCTTGCACCGTCAGTCAGATCAACCAAATTCCAAACTTGGTTTTCATCCATGGACTTTAACTCGGATCTCATGGCTCCAAGCCATGACTCGGAATCAGATCCCACCATCGCTTCCGAATAAGTTGCCGGCTCATTACTGTCTAACAGTAAAACATCTCGAGCACTCTGTAATCTGGCAGATCTCCGAGGTTCAGGTGCTGTAACCGGTGTAGGTACCACGACCGGCTCAGCCTCCAAGGCCATTGCCGACTCGCCCCTAGCTGGTTCCTCTCGAATTTCTTCGAGTTGCACCGTGCTCCCACTGACTTCCCGACTGAGAAACTCTTTCTCAAGGAAGACACCATTCCGAGCGACAAACACTTTGCCCTCTTCCCGGTTGTAGAAGTAGTACCCCAAGGTTTCCCTCGGATACCCCACGAAAATACACTTATCCGACTTGGGCGTGAGCTTGTCCGACTGAAGTCGCTTGACAAATACCTCACAACCCCAAATCTTAAGAAAAGACAAACTTGGCTTTTTGCCCGTCCACATCTCATGTGGTGTCTTCTCTACTGACTTTGATGGTACTCTGTTTAGTGTGAAAGCTGCAGTTTCTAGACAATAACCCCAAAATGATAAAGGTAGATCTGTCCGACTCATCATTGATCGTACCATGTCCAACAAGGTCCGATTTCTCTGTTCCGATACACCGTTTCTCTGCGGTGTACCCCGCGGAGTGAGTTGAGGAACTATTCCACAACTCTTTAGATGGTCATCAAACTCATGGCTCATGTACTCGCCTCCACGGTCCGACCGTAGAAACTTTATTTTCTTGCCGAGCTGATTTTGTACCTCACTCTGGAATTCCTTGAACTTTTCAAAGGCTTCCGACTTGTGTTTCATTAAATAGATATATCCATACCTACTCAAATCATCAGTGAAGGTAATGAAGTACTCATAACCACCTCTAGCTGTCGTGCTCATTGGTCCACATACATCACTATGTATTAGTTCCAACAAGTCGGACGCCCTTTCACAACTCCTTGCAAAAGGTGTCTTGGTCATCTTGCCTAGTAGGCATGATTCGCATGTCTCGAATGACTCTAAGTCAAACAAAGTTAGAAGTCCATCATCATGGAGCTTCTTCATGCGCTTCCAACTTATATGACCAAGCCGACAGTGCCAAAAGTAAGTCATATTCAGATCATTTGGTTTCAACCTTTGAACATTTATGTTATAGACCGATTCACTATCAAGATTTAAAATAAATAACCCGTTCTGAACGGGTGCAAAGCCATGAAACATATCTTTCAAATATAAAGAACAACCATTATTCTTAATATTCGACTCATAACCTTGTCTCATCAAACATGAGGCAGAAATAATGTTTCGACTAAGCGCTGGAACATAATAACAATTATTTAGTTCCAAAATAAATCCTGAAGGTAAATGAAGTTGCATCGTGCCGACTTCCAACACAGCGACTCTCGCCTTGTTGCCGACCCGAATGTCAACCTCTCCTCTTGCCACGCTCCTAGTTCTTACCAGTCCCTGCAACGAGTTGCATATGTGAATAACTGATCCGGTATCATATACCCAAGAACTATTAGGCGCATCAGCAAGATAAATGTCTATAACATTGCACACAAGCGTACCTGAGTTGGAAGTCACACCTCCACTCTTGGCTCTGTCAGCCAAATACTTGGTGCAGTTCCTCTTCCAGTGGCCATCTTGCTTGCAATAGAAGCAATTGGCTCCGGCTGTAGGAGAAGGCTTAGTCTTTGAGGGAGCACTCTGGACAGGGCCATGGGCGCTACCTCCTGACTTATCCTTCTTCTTCTTTGTCCAAGAACTCTTCTTGAACTTAGCCTTATTCTGCACCATCAACACTTGACTGGTGCCTTTCTTGATATCAGCCTCTGCCGTTTTGAGCATCCCATGTAATTCAGTGATACTCTTATCCATACCATGCATATGGTAGTTCGAGATGAACGAACCATACGCACTAGGAAGAGAGTTCAGAATTATATCAGTAGCGAACTCTTCGTTAATTGGGAAGCCCAGCCGATCCAAAGACTGTATGTAACCAATCATCTTGATTACATGCGGACTCAGTGGATCGCCGTCTTTCAGCTTACAGCCAAGCAAAGCTTGAGAGACTTGATACCTCTCAGTCTTTGCTTGAGCCTGGAACATACTTTTGAGGCTTTCGATCATATCGTAGGCCTCAACATTCTCGAACTGCTGCTGCAAGTCCGGTTCCATGTGTGCAAGCATAAGACAGCTAATTTCCGTAGACTCATCTCTAGCCTTACGGTAGGCATTCATGACAGCGACAGTCGCATCGTCATCAGACTCATCTGGAAGTGGAGTTTCTAGAACATGTTCTTTCTTGTCATGCTTGAGGACTATCCTCAGATTACGATACCAGTTGGTGAAATTAGTTCCATTAAGCTTATCTTTCTCTAGGATTGACCTCAACGCAAACGCGGATAACTGAGGAAGGTTGCTAGGTGCCATTGATCTACAACAGAAAATACGCAAAAACACTTAAGACATGTATTCATAAAAGAGCAGGCATATTAAACGCTTTAATACTTATGCTCCCACTAGAACCAACATCCATCCGATGGTTGCTAAGTGATTCAAGATCCTAAATAAGCAAGCCGACTAGTGAGCTTTAGCATCACCGCTAGCCGTCAAGTGATCTAGGTAGGCAACACCTTGCCAATCGTATCTCTATACGACTCCTGTTAGTTGGGTGGCATCACATGCCCCGGCTCCCAACCTACCTCGCCCCGAGCCCCACAACCGTTGTGATGGACTCGTCTAGATTACCAAGTGCTTCTGCTTGTAAGAGTCCGACTCAAAACCCACCTAACCGGAGAGAATTGGTAGCACCTCAATTTTATGAGCCCACTACCAAGAATGTCCGACTTGTGATGGTGCAGCACTGGCGGGGCGACCGACTAGACCTTCTTTGAGGGATTAAAGAATCTACCAACTATCTAAATAGAGGTAACTAGAGACATAACAATAACACAAATAAAGCAATTATAATGTGAAATGGTATGGCTCTCTTCATGGTGATCTCCATCTCCACAAAGCTTGTAAGTCGACTCGTGCCAACTCTTGTCACGTGCCATCTTACTCCATGTAGCCGACTTGTACATCGACTTGCATGCCACCCGGTTCTCCAACAAGCTACACTAGGTAGTAAATGAAAAATTACATAGAGAATCCGACACGCAGGTCGTTATACAATAAAATGACAGCACCTAGGCTCCAGCCGGCTGACATAAACATGATACGCATATCATGTATGGATTACACACATCACATGCACATAAGCCATACCATTCACAACTTCCTGCAAAAACAAGTTATGCATAGATACGATATCTACCGGTGTTGTGAAACTCGCAACGACATCTAAGGCACTACGACAGGGCCCGACGATTTCGGAAAACGCAGATCTCATCTGCATTCCGATCATGGATTTCTTCATCGGATAAAACGATTTTACCCGAATCTGATCCGTATTCCGATTCGACCAAACTTTTTGATCTTCGATCACCGCAACTGGATTTATGTGTCACGGTATACCCCGATGGCGGAAACCGACCGGTAGGGGTAAGTTGTTTCACGACCTTAGCATTATGATCACGGAAACCAGATCATCCATTAACCCCGAGTACGATTGATCCAATCAACCTTGTACAAAACCGATCTATCTCATAGACCGACCACCAAAACAGCAATTAGATCACATCTAACGCTAACTACATATCACATATGTACGGATCTCGGGCCTAATACCAGAAGCTACCGCTCTGATACCACTGTTGGAACGCGTAGAGATAAACAAAAACTTTTCCTACGCGATGCTTCCAAGATCTAGCCGAGGTAGAAGGCCACGAGTATTACCACTAGACGCGCAGGTGCGGATTATCGATGCAGCGCGTCGGGGCAGTGCAGTCCCACGATCGTCGAAGTGCTGAACGTACAGCACCTCTGCCGGTATCCACACGTACGAGGAGGAGCTCCGACGGCAGACTGCTAGGTCTGGTGCGACGGCTGGACTGAGTGGGGCTAGGGTTCCCAACGCATGGGAGAGTGGACTAACGTGCCCGCTGGGCAACCTGCGCCCCCCTTTATATAGCGTATGGTAATGGGCTGCACAACACTTGTGGCCCATTCCCACTGTGAGTCCGACTCACAAAACCAGTCCATTTCCGGTTCGGGTCCAACCCGACCAATACTTGCTCCCGCTCTTAAGTGTGCGACCCTACAGGCTCATGGCGACTTGGACACGATTGGAGTCCAACTCCCAATCGATCAATCGGTAGCGGCTCCTAGCAGAACGTGCCGACTCCCAAGTACCATTGAGTCATGACGACATACCTTTCAATGTGATATTCATCTTAGTACTTTTTGCCTCACGATATACCTTGTCGAGCTATAGGCGATTTATCGTCATCCCTTAAATAGCTCAACTCTCTTCTCGATCCGTGATATGTGATTCATCTGACTAACTCTTAGTCAATCGACATAGTTAACATTTAACTGAGTCGCGCATGACCATGCTTCCTGAATCATATCACTCGAGAGGGCCCAGAGAATATCTCTCCATTCGGAGGGGCAAAATCCCATCTTGATTATCCACATCACGCAGCTTGCTTCTCATTCGACCCGAACTCTGCCTTTATAGTTGCCTTGTCACAGAACAACATTTGACAGAACCTAAGTCGATGATCCACAACTCGGATTGTGCGACAACCTCAGGTCTAAGGATTACATTGATTGAGACATGCAAATGACGACTTGATCGTTGCATCTCAATGTGGGTCAGTCCGACTTGCTAAACTCTTTAGCCAAGTCCGTGAACGTTAATATGGCATCACCATGCCCATGACAAGTGGAACCGTGTCATCAGCCAACACTCACATTAGTCTAGGGTGTGTGTCCAGCACAACCTAAATGACCAAGGACAATCTAGTATGAACAACATGAATATATAGTTCCACAATCGAATCACATATTCAATGACATATATCAGATGTTCAAAACAAGGACAACTTAATAACTTTATGAATACAGTGGGAATTACATCATACATGATTGCCTCTAGGGCATATTCCCAACAGTCTCCCACTTGCACTAGAGTCAATCATCCTGGCATCATATGCCTAGGCATCTAATGCCCATACCTCTCGTGTGCGCCTCATGCTTAGTCTGTGGTAGCGCCTTTGTCAACGGATCTGCAATGTTTGCATCCGTGTGTACTTTGCATAACTTGATATCACCTTGTTCGACAAACTGGCGAATGAGGTGGTACCGCATGAGTATATGTTTGTTCTTCTGGTGTTGTCTAGGTTCCTTGGCTTGTGCGATAGCACCATTGTTGTCACAATATACGTCCAAAGGATTGGACACGCCCTGAACCACACCAAGATCTATCAGGAGGTTCCTGATCCAAACAGCTTCCTTTGCCGCCTCTGAGGCGGCAATATACTCAGCCTCTGTTGTAGATGCAGACACCGTATCTTGCTTGGAACTCTTCCAACTCACACCTCCTCCGTTCATTACGAACACGTATCCAGATTGCGAACGAGAATCATCTGAGTCGGTGAGATAACTCGCATCCGTGTAACCCTTTACACTGAATTCCTCATCACCTCCATAAACTAGGAACATTTCCTTAGTATTTCTCAAATACTTAAGGATATTTTTAACCGCTGCCCAGTGGGCTTCCCCAGGGTCAGCCTGGTATCTGCTCGTAACACTTAGAGCATAGGAAACATCTGGCCTAGTACAAATCATGGCATACATGATGGATCCTATTGCCGAAGCATACGGAATCACACTCATCCGACTTCGCTCATCAGTCATCGAAGGACACTGAGTCTTGCTAAGTTTTATGCCATGGGACATCGGCAAGAATCCCTTTTTGGACTCTTGCATTTTGAATTTCTTCAAAACTTTGTCCAGATATGTACTCTGACTCAATCCAATGAGCCGCCTTGATCTATCTCTATAGATCCTGATTCCTAATATGTAAGTTGCCTCACCCAAATCCTTCATTGAGAAACTCCTTTCCAATGACTTTTTGGTTTCTTGCAACATCATGACATCATTTCCAATCAGCAATATGTCATCCACATATAAGATTAGAAAATTTACTTTGCTCCCACTAAACTTCTTGTATAAACAAGAATCATGATCGCTCTTGATGAAGCCAAACGATTTGACTACCTCATCAAAGCGAATGTTCCAACTCCGAGATGCTTGCTTCAACCCATAAATGGATTTCTGAAGTTTGCATACCTTGTCAGCATTAGCTGGATCGACAAAACCTTCGGGCTGTATCATATACACGTCCTCAGTTAAATTTCCATTAAGGAAAGCCGTCTTGACATCCATCTGACATATCTCATAGTCGAAATAGGCTGCTATGGCTAACATGATCCGAATTGATTTAAGCATCGCTACGGGCGAGAAGGTCTCGTCGTAGTCAACTCCTTGAACTTGTCGGAACCCCTTCGCGACAAGTCGTTCTTTATAGACGGAAATATTTCCATCCATATCAATTTTCTTCTTAAAGACTCATTTGCACTCGACGGGTCTTGCACCGTCAGTCAGATCAACCAAATTCCAAACTTGGTTTTCATCCATGGACTTTAACTCGGATCTCATGGCTCCAAGCCATGACTCGGAATCAGATCCCACCATCGCTTCCGAATAAGTTGCCGGCTCATTACTGTCTAACAGTAAAACATCTCGAGCACTCTGTAATCTGGCAGATCTCCGAGGTTCAGGTGCTGTAACCGGTGTAGGTACCACGACCGGCTCAGCCTCCAAGGCCATTGCCGACTCGCCCCTAGCTGGTTCCTCTCGAATTTCTTCGAGTTGCACCGTGCTCCCACTGACTTCCCGACTGAGAAACTCTTTCTCAAGGAAGACACCATTCCGAGCGACAAACACTTTGCCCTCTTCCCGGTTGTAGAAGTAGTACCCCAAGGTTTCCCTCGGATACCCCACGAAAATACACTTATCCGACTTGGGCGTGAGCTTGTCCGACTGAAGTCGCTTGACAAATACCTCACAACCCCAAATCTTAAGAAAAGACAAACTTGGCTTTTTGCCCGTCCACATCTCATGTGGTGTCTTCTCTACTGACTTTGATGGTACTCTGTTTAGTGTGAAAGCTGCAGTTTCTAGACAATAACCCCAAAATGATAAAGGTAGATCTGTCCGACTCATCATTGATCGTACCATGTCCAACAAGGTCCGATTTCTCTGTTCCGATACACCGTTTCTCTGCGGTGTACCCCGCGGAGTGAGTTGAGGAACTATTCCACAACTCTTTAGATGGTCATCAAACTCATGGCTCATGTACTCGCCTCCACGGTCCGACCGTAGAAACTTTATTTTCTTGCCGAGCTGATTTTGTACCTCACTCTGGAATTCCTTGAACTTTTCAAAGGCTTCCGACTTGTGTTTCATTAAATAGATATATCCATACCTACTCAAATCATCAGTGAAGGTAATGAAGTACTCATAACCACCTCTAGCTGTCGTGCTCATTGGTCCACATACATCACTATGTATTAGTTCCAACAAGTCGGACGCCCTTTCACAACTCCTTGCAAAAGGTGTCTTGGTCATCTTGCCTAGTAGGCATGATTCGCATGTCTCGAATGACTCTAAGTCAAACAAAGTTAGAAGTCCATCATCATGGAGCTTCTTCATGCGCTTCCAACTTATATGACCAAGCCGACAGTGCCAAAAGTAAGTCATATTCAGATCATTTGGTTTCAACCTTTGAACATTTATGTTATAGACCGATTCACTATCAAGATTTAAAATAAATAACCCGTTCTGAACGGGTGCAAAGCCATGAAACATATCTTTCAAATATAAAGAACAACCATTATTCTTAATATTCGACTCATAACCTTGTCTCATCAAACATGAGGCAGAAATAATGTTTCGACTAAGCGCTGGAACATAATAACAATTATTTAGTTCCAAAATAAATCCTGAAGGTAAATGAAGTTGCATCGTGCCGACTTCCAACACAGCGACTCTCGCCTTGTTGCCGACCCGAATGTCAACCTCTCCTCTTGCCACGCTCCTAGTTCTTACCAGTCCCTGCAACGAGTTGCATATGTGAATAACTGATCCGGTATCATATACCCAAGAACTATTAGGCGCATCAGCAAGATAAATGTCTATAACATTGCACACAAGCGTACCTGAGTTGGAAGTCACACCTCCACTCTTGGCTCTGTCAGCCAAATACTTGGTGCAGTTCCTCTTCCAGTGGCCATCTTGCTTGCAATAGAAGCAATTGGCTCCGGCTGTAGGAGAAGGCTTAGTCTTTGAGGGAGCACTCTGGACAGGGCCATGGGCGCTACCTCCTGACTTATCCTTCTTCTTCTTTGTCCAAGAACTCTTCTTGAACTTAGCCTTATTCTGCACCATCAACACTTGACTGGTGCCTTTCTTGATATCAGCCTCTGCCGTTTTGAGCATCCCATGTAATTCAGTGATACTCTTATCCATACCATGCATATGGTAGTTCGAGATGAACGAACCATACGCACTAGGAAGAGAGTTCAGAATTATATCAGTAGCGAACTCTTCGTTAATTGGGAAGCCCAGCCGATCCAAAGACTGTATGTAACCAATCATCTTGATTACATGCGGACTCAGTGGATCGCCGTCTTTCAGCTTACAGCCAAGCAAAGCTTGAGAGACTTGATACCTCTCAGTCTTTGCTTGAGCCTGGAACATACTTTTGAGGCTTTCGATCATATCGTAGGCCTCAACATTCTCGAACTGCTGCTGCAAGTCCGGTTCCATGTGTGCAAGCATAAGACAGCTAATTTCCGTAGACTCATCTCTAGCCTTACGGTAGGCATTCATGACAGCGACAGTCGCATCGTCATCAGACTCATCTGGAAGTGGAGTTTCTAGAACATGTTCTTTCTTGTCATGCTTGAGGACTATCCTCAGATTACGATACCAGTTGGTGAAATTAGTTCCATTAAGCTTATCTTTCTCTAGGATTGACCTCAACGCAAACGCGGATAACTGAGGAAGGTTGCTAGGTGCCATTGATCTACAACAGAAAATACGCAAAAACACTTAAGACATGTATTCATAAAAGAGCAGGCATATTAAACGCTTTAATACTTATGCTCCCACTAGAACCAACATCCATCCGATGGTTGCTAAGTGATTCAAGATCCTAAATAAGCAAGCCGACTAGTGAGCTTTAGCATCACCGCTAGCCGTCAAGTGATCTAGGTAGGCAACACCTTGCCAATCGTATCTCTATACGACTCCTGTTAGTTGGGTGGCATCACATGCCCCGGCTCCCAACCTACCTCGCCCCGAGCCCCACAACCGTTGTGATGGACTCGTCTAGATTACCAAGTGCTTCTGCTTGTAAGAGTCCGACTCAAAACCCACCTAACCGGAGAGAATTGGTAGCACCTCAATTTTATGAGCCCACTACCAAGAATGTCCGACTTGTGATGGTGCAGCACTGGCGGGGCGACCGACTAGACCTTCTTTGAGGGATTAAAGAATCTACCAACTATCTAAATAGAGGTAAATAGAGACATAACAATAACACAAATAAAGCAATTATAATGTGAAATGGTATGGCTCTCTTCATGGTGATCTCCATCTCCACAAAGCTTGTAAGTCGACTCGTGCCAACTCTTGTCACGTGCCATCTTACTCCATGTAGCCGACTTGTACATCGACTTGCATGCCACCCGGTTCTCCAACAAGCTACACTAGCTAGTAAATGAAAAATTACATAGAGAATCCGACACGCAGGTCGTTATACAATAAAATGACAGCACCTAGGCTCCAGCCGGCTGACATAAACATGATACGCATATCATGTATGGATTACACACATCACATGCACATAAGCCATACCATTCACAACTTCCTGCAAAAACAAGTTATGCATAGATACGATATCTACCGGTGTTGTGAAACTCGCAACGACATCTAAGGCACTACGACAGGGCCCGACGATTTCGGAAAACGCAGATCTCATCTGCATTCCGATCATGGATTTCTTCATCGGATAAAACGATTTTACCCGAATCTGATCCGTATTCCGATTCGACCAAACTTTTTGATCTTCGATCACCGCAACTGGATTTATGTGTCACGGTATACCCCGATGGCGGAAACCGACCGGTAGGGGTAAGTTGTTTCACGACCTTAGCATTATGATCACGGAAACCAGATCATCCATTAACCCCGAGTACGATTGATCCAATCAACCTTGTACAAAACCGATCTATCTCATAGACCGACCACCAAAACAGCAATTAGATCACATCTAACGCTAACTACATATCACATATGTACGGATCTCGGGCCTAATACCAGAAGCTACCGCTCTGATACCACTGTTGGAACGCGTAGAGATAAACAAAAACTTTTCCTACGCGATGCTTCCAAGATCTAGCCGAGGTAGAAGGCCACGAGTATTACCACTAGACGCGCAGGTGCGGATTATCGATGCAGCACGTCGGGGCAGTGCAGTCCCACGATCGTCGAAGTGCTGAACGTACAGCACCTCTGCCGGTATCCACACGTACGAGGAGGAGCTCCGACGGCAGACTGCTAGGTCTGGTGCGACGGCTGGACTGAGTGGGGCTAGGGTTCCCAACGCATGGGAGAGTGGACTAACGTGCCCGCTGGGCAACCTGCGCCCCCCTTTATATAGCGTATGGTAATGGGCTGCACAACACTTGTGGCCCATTCCCACTGTGAGTCCGACTCACAAAACCAGTCCATTTCCGGTTCGGGTCCAACCCGACCAATACTTGCTCCCGCTCTTAAGTGTGCGACCCTACAGGCTCATGGCGACTTGGACACGATTGGAGTCCAACTCCCAATCGATCAATCGGTAGCGGCTCCTAGCAGAACGTGCCGACTCCCAAGTACCATTGAGTCATGACGACATACCTTTCAATGTGATATTCATCTTAGTCCTTTTTGCCTCACGATATACCTTGTCGAGCTATAGGCGATTTATCGTCATCCCTTAAATAGCTCAACTCTCTTCTCGATCCGTGATATGTGATTCATCTGACTAACTCTTAGTCAATCGACATAGTTAACATTTAACTGAGTCGCGCATGACCATGCTTCCTGAATCATATCACTCGAGAGGGCCCAGAGAATATCTCTCCATTCGGAGGGGCAAAATCCCATCTTGATTATCCACATCACGCAGCTTGCTTCTCATTCGACCCGAACTCTGCCTTTATAGTTGCCTTGTCACAGAACAACATTTGACAGAACCTAAGTCGATGATCCACAACTCGGATTGTGCGACAACCTCAGGTCTAAGGATTACATTGATTGAGACATGCAAATGACGACTTGATCGTTGCATCTCAATGTGGGTCAGTCCGACTTGCTAAACTCTTTAGCCAAGTCCGTGAACGTTAATATGGCATCACCATGCCCATGACAAGTGGAACCGTGTCATCAGCCAACACTCACATTAGTCTAGGGTGTGTGTCCAGCACAACCTAAATGACCAAGGACAATCTAGTATGAACAACATGAATATATAGTTCCACAATCGAATCACATATTCAATGACATATATCAGATGTTCAAAACAAGGACAACTTAATAACTTTATGAATACAGTGGGAATTACATCATACATGATTGCCTCTAGGGCATATTCCCAACACTTAGGAATTAAACGGCGTTGATGTTCAACTACTGGCTTTGCATCAGGTTCAATATTAATAGCATGCTGACATATAGTAGGAGAAATCCCCTTCAAATCATCAAGAGTGTACCCAATAGCTCCACGGTGTTTCTTCAGAACTCCCAATAGTTTTTCCTCTTCTTCACCTGAAAGTTTAGCACTAATAATTCTTGGAACGCGTAGAGATAAACAAAACTTTTCTACGCGGTACATCCAAGATCTAGCCGAGGTAGAAGGCGACGAGGATTACCACTAGACGCGCAGGTGCGGATTATCGATGCAGCGCGTCGATGCAGTGTTGTCCAACGATCCGATCCAGCCGATCCAATCCCGCAATCGTCGAAGTGCTGAAGGTACAGCACCTCTGCCAGTATCCACACGTACGAGGAGGAGCTCCGACGGCAGACTGCTAGGTCCGGTGCGACGGCTGGATTGAGTGGGGCTAGGGTTCCCAACGCATGGGAGTGGAGTAACCTGCCCGCTGGGCAACCTACGCCCCTCTTTATATAGCGAATGGTAGTGGGATTCACAACACTTGTGGCCCATTCCCTCTGCGAGTCCGACTCACAAAATCAGTCCATTTCCGGTTCGGATCCAACCCGACCAATACATTTGCTCCCGCTCTTAAGTGTGCGACCCTGCAGGCTCATGGCGACTTGGACACGATTGGAGTCCGACTCTCTATCAATCAATCGGTAGCGGCTGCTAGCAGAATGTGCCGACTCGCAAGTCCCATTGAGTCATGACGACATACCTTCCAATGTGACTTTCATCTTAGTCCCTTTTGCCTCACGATATACCTTGTCGAACCAATGGCGATTTATCGTCATCCCTTAATAGCTCAACTCTCTTCTCGGTCCGTGATATATTATTCATCTGACTAACTCTTAGTCAACAGACTCTGTTAACACTTAACCGAGTTGCGCATGGCCATACTTCCGGAATCATATCACTCGAGAGGGCCCAGAGAATATCTCTCCATTCGGAGGGGCAAAATCCCATCTTGATTATCCACACCACGCAGCTTGCTTCTCATTCGACCCGTACTCTGCCTTTATAACTGCCTTGTCACAGAACAACGTTTGACAGAACCTAAGTCGGTGATCCACAACTCGGATTCTGCGACAATCTCAGGTCTAAGGATTACATTGATTGGGATATGCAAATGACGACATACTCGTTGCATCTCAATATGGGCCAGTCCGACTTGCTAAACTCTTTAGCCAAGTCTGTGAACGTTGGAATGGCATCACCATGCTCATGACAAGTGGAACCGTGTCATCAGCCAACACTCACATTAGTCTAGGGTGTGTGTCCAGCACAACCTTAATGACCAAGGACAATCCAAGACTGTTTGGCTTGGTGTTTTGAGTACATTCACCAATGTAAGCATTCTAAGAAAAGAGTGGTGATTTTCAAGATTGATTTTGAGAAAGCTTTTGATACTATTGAGCACTCTGCTATTTTGCAAATTCTGAAATTTAAGGGTTTCCCCCCCTTAGTAATCAAATGGGTTAAGGAAATCCTTGCTTCTGGATCTTCTTCGGTACTCTTAAATGGGGTCCCAGGTAAACCTTTTGTTTGTAAAAGAGGTGTCAGGCAGGGGGATCCATTGTCCCCTATACTATATGTGTTGGGAGGGGATCTGCTGCAAAGTATTGTAAATTTGGCACTGAGGGAAGGAAGACTCAGTTTGCCAATTCCTATTGGTGGTGACTTTCCTATTGTGCAATATGCTGATGACACTTTAGTCATTCTTCCTGCTGAACCGGATCAGTTATTGGTTTTTAAAGACCTGCTAAATCTTTATGCTCGTCTCACTGGGCTAAAAGTGAATTACAATAAATCGTCGATGATCCCGATCAATTTATCCCAACAGGAAACTGTTAGCCTGGCTTCTGTCCTTGATTGCTCTGTGGCTTCTATGCCCTTTACTTATTTAGGCTTGCCTATGGGAACCACTAAACCGACTATCAAGGATTTTGCACCATTAATTGATAGAATTGAGAGGAGACTCTCGGCTACTGTCTCTTTTCTTTCTTATGGTGATAGTTTGGTTCTGGTGAATTCGGTTCTCTCCTCCTTGCCTTCTTATTACATGTGCACTCTTGTAATTCCTAAAGGTGTCATTGATATAATTGATAAAGCAAGGAGAAGATGTTTATGGAGAAAGGACAAGAATAAACAAAGAGTGAACTCATTAGCTGCCTGGGATATGGTTTGTAGACCCAAAAACAAAGGAGGTTTAGGGATCATCAATATCCAGATTCAAAACAGAGCTCTGTTACTGAAGTTCCTGGCAAAATTGTATAATTCTGTGGATATCCCTTGGGTCCATTTAGTAAAGAATGCTTACTATTTCCAAACAGTACCACATGCTGTCACCTCTTGTGGTTCTTTCTGGTGGAGAGGTGTTATGCAATTGGCAGAAACCTGGTGCTCCTTGTCCTCTTGTGTTTTGGGTAATGGTTCTACTGGCCTTTTCTGGAAAGATTCATGGATGGGACAACCTTTGGCTATAAAATTTCCAAGGTTATTCTCTTTTGCCATTGATCCTTTGTCCTCTATAAGAGACATTCTTTTATTGGCAGACCTCTCAGATGCCTTTGTATTGCCACTTTCAACTGAAGCTTTCCAGGAGTTTACTGATCTGAGTGGCAATTTAAATAATGTTCAGTTGACTGATTCTGAGGACAGTTGGAGATGCAACTTCAATAAAGGGGTATACACCTCCAGGAATTTCTATCAGATGCAATTTGGTCATTTAAGCCTTGATGGGCCAGCAAAGTGGATATGGAAATCCAAATGTATGTCAAAACATAAATTCTTTGCTTGGTTGATTCTCAAGGATAGGATTAATACAAAGGATATGATCAAAAGGAGAAATTGGAAGATTGAAGGTACTGATCATTGTGTTCTGTGTTGTGCACAGTGCAATGAGGACTGGATACATCTGTTCTTTCAATGTGTTTTTAGCTCCCGAATTTGGAATTATTTGCAAATAAGTTGGAGTGATGACACACTTGTGCATAATCTCACTGCTGCCAAAAAATCCTTCAAGGGGCCATGTTTCACAGAGATTGTGATTATTGCTTGCTGGAATATTTGGAAGCAGAGAAATGGAGTAATATTTAAATCTGAAAGGCATTCCTTTATGGGATGGAAAGTGGGCTTTCTGTTGGATCTCCTTATGCTTAAGCATAGGTTGAGTGCTGCTTTGGCTGCTGATTTAGCTTTATGGATTAACTCCTTAACTTAGTCTGGGATAGACTTTCTTAGTCTAATCTCATGTATTTTTGTACATATCTGTAACTGTAACGCTTGTGGTTGGTAATAAAGGGCTGTGGGGGTCTCCCCTGCAGTAGAAAATGTTTCAAAAAAAAATCTAGTATGAACAACATGAATATATAGTTCCACAATCGAATCACATATTCAATGACATATATCAGATGTTCAAAACAAGGACAACTTATTAAATTTATGAATACATTGGGAATACATCATACATGATTGCCTCTAGGGCATATTCCCAACAATAATAACATGATATGTTTTCTTATCATCAATATAAGAATATTTAAGATCATCAGGTAAAGGTTTTAAATCAAAGACAAGATCCTCCTTGGGTGGTAACGTGGTACCCAAGTCTTCCACAGGTAAATTATGTTTCAGTATCACTACGACAAAGAAGAAAAATATCGTCAATCTCATTTCTATCTTCCATAAATACCTCACTTTCATGGTCCTCCATATATTGCTGCAGAGCATTGTTAGGAGCAAGAGCAATAGAAGCAAGTTGTTCAACTTTAAAATTCTCATCAGGCAATTTAGATTCATAAGGTGCTCTAGCAAATTTAGAGAAATTGAACTCATAAGATTTTCCATCAAATTTAGTCAAAATCTTCTCTCTTTTACAATCTATCATGGCACCACAAGTGTTCAAGAAAGGTCTACCAAAAATAATAGGACAAGTTTTACTATCAGCTTTACCCAGTACTAGAAAATCAGTGGGATATTTAATTTTTCTACATAAAACTTCCACATCTCTAACAATACCAATAGGAAAAACAGTTTCTATGTTAGCAAGTTGAATAACCACATCAATATCTTCAAGCTCACAAGAACCAATTTCATGCATAATTTCTATGTAAAGCTCATAAGGTATAGCGCTAGAACTAGCACAAATATCACCCAAACCATAATAGCAATTATCACCAATCTTAACAGAAAGCACAGGAACACTAGTTTTCTTAGGTCTATGAGGATGTGAAATAATGTTTGAAGCATCCTCACAGAAGACAATGTGTTCATCCTCCACATTTCCACAAACACGATCTTTTACTATTGCTACTGCAGGTTCCACAGTTATTTGTTCATCAGGTCCAATAGCTTTCTTATTACTTTTATTAACCACACTAGCTACCATAGAATGCTCTTTCACTTTAGCAGGGAAAGGCGTTTTTTTCAACATAAGGCTCAGGAATAGCAGGATTAATAGCCTGCACTTCTATATAACTAGCTGGAACAATATCTTTATAAGGTGCATGATACTTGTGATAATTATTTTTAGGAATATCAAGATAGGAGGCAAAAGCTTTAAAACAGTTTGCAAAAATTTGAGAATCAAGACCAGAAACAGTACTAACATCATAGAAATCATTGGTATCCATAAAAGATTTAATGCATTCATAATTATAATTTATACCTGACATCCTACCTTTGTAATTCTCCCATCCTTTGGTGTTTTCTTGAATACGATCGAGAAGATCCCATTTAGCTTCTTCCTTCATACATGTGAATGATCCAGAACAAGAAGCATCCAATAAATCCTTATCATGAAGAGAAAGCCTTGCATAAAAAATATTGACAACAATATTACGCGATAGTTCATGAACGGGACATTTGAGCATTAATAACTTCATTCTCCCCCACGCTTGGGCAATACTCTCTCCATCATGAGGCCAGAAATTATAGATTTGATTCCGGTCTTTATGAATCTCACTAGGAGGTTAAAATTTAGAATAAAAGAGAGGAACAATTTCCTCCCATCCAATGGATTCACCATTCCTCAGTAATTTGAACCATTCATCGGCTCTTCCTTTCAGCAATAAAGAAAATAATTTCCTTTTAATTTGATCCATTGTAATACCTAGACACCTGAATAACTCGGATAATTCATGAATAAAGAGAAAATGATCACCGGGATGGACAGTTCCATCACCGTAATAGCAGTTATCCATAACATGTCCAACAATTTTCATAGTTATTTTATAAGGATCTAATTCAGTAGATAATGATTCACTTACTACCCTAGCATTGATAGTAGTAGTACCTCTAAACAGACAATCAAAAGTATTATCCATGATGAAATAAAGCAGCAGACTGAAATAAAAACATCACTTACAGTAAAAGTTTCTCTTACCAATTCCACTTACCAATAGCGCTTCACTCCCCGGAAACGGCGCCAGAAAATAGTCTTGATGACCCACAAGTATAGGGGGTGTATCGTAGTACTTTCGAAAAATAAGAGTGTCGAACCCAACGAGGAGCAGAAGGTGTTGACAAGCAGGTTGGATAGAGAATTTACTGTAAACACTAGTAAACATGTTTTTTGTTGTTGTGGATATAGCAGATACATAAAGTGCGAGTAAATGAAGAGCAGAAAATAATATTGCAGCGAGTAGCCCAATCCTTTTGAGAGAAAAGGACAAGCCAGTTGTGTTACTTATGACTACCAAACGTTCTCGAGGACACATGTGGATTTCGTCAAGTGCTTTCGCTTCCTTACGGTTGATTAATATCCATTGGTTCGTGAAGTGTTGTGTGGGGAAACCTATGCTAATGCACCGCCCAACTATGAATAATACATACTTGTGATTATACCCCTCGCAAGCATCCGCAAATACAAGAAAGTAATTAAGATAAATCTAACCACATCCTTAAACTCCGGGATCTACGCTCCCTCGTGCATTTATTTCCTAACGGGGGTTTAGGTTTCTGTCACTCCGGCAACCCCACAATTAGTAGCCAAATATACAATGCATCCTCCTAGGCCCATAAAGGTGAAGTATCATGTAGTCGATGTTCACATAAATCCACTAGAAGAATAACACCACAACTTAAATAGCGAACCACGAGATATTACTTCAATATAACTTCACTACTAACATCATGACTTCTCCCATGTCCTCAAGAACTAAACGAACTAATCACAAGACATCATATGGATCATAATCAGAGGTGATATAATGGATAATAACAATCTGGTCATAAAGTGCTAACACCGATAAATCTCACAAGTATCAACTACTAACAAGTAATCCACACCGGGAGAGAGATCTAATTTAAAACAACGATAGAGGCCTCTAATTGTTACAGAGGGATGATGGTGGATGATGAGGGTGATGGTGCTGGTGGTGATGATGACGATCTTGATGATGCCCGGAGTGATGACGGTGACGATGGCGATGATTTCCCCTCTCCGGAGAGGAATTTCCCCGGTAGGTTTCTCCTTGCCAGAGAGCTTTTCTCTCTTGGGTGTTTTCCGCCCCGAGGCGGCGGCGGAATAATTCTTCGATGATGGTCTGAGGCTTAGGGTTCCCTGGGGGTCAAGTACGCGAAAGACCTCAACCAGAGGTGGGCCAGGGTGGCCACACCACCTGGCGGCGCGGCTAGGGGGGCGCGCCACCTCATGGTGTGGGCCCCTGGTGGCCCCCTCTGGCTCCTCTTCTGGCCGGAGTCCTCCTATGAACTTCTAAGACACCTCCGGTGTCCCCCTTCTTCTTCTGATCTTCTGAAATATGGTATCTCGACGGTGCTTTTTCCATCAGATTTCTGCTCCCGGTGTTTATTCTCCGAAATTTGTGAAACATGCAAAATAAGATAAAATAACATAAGTAATTCATCATAACATGAAATACATCGATGAATAACAGAAAATAACAATATAAAACAGTGATGCAAAATGGACGTATCAGCGTCAACCAATAGTTCAGTAAATTAAGCTTCGGAAATGAAGTGAAAACTTTTAAAAACATTTCTACGTTGGAATACCGTATAGTTATTCCAGGAAATGATATTGCATACCATATTGGAAATCATTTCGTGTATTTTGTTTTTCCAGATTCGGTTTGCTTTTAGCTATCTATCAATCAATATCTCTTATAAGAAAAAACTCTACTACAGTATATCATTTGAGTTGTCTATCTTGACATACAACACATCCACGTCATCACATATTCTCTACCATCCTATTCTGATTGTTTCCTTTATTCCTGATTGTCCAATTGCACTTCCACACTAAGTGGTTTTTCTGATTCTCATCTTTCCACGGTTTAACTAACATTTTCCGTTGGCGCAGGTCCAGAAAATCATGCTAGTATAGATTCTTGAACATGATAAATCATACCCGCATATTTTCTTCAACATTACAAACCATGCCCGTTTATCACAGCTCTTATGTTACTTCATTTGCGTAGGCCACGATTAATCCTAGAAACCGTCGTTGCTATACAAAGAGATAAGCACACTCGGGGTATTTATTCTCATACCATCGTGCCATATGTGAAAAATTGTTGGTGTCCTCCTCCCCTCTTCGTATTAGACTTGCATAAGTTTGTCTCTGATATTTTTTCTCTGAGAACAAGAAATGTAATTTTTTTTATGAAAGTTTGCCCTTTCGTATTAGACTTGCATAAGTTTGTCTCTGATTTTTTTTTCAGAAGTGTTTTTCTATTTTTATTTCTTTCATACTCAAGTAGGATCATATGAGCTCAGGAGCTAAATTGAGTTTCAATTGTCCACAAAAGCCCTAATTTTCTGTAATCGATTACATTGAGAAAGCCCAGGCTATCATCCACATGAGGTAACTGAAAATTTCTTCATTTTTTTTGGTGGATTGCACTGGTTTTCCATACATAATACGTAGAATCAGCACTTGCAGAACTAAAATTTTATTTTTCTTTTGAGTGTATAATCTCGGAGTCGGATTGCTCCTACGGTTATGAGTTGCCTAGAAGCTGCTTTTCTTTTACCGGTTGATTCTTTATGGAAACTCGCCTCAGCGGATCTACCGCGAGGCTGCACACCTGCCACCTTATCATCCGCTTCCATCACCTTCCAAGGGTCGGGTACACACTTTCTACTTTCCCCTTCCTGCCTTGGTTCCCTCTAAGAGCAACTCTACCAGAGCCCCTAAAAGCCACAGAACTGGAAAATAACTATCGCATAGGCGTTGCGATCGAAAGTTTCGGCCCGACCAGAGCCCGTAAATTTGGCCGGCACGTAAAATTTTTTTAGGGCGACCGAGAGTTTTCCCCTCCAACCCCTGAATCCACGATTTCCGCTTCCGACCCGAGGGTGCCCTCTATGGTGTGGAAAGACTTGGCGGGACAGAAGTTTCAGCTCCCGCCACCTGTCGATCGTTCTCCCTTCTAGCACCACCATGACCGCCCCGGGGTCGTCCCTTGTCAGCGTCCCCATTTGTGTGACGCCATGATGAAGGATGCCCTAAACGACGATGCCATGTAGATGAAGACGATTTTATTGTGAGAAAAGCATGCTTGGAGGACCCCGAAGAGAACGGAACTAAGGGGTATAGTCCACCAAGTCTGATCTCACGGGCCGTTCAGATCAGTTGGCGGCCGCCACGGCTGCGCCCGGCCTCGCGCTGCTGGTGAAGTGCAAGCGCCTCGGCACCGGGCAAGCTGCTAAGCCGCCTCTCAAGGAGGCATCAGTTTGCTGGCCGATGCCGCGGTAGGGGCGTCGAAACCACCGAAGCCACCGGTCGAAAAAGAAGAAAATGCCGACCGCTTCCACCGCAACTGCAACACCGATGTAAAGGTACGGTTTATTTGCCTCTCCGAATCGATTGGGTCGAATTTGTAGCTCGTCCGAGGTTGAGGTACCTATGGATGCGAACGAAGTTGCGGTGAACATCGAGGAAACCCGTCTGGGTTCCTTCGGTTACAATGAGACCGATGGTGGCATGGACGATGCCGGCGACGAGGATGAAGATGATATCGAGGAGATTGGGTGGTCGTAGTTCGAAGCAAGAAAACAGCGCTGGCGATGAATTACATGCAGTTGGAGGATGCGATTTTGATCAATGCTTGGGAGACCATTTATCTCGACTCCACTACCGGCAATGATCAAACCAGCAAGCGGTATTGGCAAAGGGTAGAAGACCCATTCTTCCAGATTATGCCTCGGTACGACCAACATGGAAAACCATTGAAAAGAATACCACGCACCTATCGGTCACTCGAAGGTCGTTGGGATTCGATCAAACCCATATGTATCCCGTATGGTGGATGCTTGGAGCAAGTTCGGAATGCTCCTCCAAGTGGTACCAATGAGGAAGATTAGGTGAGTTTGCATTATCTCACATTGTTCCTTTGTCACATTGTCACGGTTTTCGTTTTTGTAGGAACGAATTGTCAAAGAGAGGTACAAAGATATGCCATCTTCCTAGGGCAGGGCATTTGTACTAGACCATTGTTGGGCATTGATCCAACGGAATGAGAAATGGAAGTTGAGGGATATGGAAACAAAAAAGGGTGGATTGATCTTGATCGACGAGGACGACGATGAAAGTGAAAGAAACTACAGGAGGCCTGAAGGCACGAATAAGGCCAAGGAGAGAATCAAGATGCAAGCCGAGGCTTCAAACTTGAGGGATAAGATAGATTACATGGTGCAATCGAACGAGTTGTTGACGGCTAAGACTATAGAAGTAAAGAGGAAGTCGTCCGAGAAGAGGTCCCAAGAGAAGAAAGAGAAGCGGGAAATGCTCCGAGAAGAGGGGTTGCACAAGGACGCCACCGAAGAGAGGAGAGCTATAGCAGAGGAGAACAAGTCCTTGGCAAAGCTGCTAGCCGAGGAGAACAAAATCATGATGATGAACCACGCTGAAATGGACGAAGTGATCCACGAATGGCACAACATGAAAAGAAGGGGAGTCCTGGAGGAAAAAAGCAAGCTATGATTGCGGCAGTTGCTGCTTCTGGTGGCGGTGGTGGTAGTGCCGACGGCGGTGGTGATGCTTGATTTGGTAACCCATTGCATATTTCTATGAGATTATTCTGCGTGTTCGTCGTAAACTATATTATTTGTCGTCTTTGATTGTTCAAACTCTTTTAATTGTCGAACTTATGTCAAAATTGCAATGAATTTTGGTAAAACTTTAAACTTTCAGTTTTTCGGTTTAGGGGTTGAAAACTGTTGAGGCGGAACAACACCCGTCAAAGTATAAGCCACAGAATCTCTATTGTCTGAAAAGCAACTCAATCCACTTGCGGACAGCCTTCATGCTTGGGTGTGGGCTATCTGACCAATGCCGTGGTAATTCGTTCCGGAGCTAGGCTTGATTCCAGGAAAAATAGCATTTCTGATTTGATTTTTCTATCAAATGGGGCTATAATTTTAGCAAGCAAGTAGATACAGCATCCGACGTTCTTCTCTTTTCTAGGCCAGCTATATTCATTAAGATGGCACATGACCCATGCAACTGATGAAAGTTCATTCTGCTGTTGTCGTCTTTACACCTTATTTTTCTCCTTTATGTAATAATTCGTTTGTGGGTATTCTCACTTCCCAGTGCCTCGACAGACTCGATTGTAACAGGCCGGATATATTTTTTATCTACATTTGTAAATATATCGTCGGTCAGCTTCATGGATATGACACTCATTTTTGTACATAGACAGAATCAGTATACTGTTATGTCCTTCCCCAATCTTTTCTTCCATTTTTTTCGTGTCTAATCAATTAGCATGCGTACTTTGGTTTGTACATTATGATGTACACAGGTCACAGATTTCTAATATGGTGGAATATATATGTTGTGTCATATATGCTGCAAGTATTCACAACTGCTAAAATACCTTCTAAGAATTCCCGATGCAACATGCGGGGTATTCTTTTAGTTGGGGGCAACATCGAATAAATCGCCATCAGATCATCATCAGACAATTAACAGCGGGACAAGTAATAATTAAAAAAAAACTCTATTGCCAAAGATGTATATACGGAGACATATTAGCCGATATTCATACTCAAGGAGTTATCTGAATCCTGGAGCGAAGAACTGACTACACACGCCATTACATAGTTCATTCAGCAAGCGCCAACTAAGAAGGCAACAACAATCCAAGCTTCCATGCTCGATGCCTGCAGACAGAGCTTCGTGCTGTACATTTCGGAAGGCTGGTTCATGGCGTTTTGTTCAGTCAGTTTCATGGTCTGGGCGAGGCGTGTACCAGTCGGGATACCTCCCCATTCTTCTCAGCAGCCTTGTGTATGGAGACTCCGGCATGAGAGCCTCCTCTTCCTCTTCGATCTCTTCCTGCGTTTTCGGTAACCCGTCGGGGACCGGGAAAGGCCTCGGTTTCGCTGTTTGCTCTGGGGAGTTTGCTGGTACTGAACTGTGAGCTTTCTCAGCCATCTTCTTCCGTAATTCTGAACGGTGATGGATGCTACTGATAAGGTACCGCGGATCTGACCGAGACTCTTTCACCATCCTCGCAATCTCCCCTTGGGGTAGCTCTTGCTGGGAAATGGAGAAAAAAAGTTTTTAGTTGGGTTGCATCGACACGCTAAAATGGTACTACCTCCGATCTGTTTTAAATGTCGCAGAAAATGAACTGAATGACTATGTACAATTTGATAGTGGTACTCACGACATTTATTTGGGATCGGAGGGGGTACTAAATACCTTACTGAGAGTACAGAATGATCATGATGAATTAGTAAACTAGAAAAGGTAGTTTTGATCACTGCTGCACTGCATACCTCAAGTTTATTGAGTTCAAAATAGGCATCCCAGCAGCTGCAGCATTCGTCGCCTTCAAGGGTCGTGCAATAATCTGTACCCAGATAAGAAGATTCACTGTTAGAATAATTTCAGATCCATCAGCACTGTTCGAATTATGAATCAGTAACTTCTTGCAGCTTAGAAATCTGGTATGAATAACAATTGTTAAACCTCTGATTTATGCGGTCGATTTGGCACAAAACACAAACTTAAACCGGAGTCTTGACTGTACATGGCACAATTCAGATCTCAGGCCTAAGAACTAAATGATTTTTTGAAACTGAAACTAAAACATATTTGGCTTCCTGCATTAGCACTCTACTATTTGGGCAGGTCTCCAAGCAGCTGGTGAAAGAGAGCAGGTTGAGGAAGGAGCCAGGTTGATCCAGCATGCTGCGCTTACAGCACATGACCGCGTTCAGAGCGGGGTGTCCAGGCAAGCTGCCATTGGGAATGATGTAGATGAAGATGTTGATGTTGTTGGGTGATGGCCAGTGTCTCCTTTGGCGCCTTTTCCCTTGTCATGAGAACTTGTAGTTTCAAAAACTTAGCCCTTTCTGTGGGTCTTTTGTAGGTGCACTTGTGTGTTGCACTAGGTACTGTTATGCTGTTGCTTGCTACTTTTCGGCCCTTATTTTGGGGGGAGGATCTTGGGGGCTTTCCTTCCTCTTGGGGGAATTTGGCCTGTTTCCAAGTACTCTTTTTTTCCCTTGGTTGTATTTTGTTTTTCCTTTTTGCTATAGAAAACCTCTGTTTTGTTATGTTTAATAATGGAACCTGGCTCCGTTCGGGGTCGTTTGTAAAAAAAAAATAGCACTCTACTATGAACTATGTGAGCACCCTGAAATTAGCACTCCTGTTTGCACCAAGCCAAAAATCTTTCATCCCTAACATCTTGAAACTAAACTGCACTAAATAAGCAAAAAAACAGAACCGGATCCAAATCTAAGCTAGTAACGCTAAAACTAAACCACCACTTTAACCTTGGCAGGAAGCCGCATCACACTCACGCGCATTAAAAGTTCCAGAAAAAAAAAATAGAACTCGTCATGGATATGAGAGAAGCAGGATACCTGTGATCTGGTCCTTGGTGCGCTGGACGAGAGGCTTCTCCTGCTTGAAGAACTCGTCGAGGATGCTGCGGCTGGAGCTGAAGGGCTCCCCCTTGGGGATCGAGCCGTAGTCCCGCAGTGCGCGCACCGCCACCGCGCGACGCCAAGATACGGACGGTGTAGAGGCGGTGGCACTGCCGGAGTACGCGGGCGCCGTCGCCGGCGACAGCGGCCGGAGAGCGGTGGAGGAGAGCATTTTTGGGTAGTTTGGTCTCTGTCTCGTCGGTTACTTTGGTGGCTTCGGTGTAGAGCTTATGGATTGGCTCGAAAGATCTTTCTATATAAAGCAGCAGCAGCGGGAAATGGATAAGGATTGGTTCTGAATCTGAGATGCAGTAGTATAGTCTACTAGGATGCGATGGGAGAAATTATTGTGTGCTCTTTTCCACTTTTGCAATATAACCTTTCTATTACAGAATTTTAACATTTGAATCCTTCAGTTTGCCTCCATCAAAATGAACCACACATCAAGCTTACATGGCAAGCTCCACCGTTCCAAATTTAACATTCCTAAAGGCACACAGCCAAATTTCAAAAGATGTTTCAGCCGAAAATGTCATCCGGTGGTAAACAAGGTAGACTCTCTGGGAGCTGTAAAACCTTGTCATCTGTTATCTTCTGCTGGATTAGTAGTTCGTCTTGCAGAATCTGTAGTTCTGCTTTTGGTTTTGCTGTTACGCCTGTAAAACGTTATGGTTTCGTTTCTATGAAATGGAACTAGGGAGCGCTCCCTTTTCATAAAAGAAAAGAGCAAGGTAGTTCGATCTAGGAACACAAAATCTAACATCACATGACTCAACCCACATCGCTCCTGACAATTTCTTCAATGTCTCGAGGGACATGACGAATGAAACAACCATCGGTCGTGGTTTAAGTCGTCTATAAACTTCACGGAGCCTGTAGTGTCACGGCGGAGTAATTGGGCCATGCTTAGTGCCATGATGCGCACTAAATAAGGACCATCGTCCCTGGCGTCCTGAACACCACGTGTTGCGAGAACGTTCACTAGGGTTCTCAAGGGCTCATAGAACCGTATAGGTATGGAAAAAAAAATTGTGGGCATCAGCAAACCCAAAAGTTACAAATATATTTATCACGCATACATGGTGATAAGAAATACTAATACACATGGTGCACTGCACCCGAATATTATCTCGGTCTCAAGGATGTGGTTTGCAAAACTGTTGTTCCGCAGGGGGTGGAGTGCTATCACCGATATTTTCCTTTGATCCTTGTCAGCAAACCGGAAATAAAAATATCTCGAGACCCACGGATGGCGAATGTTCCTTTCCGTGTTGTTTGCGTTCGGATTACAGGTAGAGTTTTATACCACCGTAGCGCACCGGTTTTGGGCATCTCTATCTCGGCCAGTTGGCAAGTGCACATATTTTGGTGCCTAAGATTTAGATTTGCGGTTTTGCCAAAGTATCTGCAACTACGAGGTGGCAACCTTTGCGTGGTTGAACGGGAACGGTGGGGGCCAGAACCCGTTGGTTCCAATACATACAGGATGCAGCTGCCACCGTCCGGATGGATCGATGCGGCGAACTGCGGGCGCCGCTGGCTGACCACCGCCGACGGATGCGTGGAGGTGATTGAACCACCGGTAAGTAAGCTGGCCCGTTTAAAGTTCAAAAAACATAAAGCTGGCCCGTTTTTATTTTGAGGTAAAGTCGGCTGGCCCGTTTGAACAACGGATGGCCGGATGGGTAACCTCTGTGGCTTCGGTCATATTTAGGGCCGGGCAACTGCTCCCTGTCTGAACATCCATTATAAATCAGCCTAATGACGGCCCACCCGTTCCGTGGATGTGCTTCCGCTTATTTACTTTTTTTTTTCCTGAGACCTCACGTGACAGTCGCAACTTTGCAAGCGGCAGCGATGTATTTTACCGCCCCTCTTTAAATCTGGGCAAAATGGACTCCATTGTCCTTGTGGTGAAAGTAATTCACACACTGCACCTCCGGTACAATTTTTTCGAAATCTAACCTCTTTATGTAGCGCCCAACACACATGCGATACACCCTTCCATGTAGCGCCCACTGATCAGGCGCTACACTTCTGCGTACGTGGCGCTACGGGGCCAGTCGCCTGCCTGCGTGGCGCCTGACAGGTGGGCCCGAGCTGTGCATGTGTAGCGCCCCCGTACTAGGCGCTACACATAGAGTCAGTACATCGCGCGCGACCCTCTCTCCCCGCCCCAAACGACACTTCTTTGTTTTGGAGCAAGAGCAGCACCTCCCTCTCCTCTCAAATCCTCTCTCAAATCCTCAAATTAGTAGATTTGTTCGTCGAATCTCGACTCCATCAAGTTCCTAGAGGTAATCTCCTCCATTTCCCCTTGTTTCCACCCATTGGAAACTTGTTTTTTTGGTTCATTCTTGTTTGCATCTTGGAAACCCTAGAAATTCGATTTGACCCCAATGATCCATGGTGTTTGTGGTTCTAATTTCTAGATGGTGGCTTGTATGGTTGCCTATATGTTAGGGTTCTTATATGTTAGGGCTAGATATTTGTTAGGGTTAGGGTTCTTATATGGTAGGGCTAGATACTTGTTAGGGCTAGGGTTAGATTGTTTTAGGTAAAATTTAGTCATTTTGTTTGGGTAGTATGCTAGGTCAAAGATTAGGAGTAGCAATATAAGTTAATTTTGGCATTAGTAATGAATTATTTTAATTTTCAACATTGTTATCTTCATTATTTTAGGAATGTCGAGAATTGTTCATGTTCATCATGTGGACAAGGACGCATTCATGAAAGGTGATTTGGAACCGGATCCAGGTGAGATATCCTTGGTCTTCGAGCGTAGTCCTACCTATGCGGAGGTTTTGGAACAAATTAGAGTTGAGTTGAATTGCATGGACCGAAGTGATGAAATTGAGTTGGAGGGAAGACATAACGCGGGTCATGGATTGCACATTCGTTGAAAGTTTTTGCGTATCAACTCCGAGCTACGTTGGGTTGCATACAAGGAGACCGGTGCCGAGTCACTAGACAAGTCTCTCGAGTTATTTGCCACTAAAAAGGTTGATGCTCGTATGAACTTGGACTTGAACCGTTGTGCCTCTTCATTTCATGGTACAAGTCCAACACTCACGAACCAAGACGTGGTCTTTGAACCTCCTTCCACCCAACATGAAGTGAGGAAAAATTTGAGCCCCATTACAAATAATCAAGATGAGGCATTGAGGAGAAACAATGAGTATGGGGATGATGGGTATGAGGATAATGAGAATGGATTCGAACTCCATGACAACAATGTTGGAGATTTGGACACATATTATGTGCAAGAGACTAACTGAAAAAGGCTTATCGAGAACATCTACTAAAAACTTCGTATTCGCAGCATGTAGTGCTTCCAAACTGTATACTCTTTGTAGAGGAAAGGAGAGGTTGTTTTCAAACTAAAAATAAATGAATCATCTTCGGGACCAGCAGATACTGTTGACTTTGCCCTTCCTTCGGCAGAAGTAGATTCATCGCCGGATCATGACATACCTTATTCTCGATGCTATGCATCGGGGTCGGATGACGAGGGTCCGGATGAAGAAGTTGATGAGGAGGGGTTCACGGCGAAGGAGGCGGAAGGCTTTCAAGAAGGTATTGGGATGGGATCATCAGATTCCGTTGTTTCGTGATGTTAGTCTTGCGGATGAAGCCACAGTGGACGGCGGAAAGGGTATAGTGCTCGGAGCTAGACCAACTTCTTACTGGGATATGAATCATGTGGATAGTGGGATATATCCCGGTTTGAAGTTTCCAACG
Organism: Alopecurus myosuroides; assembly: GCA_028641055.1. Classification (NCBI taxonomy): domain Eukaryota; kingdom Viridiplantae; phylum Streptophyta; class Magnoliopsida; order Poales; family Poaceae; genus Alopecurus; species Alopecurus myosuroides. The sequence goes on along the minus strand of CM054057.1, from coordinate 156,849,943 downwards.
TTGTTGGAATTTCAGATATGCATCAAGGAGTACTCGGTGAAGTACCATCGTCCGTTTAGAGTTGTTCACTCGGACAGAACGAAGCGTTACACGGTTGCTTGCTTGGAGGATGGATGTCTATGGATTGTGCGTGCAAAACCATTCAAAAAAGGGGCCGAATGGCACATATCTAGTTGTGCGGCAACTCACATGTGCCGAGGCAAGAAGCTTGATGGCAAGAGTGCCGATGGAAAGAAAGTGAATCAGGACCACTGACAAGTGACCTCCGAGTTCATCGCTTATAGGCTTTCCAACTCCATCTCGTCACTTCCAACGATGAGTATTAAGAGTGTCATGGAACTTGTGGAGAACCTTTTTCACTACAAGGTGAAGTACAGAAAGGCATGGAAGGCGAAGCAAGCCGCATTCAAGATGTTGTACGGTGACTGTGAGGAAGCATACAACCGAATCCCTAGGTTGTTGGGAGCCATGGCCGCCACTAACCCCGGGGTGGTTCATGTGGTTGAGCCTTTTGGGGAAAAACAAGGACCCTCAACAGAAAGACTGTACGGGTATTTGGCCGTGCATTTTGGGCATTTGAGCAATGTGTGAGTGTTTTTGAACATTGTAGACCGGTCATCTCCGTTGATGGTACGTTTTTGATAGGTCCATACATGGGCACTCTATTGGTTGCAATAGGAAATGATGCCAACAACCGTTTAGTGCCATTGGCTTTTGCTTTGGTGGATGCGGAGAACAATGTTAACTAGGCATGGTTCTTTCATCTTTTGAGGACCAAGGTATTGTTGTCTCAAAGGGAAATATGTGTCATCTCGGATCGCCATCAAGAAATTCTAAATGCGGATGATATTGACATTCCCGACCATGCTCCTTTGCACCATAGATGGTGCATGAGGCATTTCTGTTCAAACTTCTACAGGGCATGTGGTAGCAAGGAGTTGACCGATGATTTTTAAGATTGTTGTATGGCTTTCTCCAAAAAGCGGTTTGCAAATTTGTACAATAAACTGCTGGCTAATAGATCCCTCAACGCCGGTGGGCAAGAGTGGCTGAATAGGCACATTCACCTTACGAAGAAGTGGGCAAGAGCTTTTGATGAAGATGGCCGTAGGTACGGTCAAATGACAAACAACATGGCAGAATGTTTCAACAAGGTTTTTAAGGGTGTGCGTGCTTTGCGCGTGACCGCAATAGTTGAGTACACTTTCACAAAGTTGAATGAGTATTTTCCAAAATACTCGGAGGAAACAGATAAGAAGATTGTGGGAGACAACAAGCACAAATACAAGTATGAGTTTCCTCCAAAGGTTTATAGTTTCATGCAATTTGAATCAAGGAAGGCAGACTCCCAAATAGCAACAATTTATGATAATGAGGAGTCGATTTACCAAGTTAACGAGCCTGGAGGAACCACGGCCGATGGTGTCCAACATGGAGGTCGGACGTTCAAGGTCTCTCTCAAGAATTGTGACTGCACATGCGAAAGACCACGGTTGCTTCATCTCGCTTGCTCTCACTTGCTAACGGTGGCTCGTACTCGAAATGTGGATATTAATCACCCACTCATAGTGAGACATTCCGAATTATGTATTGTGACGACCAAAAAAACATGGGATCCTAGATTTCATCCATACCTTGACCGATCACAATGGCTAGAGTATCATGGAATTCAACTATGGCCCGATCCGATATGGAAGGTGATCAAACGGGGAAGACGGAAAACAAAACGTTTTAGGGGTGACATGGACGGTTGGGGCCGTGGTGGGAGAGAATGCCGCAACGACCAATTCCAAGAGCCTCGTGAGAGAACACGTTGTGGGAAGTGCAATATTGTGGGGCACAACTCAAGAAGATGCACCCAAGGAAAAAGAGCAAAGGAAAATGAAACAAGCACAAGCCAACATGTTGGTAGCCAACCAACAAACAGCCAACATGGTACTCCTAGCCAACCTTGTGGTCCTAGCCAACAAGTTTCTACTAGCCAACAAGCTTCAACACAACAAAGAGTGAGCCAACAAGCTTCTAGTAGCCAACAAGCTCCAACGCAACATAGAGTGAGGAAACAAGCTCATAGACAACAAAGAGGGAGGCAACTTGGCCTTCCGAGAGTCCATGATGCATTTAGAGGACGTGGTGGCTATGGAGGCCATGGCGGTGGTAGAAGAGAGAGTATAGCAGGATACCTACGTGGACCATATCCGTATGTACATTTTTGTTTTTGTTTTGCATTACCACAGTTTCTACTTTTGCCTTCTTACTATTGTTTCTCCTTTTGCCTTCTTACTAACTTATATCTTTTGTAGGTATGGCGGCGTCTCAACCCAACAAGGCACCAATGAGGTGGATGGCTCGGACGATGAAGGCGAGAAGACGAACTTTTTGGAGGTGGGTTTGACGAGGGTGAAAGAGCAAGATGCTAAGTAACGTGCGAGGAAGGAAAAATAAGATTTTGAAGAGAGGATGGAGAGCAGGTTCCACACACAGCTCGAATTCGGTTATATATTTCTTATGGTGTCTGCCCCAATTTGTCACCTTTCTCTGTTTCCTCCGGTCCAACCTGCATGTCAAGATACCAACACGGGAGTCATATCAACAAACAGAAACAAAAAAAAAGAGTTGCGAATGAAATATATGTCATTTAATCTTACTCATGAAACAACTTGTCCGTGTCCTTCCACTCTGGTGGGTGAGCCTGAAACAACCCAAACTGCCTCAGAACGCGGTGTGGCAAATGAAACTCAATCGCCCAATTGCATATCAACGGGCACCGCATAAGCCATAAAGCTTGTTCCGCCATGCACATTGGGTTCAAAGCATAAGCACGCAAGACACGAAAACTGTTCCCCCTCCCATAAGGCTCCCAATCCACCTGCAGAATAGCACGTCGACATCAATTAGAAGGAAGATAAAAAATGTGAGCGGGTCATTTTAGGATAAATACTTACTTGCTCAGGAGTAAGCGCATCCAACTCGTTCATGTACTGCCTATACATGTTTTCTGTATCGCTGTGAGCCTCCGATACAATGCCGTACTTGTAAGCCCAAATTGCACGGCGTAGAGGGTGGTTCCCATATGCTGCCCAATCAACATAATTTATTTCTCTCGGACGTCCAACTGGTATACGATCACAGCTCCACACGGAGAGTAGAAGCATAGAACCACCAACTCCGCATTGGGCCGTAGTCCTACGACAAGCATCGTCCAGCTGCACATAATGGCAAACAAAGTCAGTACATGTTCAACATGGAGATCAACAAACACATTATAATTTACCAATTTATTACCTGCCGATACAAGTAGGCAAGTGCAGCACTCCCCCAACTCCATCCATAGTCAAATATGGTCAACGCCTTAAGCCAGATCCATGGAGTGTTCCTCCCATTGCCGTTAGCAAACAGACACCTACTAATAACATACGACATGTACACGCGAGCGTACGTCTTCACCAAGTCGTCATCAACTCCTTCAGGGCAATTCTTGTACTGCTGTACTATCCATGAGTAAGGAGCGCCGACTGAGACTCTCCCTTTACTCGGGTCAGCAGGCTCCGGTGGAACATCACCAATAAGATCAAACATCTGCTGACGCCACCCTTCAGAATCGTTGTCCATAGCTACAGACTTCCCGTCAATAGGAAGAGCAAGGATCATGGAAACATCCTGAAGTGTGACAGTCATCTCGACGGTACGGAGGTGGAAACTGTGTATCTCCGGCTTCCACCGGTCGATGAGAGCGGAAAGTGCACCCGCGTTGAAGTTTGGGGTCGACCGGCTAACAAGTTGGATGAAAGAAAGGAGCCCGGCCATCTCGATGTCCGGAGTGTACCGCTCATCATACGACATCTATTTGGGGCCGGAGACCCCATGATACCGAATCTTCAAAGGGTTAAGTTTCTGCAAAAAATACAAGTTAATTAGTTAGAACATATCAAACACATTTGCTAGAGCACGACATTTGAAACATTAAAGTGCACAAATAATCATCTTACCATCCTCTTCTCCGATATCATATAGGAACGGTGTTTAACATCATAGAAATCATCGAGTAACCACACCATCCTACATATTTCAAATCATTGTGAGTATCCCACAATTTAATTGCACAAAAAATTTCCACACATTTTCATAGCAACAACAAAATAATCTAACATACAAATGTGGTTTCTAAACTAAAATAACCTACTAGATTGTTACTAATGGAAACTATAGCTACTCTAATCCTAAAGATAATTCAAACAAGTCATTATTCCATACCAAAATCAAATCCAACTACAAACTAGGGTTCCACCGAAATTGCTATATGGAGGTCAAATCTGAGAAAATTTGTCGATGAAAAGAGGGGATCGGAGGAGAAATACCTGGGAAAAGCAGTTGGGAAGCAAATCCCTCCACTTTTCCTTCAGATGTGGATGGATTTGAGCAAGATTTAGAGAGGGGGAGGAGGAAATACCATGGAGTTGTGCTCGTTTTCTTGTTCTGTTTCGTACTGGAGAGATACAGAGAAGGGGCGGGTCGCGCGCGATGTACTGACTCTATGTGTAGCGTCTAGTACGGGAGCGCTACACATGCACAGCTCGAGCCCACCTGCCAGGCGCCACGCAGGCAGGCGGCTGGCCCCGCAGCGCCACGTACGCAGAAGTGTAGCGCCTGATCAGTGGACGCTACATAGAAGGGTGTAGCGTCTATGTGTTGGGCGCTACAGAAAGAGGTTAGATTTCGAAAAAAAAATCACCGAAGGTGCAGTCTGTGAATTACTTTCACCACAAGGTCAAAGAAGTCCATTTTGCCTTAAAACTGCCAGCTCGCTCAGCTCAGGGAACAGATTCAGGACCGTTGCTATGGATCCTCCAGACATGGAGATCTACCTGACTGCAGTTGCCGCATGGCTGCTGGAAAACAACGCAGTCTTTTTGGATGGAGATATCAGATATTCATGGGCCCGCTAGCTTTATTGAAAATCGTATCATCGGGATTGCAAGGTGCAACCAAAAACAAGCTAGCTAGCTATAGTAACCGGCCTATTGCTAATTGCAGCCACTACACCACGGATCCTTAGAGCAAGTTTAATAGTATAGCTAGCAGCTGACTATAAGAAATTGCCATGTCACTTATAGCCAACTATAGAGCCAACATATACAATAATGAGCAATAAAAATATGGTACTTTATTGATACATGGCCCACCTCCCACTCTCACAAGCTGCCTAGGAGCACGTGCTACAGCTAGCTCTTGCATGAGAGCCCACTCATCTTCTCTCTCCTCTTCTCTCTCTTCCATGTCATCACAAAAATATTATTCTAATCCTTATAGCCCGCTTATATAAGCTTATTGTACTTGCTCTTTGGCTAGAAAAATGGTAGCAGTGGCCAGTGGGGTGGTTTGCCTATTTCAACGACTGACTGTTTATAAAGCATAATGAACCCGGCCGTCCTTTGACCATGGCACCAATTGATCAGATACGTACCGAAGCTATTGACATGGCACCAATTGATCAGATACATACCGAAGCTATTGACATGCAAACGTCGCTCCCTACTCACTCCGTCCCGTAAAGAGTGTACTTGCAGTTTTCTAAAAAAATAAACACTTCCAATTTTCTCCGAGCTAATACAAAATTATAACTATATTTATGAAACAAAATAGGTATATGATGAAAAGATATTTCATCATGAATCCAATGATACTTATCTTTGTTTTGAAAAAGAGAGCTCACACTATCCAATTTCTATTGATAGAAACCACAAGTCAGTTTCACTACAAAAAGAGAGAAAAAGAAAGGAAAAACACGAACATCCGGGTGTTTTTCCAGCAACTTCCGTAGTGATAGTAATTTGGCGTCAGAAATATTAGGGTTGTTTCTATATAAGCACGGTCAGACTCAAAAAAGTTTGAATAGTATATGTAATAGTTATTGACATCGTTGCTCAGCATCCTGTTTAATTTATCTTTGATAATTTTGCTGGCAACCAACTGACGAAACGGAACCACTGCACGTCCGACGAATCTTGTCCGATTCCTTTCCGACGGTGTACGAGCCATAGCCCATCATGTTCGACGGTTTGATACTTTGATCGGTCAATGGCGGACAGAAACCGTACGCTTCGTCGTACATATCACAGGGTTCTTCTCGAAATGGTTTATTCAAGCATTCAAAACATCCCAATGTGATAAACTGAATCTGATTTGGATGGTTGACTAACATTATGATTGAATGTTTTTTAAAAGTTTTAAAAGTGGAAGAAGAAATTATGAGATAAGATCTGAAGAAGCAAATAGCATTTCCTATTTAGTTGTCCTTTAGATCTCTTTTCTTTCTCCTCTGGCTTAATATACTTTTTGTAATATGAGTATCTATATACTTTGTCGTAACATCAAGGGGCATTTTTGGTTCCAAATTCATGTTCACATCTATAGGAGTAAAAGGGAAAACTAGGATCATGCTCAACGAAAAAATACTCAAAGGCAAAAAAAAAAATTTCAAACATGCACCAAAAGGTTCGCACGCAGTCTTTTTTGATGGAGATGTCAGATATTCAAGGGCCCGCTTCAATGAAAATCGTATCATTGGGATTGCAAGTTTCATCCAAGAACAAGCTAGCTAGCTATAGTAATCGGCCTAATGCTAATTGCAGCCACTACATCACAGCTTGTTAGGCTAGAAAAATTGTAGCAGTGGGGTCGTTCCTTTCTAGTTAAGCGTATGGTAGTGTCATTTGCCTATTTCAACGACTGATTGTTTCTAAAGTGGGATGATTAACATAAAACATAGTGAAGCCGTCCTTTGACCAAGGACCCAATTAATCAGATACGTACCGAAGCTATTAACATGCAAGCGTTACTCCCTACTCACTCCGTCCCGTAAAGAGTGTACTTGCAGTTTTCTAAAAAAACAAACACTTCCAATTTTCTCCGAGTTTATACAAAATTATAACTATATTTATTAAACAAAGTAGGTATATGATGAAAAGATATTTCATCATGAATCCAATGAAACTCATTTTTGTTTTGAAAAAGAGAGCTCGCACTCTCCAATTTATATTAATAGATACCATAAGTTTGTTTCACTACACAAGAGAGAAAATATAAAGAAAAGGAAAACACGAACATCCAGGTGTTTTTTAGCAATTTCGGTAGTGATATTAATTTGGCGTCAGAAATATTAGGGTTATTTCATATAAGAACGGTCAGACTGAAAAAAGTTTGAATAGTATATGTAACAGTTATTGACACGTTGCTCAGCATTCTGTTTAATTTATCTTTGATGATTTTGCTGGGAACCAACTGTTCATGAAACGGAACCACTGCACGTCCGACTAATCGTGTCTGATTCCTGTCCGACGTGGTATCCGACGGTGTACGAGCTGTAGCCCATCATGTTTGAAGGTTTGATACTTTGATCGGCCAATGGCGGACATAAACCGTACACGCTTCGTCGTACGTATCACAGGGTTCTTCTCGAAATGGTTTATTCAAGCATTCATAACATCCCAATGTGATAAATTGAATCTGATTTGGATGGTTGACTAACATTATGATTGAATGTTTTCTAAAAGTTCAAACAGTGAAAGAAGAAATTATGAGATAAGGCCTAAAGAAGCAAATAGAATTTCCTATTTATTTGTCCCCTAGATCTCTTTCTCTTTCTCCTCTGGCTTAATATACCTTTTGTAATATGAGTAGCTGTACACTTTGCCGTAACGTCAAGGGGCATTTCTGGTTCCAAATTCACGTTGACATCTATGGGAGTAAAAGGGAAAACGTAGATCATGCTCAACCAAAAAATACTCAAGGGCCAAAAAAAATACTCAAACATGCACCAAAAGGTCTCGCATTCAGTCTTTGTTTGATGGAGATGTCAGATATTCAAGTGCCCGCTTCAATGAAAATCGTATCGTTGGGATTGCAAGTTGCAGCCAAGAACAAACTAGCTTTTTTTCTGGAAAAGGAGGCATAGCCCCAGCCTCTGCATCGGGTAGATGCATACGACTTTTATTAGCAAAATCATTCAGAGTTTTACAAGGTAAATGTCACCAAAGATACAGCCATATCGAATGTAGAAAAAGCAAAAGGACCATTGTCCACTACGAGGCACAAATCCTAAAATCATGCTGCCACCCGTTGGAGGTAAGGATGGCCCGGACTAAAGTCAACAACCGGTTGCATCCAGCCTCCATAAACTGGCGCTGGTCCTGTGGCAGAAGGAGCGACCAGGCAGAAATCCAATAAGTAGCCTTGTGAACAACCTGCAAAAAATAAATATTATGCACCCTGTTAAAAATCGCATCATTGCGACTGTTCCAGACCGCCCACAAGAAGGCACATGTCCCAATCCGAATACGACGTCTATCATTTTTGTGGACTCCAAGCAGCCATCCACCAAACATATGGTTCAGACTCTCAGGAGGGGAGATATTAAACGTAAAATGGAGCAATCTCCAAATTTTAATCACAAAAGGACAAGAAATAAATAGGTGGTCAATAGTTTCATCATGATTACAAAAAACACACTTTGTGCAACCATGCCAATTACGCTTCAACAGGTTATCCTTTGTCAAAATTACACGCCTGTAAAGAAACCACATGAAAATTTTGATCTTGAGGTGTATTTTCATCTTGCATAAATATTTATGTTCAAAAGGAGGGTCAATATCCATGTAATCATTATACATGGACTTAACCAAGAACGCCCCGTTATTATTCAACTACCAAGAGAACAAATCTTGCTCCTCAGAAAGAGAAATAGCCATAAGATTTTGAACAAGATGCAACCATGATGTCCAATTGTTCCCTTGTAGATTACGTCTGAACTGTAGGTTAATGGGTGGTGCGGTAGCTAACACATCTGCAACAAGTACATTCTTGTTTCTGGTAATGTGATATAAACCAGGGTACTGAATAGCCAAGGCTTCATCCCCCATCCACACATCTTCCCAAAAGCGAGTTTGTTTGCCATTGCCCAACACAAACCTACCCCTCGAGAAAAAATCCTATTTTACCGACAAGATACCCCGCCAAAATGGAGAATCAGTAGGTTTTGGTTTTACTTGTGCTAAAGTTTTATCCCCCAAGTATTTATTCGTCAACAATTCCTTCCAAACCCCATCTTCTTTAAGAATTTTGAAGATCCATTTGCTCAAACATTTATTCTTAATGTCTAAGAGTTCGATTCCTAACCCCCCTTGATTTTTCGGCCTACAAATAACACTCCACTTCGTCAAACGATATTTCTTCTTCTGCTGATCACTTTGCCAGAAGAATCTACTACGGAAAAAATCCAATCTCTTTCGAACTCCCACTGGAATTTCGAAGAAAGAGAGTAAGAACATGGGTAAACTAGTTAGGCATGAATTAATAAGAACTAATCTGTCACCGTAGGAAAGAAGTTTACCAGCCCAAGAAGCTAGTTTCTTCTCAAAACGATCTTCCACAATTTTCCATTCTTTTAGGAGTACTTTTCTATAGTGAATTGGAATACCAAGGTATTTAAAGGGCATAGTCCCCACTTCACAACCGAAAATATTCCTATAATCTTCCATATGATCAATAGCATTGACAAAGCAAAAGATTTCACTCTTATGAAAATTAATCTTAAGACCAGACAACTGTTCAAATAAAGACAAAATCAGCTTCATGTTCACAGCCTTTTCGAGATCATGTTCAAGAAATAAGATTGTGTCATCAGCATATTGCAGAATGGAAACACCCCCCTCAACCAAATGAGGAACCAAGCCCCCAACCTGCCCATCCTCTTTGGCTCTAATAATAATAATGGCTAACATATCAGCCACCAGATTAAAGAGCACAGGTGAAAGGGGATCACCTTGTCTTAAACCTTTAAAAGTTTGGAAGTAATGACCAATATCATCATTTACCCGAATGCCTACGCTACCCCTCTGAACATAATTAGACACCCACTGACACCACTTAGAGTGAAAACCCTTCATCCTCAAAACTTGCTGGAGAAAATTCCAATTAACCTTGTCATATGCTTTTTCAAAATCAATTTTGAAAAGCACTCCATCCATTTTTTTGGAGTGAAGTTCATGAACATTTTCATGCAAAATAACCACTCCCTCAAGAATATTCCTACCCGGCAAGAAAGCAGATTGGATTGGCTGAATAACAGACTGCGCAATCGAAGTCACACGGTTAGTCCCAACCTTCGTGAAGATTTTGAAACTCACATTGAGTAGACAAATAGGTATATACTGTTCTATTCTACTTGCATCCTCTTTCTTTGGTAACAAAGTAATAACACCAAAGTTCAAACGGTAGAGGGGCAAGTTTCCAGCATGAAACTGATGAAACATGGCCATTAAATCATTTTTATTTTTTAATTGCAGCCACTACATCACAGGTAGTTAGGCTAGAAAAATTGTAGCAGTGGGGTCGTTTCTTTCTAGTTAAGCGTATGGTAGTGTCATTTTCCTATTTCAACGACTGAGTGTTTCTAAAGTGGGATTATTAATATAAAACATAATGAAGCCGCCCTTTTACCATGGCACCAATTAATCAGGTACGTACCGAAGCTATTAACATGCAAGCGTCACTCCCTACTCACTCTGTCCCGTAAAGAGTGTACTTGCAGTTTTCTAAAAAAACAAACACTTCCAATTTTCTCCGAGTTTATACAAAATTATAACTATATTTATTAAACAAAATAGGTATACGATGAAAAGATAATTCATCTTGAATCCAATGATACTAATTTTTGTTTTGAAAAAGAGAGCACACACTCTCGAATTTCTATTAATAGATACCATAAGTTTGTTTCACTACGTGTCGGATACATGCCAAATAGGGGTATATCCGGCATTGGTCGAAGGCCGAATTATAAGGGTGGCACACAGGCAATGGAGCATAGTCCATTGGGCGGCACAGTAAGCTGACGCGCAGGAAGCCGGATTCTAGAAGAACCCGGACCACGACCCAAAGTGGTGCGGCTTTGAGGAGAAGACGGATTCCTTACTTTCCAAGTTAGATACTTTCCGTAGTCTTCTAGGTTTCCTTTCTGTAAGCCCTAATTCGGCTATCTATATGAAGCCGGACGGGAGCAAGAGAAGACAGTCAATTAGCTAGAAGTCAACTCGCCAAGAAGTTCGTTCTCGCCGAGTTAGCGAAACCATACACACAATTGTACTTTGTATACTTCAGGATTCATCCCTGATTTAGTGAGATTGCAGGAGTAGGAACGCCGGCTAGTTGTGTCATACCGAACCTGGGTAAACTCGGTATTCTCGTTTACAGTTCTTCCATGTTCCCCGTGGTTCTACCAGTAGGCTTATGGCACCCTCGTCCATGAAACTTACTACGATGTCTCGACAGTTGGCGCCCACCGTGGGGCTAGCGGCATCAGGAGTTACGTTCCGAGCGGGAATACTCGGCGGAATCGGCAGCACAATCACTGTCGGAAGCCTGGTATTCGACGAAAACATCGGACCCTTCCTCGACAACGGATCATACATGCTGGCACAGAATCATTTGGTAAGTGCCTGCGTTTTAACGATTGGATCTGCTAATTTCTTTATCGGTTTGACATCGGAAGCTATGGGATTCCGTGGTGGAAGTAATTTTATCCCACCCGCCCTATGCCCAATAGATGAAGGCTTCAATGCCGAATTCTGCTCAGATTTTCCCTATTCATACATAGGAGCAGATCAAGCTTCCATAGTTGCATATCGCCAAAACACATCTGAATTTGCTGCCTTTTCGGAGAAGCCTGCAACCAGATCCCACTTGATTGGTATGGTGCAGTCTGAGATCGCTGAAAACACGGAAGACGGAAATCCCGTGAAAAAGGCAGAAAATCATGATCCCACAGAGAGGGGGAAGATCCGAGATTCATCGATCAAGCATCAAACTCAGAGGCTGAATCTATGTTAGCAGCCATAGAGGCAAAGCTAGAATCGAAAACCGGATCTGCAGAGTCAGATTCCGAAGATGAAGATGAAGACACTTTTGAAAGAAATTTCAAATCCATGCAAGGGAGTTTTTATGAAGTACTCATGGCAAAATCGACGGGAAATTCGGATGCTGAGGAAGATGAAGATCCCACAACACCTCCGCCAGATGAAGAGGAAGAGGAAGGAGAAGTTAGCCCGACTTACCCTGACGTCAAGGAATTGACGGAAGAGGAACCTAGAAAAAAACCTCCATCTTCCAAGAATAAAAAGAAGTCTGCCAAGAAACTCCAATCTAAACTCCTGAAGAAAAAGGTGAAAAAATTGGCACACATTGCCAAGCAAAACCTGGAAGTAGGAGGAAGCAGTGGAGTCAAGCATGCAGAGAAGTCAAAGGCTGAAATCCCTGTTCCTCAAATGTCGGAACAGGAGGAGATTGATCTGATTCAAACTCCGGTGGCACGAGATGAGCCCCCGGAAGTGCTGGAGGCCAAGAGACAAGCTATACAACGGCAACAACAACACTTGTTCCGAACTCGAGAAAACCTCCTCAAAACACAGGCTGACATTAAAATGCAGCAGGAAGAAATAGAGGAGTATGAAAGAAGGAATAGATCTAGAATTAAACCTACACGGTTACCCAGAATTTCAAAGCCGGATGAACTGTCAGCAAGAAAGAAGTTTGAAAACCCTTCTTGGCAAAGGCATGTTAACAACTAATGCTAAGGGTGAACACATATACAAAACCGGAGCCAAAAACGCGGAAGCCGCGTACGCCATCCTTAATGATGATTTGTACTCCAATGACGAAAAACTACATGGAGTCTATGCTTTCTTAGGAAAAGCATTACAACAACAACAACGAGGACAAGCATATTTAGGGAAGTTATATGATGACTCAGCCTTATGCAAAACTGCCACGTGCGCCGCTGGAGCACCAGAACCTAGTGAACCTGGAGATTCAGGCAATTCTAAGGAAAAGAAGTGAGATCCCAAAAAGGACAAGAAAATCCCGGATAACAAGGATGCAACGTCCAGAACAGCATCCCATCTGCCGAAAGGCGGAAATAATCCCGTGACAACAAGGAACAGGAGGAGCAAAACCGGAAAGACAGAAAAGTAATGCCGCCTCCGAAACGCCTCGCTGATAAAGCCGGAAGACACAACAATCTTCACAGATGTGAGAGATCCCGAACTCCTCCAAGGAACAAAGAAAGGCCAAGGAGCAGAACTCCAACTTATTCCAAAGAACAAGATATCAGAAGAAATAGGGATAATCCCAGAAGAGCGCACTCGCGCAACAATAGTCTAGAATGGAGCAGATCCCCTTCTGTCCATTCAGCTGGAAGGTATTTCGTGCATATCGATAAGGCGGAAAGACACGATTGATACTTTGGACCTAAGTGTTTCACTGACAGGATCTGGAGAATCAGTCTACACTCCGACTTTGCCAAAGTTGATCCAACTTATTAAAAGTATACCGGAAGTACGAACTCGGATACGTGGCTTTCAGATTACTATACTGCCGTTCAGATCAACAAAGTGACAGATTTAGAGGATGTGAATATGAGGATGAGTCGTACGTCGACTTTATCTCAAGATGGACTGCAATGAAAAATAGTTGCTCTGGAGTAAGTGATGTACAAGCAATTCATGCTTTCATCAATGGCCTGAAACCCGGCCACGTACCGTTCATGGTTGGTTCGAAAGAGCATAAAGATCTCAGATCTATGCTTACCACCACCAATAAGCATGAAGCGGCTGAAGATGATATCAGAGCGAGAGGCGGAAACATCGATTCTTTGGTTCAAGCCAAAAAGGCGTCTCGTTCTGAGAAGAAGGCTACTCCAGAAGCACAACCAAAATCCAAGAAAGTGAACTTAACCTTTGGAAAGGACAATGGCAGCAGATGGAAGGGCAAAATCACAGAACCTATCTCCTATTCAAAAGAAGAATGGGAAAAGATTAAGTCGGAAAACTGTGTCCACCATTCGCAATTTGTGAAACCTACCCACACCAATGCGCAGTGTCGGCTTAAAAATCACATGAAAGGCATTGCAGGATCCGGGAATAAAGGAAAGAATTCTAAAAGGAAGTTCAACAAGCAAAACCCGAAAGCTGAAAAATAAGAAAGTGAGTCGGACACTGACAATAAAATCTAGGAGAAGCAGCGGAAAGGCGAACCAAAATTTCCGAGAGTTGAAGGAGAATTTAACCAAACTTTCCTGGCAACTCCCTCAACCAAACAGGCAAAACGAATACTTCGAGAAATCAATGCGGTTGTACCTCCAACCCCAAAGTAGTTGAAGTATTCAAATACGCCAATTACCTGGGATCAGTCTGATCATCCCGGAAACATCCCATAGCCTGGCACGCACGCTTTGGTCGTAAGTCCTATTGTTCAAAACATAGGCTCAAAAGAGTGTTGATGGATGGAGGATCCAGTATCAATATCATGTACTTAAGTACATTGAAGCAGTTACACCTCTCCGAGACCCAACTCAAACACAGCAATGTACGTTTTCACGGCATTGTTCCCGGAAGGCAAGCACAATCCATAGGAGAAATTTCCTTAGACGTAAACTTTGAAAAGAGAGATCACTTTCGTCAGGAAAGGATCTCATTCGAGGTTGTGCCATTCGAAAGTGTGTATCATGCAATACTCGGACGTCCGGCTTTCGCCAAATTCATGGCAAGATCATGTTATATTTATAACAAGCTGAAGATGCCAGGGACAATAGGAGGAGTAATAACCATATCAGGCGACTTCAAATTGGCAAACGAGCTGGAGAAATAAATCACCCTTTGTGCCGAACAAGTAATTCAGAAGGAAGAACTAAAGGAGCTGGCTAAGGAAGTATCGCCGACAGAACTGCCGGCAGGAAAAGAAAGCCGGAAACTGGCAGATAGTTTCAAAGCCTCGGAGAATACAAGACAGGTCATCCTGGATCCCAAAGATCTGACAAAAGTTGTCATAGTGGGAACAGGAATGACTGACAAATAGGAAAGCGCTCATCAAGTTTCTACGTGAGAACTGGGACATTTTTACCTGGTGTCCTGCTGATATGCGAGGTGTTTCCAAGGAATTTGCTGAGCAGCAACTTAAGGTTATTCCAAGATCAAAACCCGTCAAACAAGATCTCCGTCGTTTTGATGGAAGAAGGCGGAAGGCTATAGGAAAGGAAATTATCCGTCTTTTAGCAGCTGACTTTATCCAGGGAATTATACATACTGATTGGTCTACGAACCCAGTATTAGTCCCGAAGAAGGATAATATTATTCTTAGGATGTGTATAGATTGCACGGTTTGAACAAGTTGTGCCCAAAAGATAGGTTCGAGGTTACAGCGAATCGATCAAATAATAGACGCCGTTGCTGGCTCTGAGCTTTTATGCTTTTCGGACGCTTATTCTGGTACCATCAAATACGTATGAAAGAAGAATACCAAATAAAAACCTCTTTCATAACTCCCGATGGAACATACTATTACATAACCATGCCTTTTGGCCTGAAGAACACCGGGGCAACATACCAGCGTTGCATGCAAAGATGCTTGCATAATCAAATCGGCAAAAACGTCCATGTTTATGTGGATGATATTGCCGTCGTTTCCAAGGAAAAGGATGCACTCCTTGAAGATCTACGAGAAACCTTCGAGAATCTTCAAACTAATAGAATGAAGTTAATCCATTAAAGTGCGTATTCGGGGTTCCCTTGGGAAAGCTTCTGGGTTTTATCATTTCTCATAGAGGAATAGAGGTAAACCCAGAAAAGATCAAGGCAATCTTAAACATCACAAGACCTACATGTCGAAAAGATTTCCAGAGACTGACGGGTCATACAGCCGCCGTTAGCAGGTTTATAAGCCGGTTTGGTGACAAAGCTCTACTATTATACAAATCGTTGAAGAAATCCGACAAATTTGAATGGACAGAAGAGGCGGACAAAGCATTAACCCGGTTGAAAGAAACTTTGATGAAAGATCCGATTTTGGCATCCCCAAAAGACGAACAACTCATGTTACTGTATCTTACAGCAACTAACGGGGTTATCAGCGCATTGATAATCGTGGAAAGACGACCAAATTATTCCAGATCAACATCCGGTGTATTACGTAAGTAAGGTATTCTCCGAGTCAAAACAAAGGTATCCACATTATCAAAAGCTGGCATATGGCGTATTTTTCGCATCCCGAAAACTCCATCATTATTTCCAAGGACATTCCATAATAGTGGTAAGCAAAGAACCACTAGGGGATATTATAAACAATACAGACACAACAGGTAGAGTAGCCAAATGGGGCATTGAACTTGCTGCGTTCGACATTAAGTATCAACCCCGGATGGCTATTAAATCCCAGGTGTTGGTAGATTTTGTGGCTGATTGGACATAATCAATGGAAAACACACCAATGCCTGAGTCGGAATATTGGATCATGCATTTCGTTGGATCCAAAATGAAAGAAGGAGCTAGAGCTAGTGTAGTGCTTAAATCTCTAAAAGGCGACAGAATGGAATATGTATTACAAATACACTTCAACACCAACAACAATGTGGCAGAATACGAAACATTGTTTCATGGCTTGCATATTGCAAAGGAAATAGGTGTCAAATGTATACTTTGCTACGGTGACTCGGACTTGGTACAACATAAGCTGAACCAAATATGGGATGCTAAAAGCCCCATCATGGCCGAATATCGGAGAACCGTCGACGAGTTTGCCATTTGCTTCCTAGGATTTGAGGTACAACACGTCAAAAGGGAAGAAAATTAGAACACGGATGCTTTAGCTCGCATGGGCTCAGAAAGGGTGAAAACTCTACCACCTGGTGTGTTCATCCAGCATTTGCATGAATCATCAATAGAAGGCGGAGACGTTGACTATCCCCTAGTTTCCCAGTCAATAGAAGTTTTCCTCGTTAACCCGGACTGGACAATTCCATACTTAAACTTCTTAGTTGATCAGAAGTTCCCGGATGGAGCAGACAAAGTCTTGCAGAGGCAGATACAATGCCGATGCAAAGAATACACGGTAATCAATGGTTGCCTGTACAAACGCAGTACTATCGGAATTTTTCAGCGATGTATTTTGCCAGAAGAAGGACGAGAGATTATGAAGGAAATCCATGCAGAAGATTTCCGACATCATGCTTAATCGAAAAGCATAGTTAAAAAAGAATTCCGTGCAGGGTTTTTCTGGCTCACAGCCAAAACAGACGCGAAGCACATAGTGAATACATGTGCCGGATGCCAGTATTACGCCAAGCAGACGAATATGCCGGGTCAAGCACTCAAAACTATCCCCATAACATGGCCATTTGCAGTCTGTGAGCTAGATATGATAGGGCCATTCAAAACTGCAAGAGGCGGACTCACACATCTACTCGTTGCAGTAGATAAGTATACCAAGTGGGTGGAGGCAAAAGCCATCAAAAAAAATTGACGGTGTGACCGCCAGAAATTTCGTCATCGATGTAGTCATGCGATACGGCATTCCACATAGCATAATCACGGATAACGGGACAAATTTCTCGATTGAAGAGCTAGCAAAATATTGCCGACAAATGGGAATTCGCCTAGATCTTGCATCTGTGGCACACCCACAATCTAATGGCTATGTTGAACGAATGAATAGTTCAATCATGCAAGGAATCCACCCAAGACTCGAATCTCCTCTTCATAGAGCAGCTGGAGCATGGGTGGAAGAATTGTCTTCTGTGCTTTGGAGTATTCGAACGACGCTAAATAGATCAACAAGGCAAACGCCTTTTTTCCTGGTTTATGGCGCAGAAGCAGTGCTTCCTACGGACATGATCCATGATAGCCCAAGAGTGCAGACGTACGATGACTCAGATGCCAAAAACGCACGTCAGGATGCCGTCGATCTCTTAGAAGAAGAACTAGAGTTTGTGTTGCAAAGATCCGCCATTTATCAGCAAGGACTGCGACGATATCATAGTCGGAACATCAAACACCGATCTTTCAAAGAAGGTGATTTGGTATTAAGATTGGTACAGGATAGGAAGCACAAGTTAGCCCCAATTTAGGAGGGACCATTTTTCATTAGTAAAGTTATGAAAAATTGGTCATAATAACTTGTAGATATTCGACACACGGAAGACGATCCAAAAAAATCCGAATCGCAAGAGAAAAAGAAACATAGACGTAGAACTAGAAGAGACAAAAAGGCCTTGGAGCATCCAGCAGTTACGTCCCTTCTACACTTAGTTCAAATTCTATGTAAACATCATTGAGATCATGAAATAAAGTTGTCGAAAATTCATGCATTTTTTTCTTGTTTTGTATTTTCTGTTCCAAGCATATTTCCGGCTTATCTATTTCCCAATAATCTTTCAATTTTGCTTCAATGTTAACCCGAATTGCGTCTGCGTGCTCGGAGTTATAAAAATGAATGCTCTTTGGCCTAAGGGGGCCTAAAAACCCCAGACTGTGCCTTCTTGCCTGAGGTTCATACTTTTCAAATTCCTTATATTCCTAAGTATTATCTGATTGTTTGTTGTCTTGAGTCACTGGATTTAGTAAGTAAAGTGCCAAGGTATAATCCATGATTCCCAGTTTCGACTGATTAGTTTCTTAACCCGATCGCTTGGCGTCAAGATTACATACTTTCGAGCCACTTTAACACTAAAGAAAGTTAAAGCATATAAAGCAGAGAACTTAGAAGAAAAGGAACTAAAACTCTGAAAAACTTGCAAAGTTAAAAAGTTTACGGCGAAAGGATATAATATTGTTCATACAAAAGATAGAATGCATTACAATTGATATTACATTGTAAGAATAATAATGCGTTCTATTTGGCTACAAGCTATGCAGGATCAGTAGCATTCCACGAACTCCTCATTGTCGTCCTCGTTGCTGTCGCTCGGATTCTCCGGAGTTGCCGGAATTTCTTCCTCCGGGTAGAACATCGAGGTAGACACCATCCGAGCTATCTTGGAGGCATGCCCCTTGATAGAATCGAAGATCTCTGCTTGCTGCGCTTCGGTGTATCCTTGCGGAATACCGGTCGTAATGCGCCAGGATTTGGCGGTGGTGTCATGCATACGCATCATCCCAAGGGCCATGCGCACACCACCACGAGCGGCAGATTGGAACCAGGAATCATGCTGGTTCGCCACTTCTGCAATTGCTTCCGGGAGCCTGCTGGTTTCCGAGAATTCGCCAGCTCTGTCCGGCATGCACTCGTTGATAAGTAGCATCCCGACATTTTTTAGCTCGGTGGTGAATGCCCCGAAAGCCCAAATTCGATCAATCCGAGTGATCAGAGGGTTCCCTTCTGTTAAAGAAAATCAAAAAATGATCAGGCAAACAGAAGGAGGAAAAGAAGGCATTATGCAAAGTGAAAGAAAATTTGGTAAAAGTCAGAAAACTTACCAAGGAATATATCCATTTCAGCACCTTCCTTAAGGCGCTGGTGAAGGGCAGACTTCAAGTCCTGGATGGTCTTCCGATTCTTCTCGGCTTGTAGGGAAGCACGAGATTTGGATAATCCCAGGGCCAGCTGGCTCGCCTCCAGATCTTTCTGAAGCTTTACAGTCATTTTGTAAAGCTCCGAGTTTTCCTTTCGGAGAGTTTCGGCGTTCCCAGCATCCTCAGAAATTTTCTTGGCCTTATCCAAAAAAGCTGAGAAGAAAAAGAGCTCAAGAATCAAAACTCGGAAAAGTCCTTAGAATATTTTAGAATCAGAATCAAGGAAAGGAAAAAAGAATGCTTATAAGTAGCCTCCTTTAACTGCTTCTGAACTTCGGGTAGCTCCGAGTCCTTCTCATTAAGAATACCAAGTAGGGATCTCACTTCTTGGTTCTTAATGGTCGGCTTCTCGAAAACTTCCATGTTTATGTTTTCGGTAGTTTGCTAAAAAACATACAAACGAAAAGATTGCTTAAGCAAAAACAAGCAAGCAAAAGAGAAAAGCATTAACACAAAAACAGAAAGAATCGTTTTGTTTTAATACTTGGGGGCTAGATATATTACCTGGCTCATTCTTTGCAAACCGCTTAAGTTCTCGAAGAATTCCTTGGCGTATTCCGCGAAGGTAATCCCCATATGATAGATTCCATCTTGGATAACCTGATGAGGTGAGAACACGTAATTATTCCGTACTATTAATCCACCTTTTGGCCAAGGACGAATCAAGGGGGCTCGGGCAAAAAAAAATTCGCCCACGGATGAATATATCCGCGTTCATCAAAGCAGGCTTCTTGTTTTACCTTGAACTTATCTTCAAAGGTCGGCATTAGTTCCGCCTCTGGAAGATTTAAAGTTCCGCCTTGATCAGGCTCCGCCCTTTCCCGCACATCCGTGTCGGATGCAACAGGCTAGCTGGACTGCAAAGGGGTATTCTTCCTTAGCAGCCGTGTTTTCCTCTCCAGCTGCTACTGGAGTGTCCGGGGCAGCTGCGGGGGATGACTTCGGCCCCCTAAGAGCAACGACTTTCAACTTCTTCCTGCCTTTTCCCTTCAAAGGGACAGGAGCAAGGCTAGAAAAGAGAAAAGAATGAAAATCCGAGATTAACAATCCGAGAAAGAACATACGCAAGAAAAGGCATTCGAATGTGAAATTATGGGTTTTACCTGGAAGTGGCGACGGGTGCACCGTCAAGATCGATTACTTCCTGGCTGGAAGAAACCTTCTTGCGCTTCCGCCCTCCGGCTGATTGAAAGCGGGCTTTTAGCGCCGCTAATTCTTCATCGGTGCAAGATCCTTCTCTGGAAGATCAAGAAGCTGTAAAAAAGTAAAATCCGGATTAGTATCAAAACATCCGAGAAAAGACGAAGTTCGAACAGTTACCCAAAAGACGTACCTTGGGAGCCGGGTTTCATTCGTTGTACATTTGTAGGCTTTCCTCGTATTGATCATGAGTAGCCACAAGTTGGTTGCCGCGCTTCTTGAACTCTTTTTTGGACAAAGCGGACTTTGTCGTCCTCATCGAATCATCGGGCCCGTGTACTCGCAGAGAAGCCGGCCGCCGCGATGAGCAAGAGGTTGAATCCTCCTTCCGAGCCAGCATAGAACTGTATCCATGCCGGTCAGAGGAGGATTGGAAGAGACGAATTTTGCGATCCTTCTTTTGATTCTCATCAGGTCTAAAGGCAGAACCTGGACCACGTTCAACGCCCAATTGTCTTGGGGCATGGCCGCGGAATTGATGAAAGCCGAAATTCCCATATCCTTTCCAGGATAGGGAACATCCGAATGATAGGAAAAAGAGCATGTCTAGAATTTGATGGACTCGGAACTTTTGATTTTGGGAAACCATTCCTCTCTATTCCTACGGAGATTAAAGGAAATGGTCCTGCAAATCGGGAGAACACCCTCGGTGGTGTTGCATTCCACGTTGAAACTGTATTGGAAGAAATTTAGACGGGGTTCTATCCCTGAGTAACCTTCAAAAAGGGACTGGAACCCGTCTATGTACAATATGGAGTTGGGCGGAACGTTGTGGGGTTGGATGTTGTAACGGTTGAGAACCTCGATGAAAAACGTAGATGGCGGAAAACCCATAACTCGATTGATATGGGAAGCCAGAACCACGCGTTCTTCGGCTTTCGGAGAGGGCTCGTGTCTTTCTCATCCGGCCGCCATTTGTTCTTCACAATAAACCCGTCCTTCTCCATGGCCTGGAGAAGAGCCGGGGCCACGTTGCAGTGGCTCCAGTTTCCGGCATCTCCTTCATCGTCCTCCTCGCCTCCGGCAGTGACGATGGTCGTCGTGTTCTCGGGGAAGGGAGGAGGAGAAGGAGTGGCCGAAGGCGGCATCATAGTTCCGGCGGCGGGAGTGAGATCCACGCCCGCCGGTGCGCTCGTGGACGCCTCCGATGTGTGCGCAGAAAAGCTCGGAGAAGCTCCGACGATGGGGTCGAGGTCCTGGATGAGGTCCTCGATGGTGGCGTCGATGTTCGTGGTCGCGGAGGCGCGTGGAGGAATTTCGGTGTCCATTTGTGGGCGGCGCAACCGGGAGCAAGAACCACCGATGGTTTTCTCCGGTGAGGATTCGGGGCTCGGGCGTTTTTCTCTGTGTGTTTTAGCTCGAGGACTAGGAGAGGAGTGCTCTAGGCTCTGGAGGCTCGAGGAAGAAGAGTATGCGGAAGGTGAGCCGGAGACCCCGAGGCGGCTATTTATACCCAAGATACGTTGAGATTGGCTCCAACGGCTCTTTTAGCCGTTGGATGCTTGACACGTGTAACGCCTGAAAATCTGGGAAACGAGGGGGCGGGGTGATTATTGCTATCTCCTCGTTTCTCGAGCAAGAATCTGTCAGAGATAAGGGTTCAGGATTTTGACTGAACCCAGACGTTCGTGACGTAAGCAAGATTTCATCGCTTGCATCACAGTTTCCTTCTCCACTAATATTCGCGGAAGAAATGCCGGAATTCGGTGAGTCCGAGTTTGGCACTAAAGGATGTTGTTGAAAGAAGAATCAAGACAAAACGCCAGCATTTCTAAAAAGAATACAAATTTGCAAGGGACGGCATAATGAAGTCTTAATCCTTCTTGGGGACTACAGTCGGATGTATGCAAAATAGGAGTATATCCGGCATTGGCCGAAGGACTGATTACCAGGGTGGCCCACGGGCAATGGAGCATCGTCCATTGGGCGGCCCAGTAAGCTGACGCGTAGGAAACCAGATTCTAGAAGAACCCGGACCACGGTCCAAAGTGGTTCGGCTTGGAGGAGAAGATGGATTCCTTACTTTCCAAGTTAGATACTTTCCGTAGTCTTCTAGGTTTCCTTTCTCTAAACCCTAATCCGGCTGTCTATATAAAGCCGGACGGGAGCAAGAGAAGACAGTCAATTAGCTAGAAGCCAACTCGCCGAGTTAGCTAAACCATACTTACAATTGTACTTTGCATACTTCAAGCTTCAGCTCTAATTTAATGAGATTGCAGGAGTAGGAACGACGCCTAGTTGCGTCGTACCGAACCTGGGTACACTCGGTGTTCTCGTCTAGAGTTCTTCCATGTCCCCCCGCGGTTCTACCAGTAGGCTAATGGCACCCCTGTCCATGAACCTTACTGCGATGTCTCGACACTACGCAAGAGAGAAAAAGAAAGAAAATGAATACACGAACATCCGGCTGTTTTTCCAGCAACTTCCGTAGTGATAGTAATTTGGCGTCAGAATTATTAGGGTTCTTTTTATATAAGCACGGTCAGACTCAAAAAAGTTTGAATAGTATATGTAATAGTTATTGACACGTTGCTCGACATTCTGTTTAATTTATCTTTGATGATTTTGCTGGCAACCAACTGTTCATGAAACGGAATCGTGTATGATTCCTGTCTGACGTGGCATTCGACGGTGTACGAGCCATAGCCCATCATGTTCGACGGTATGATACTTTGATCGGCCAACGGTGTACAGAAATCGTACACGATTCGTTTCTCGAAATGGTTTATTCAAGCATTCAAAACATCCCAATGTGATAAATTTAATCTGATTTGGATGGTTCGCTAAAATTATGATTGAATGTTTTTTAATAGTTCAGACAATGGAAGAAGAAATTCTGAGATAAGATCCTAAAGAAGCAATCTCTTTTTCTTTCTCCTCTGACTTAATATACTTTTTTGTAATATGAGTATATGTACACTTTGCCGTAATGTGAAGGGGAATTTCTGGTTCCAAATTCACATGACAGCTAGTAAAAGAGCAAAACTGGATCATGCTCAACGAAAAAAATACTCAAGGGCCGGAAAAAAGTATTTTGCTACCATTCGTGTTTTTCATGTGTTGAAGAGTATTTAAACACTCTTTCACTAGGAAGTAAGGCGCACAAATAAAAGGGGCAAAGAACAACACTCTTGATCCATATTGATTCGCGAAGTAGATTGTTATGTACAATACGAAATACGATAATATACTAAATTTTGACTTAGGATACTCATAAAAAATTAATACAATATTCATCATATGAAAAATAACAACTACTACTCACGTTGAAAGTGTGTGTTTGGGGGGGGGGGGGGGTCTCTCGATACTAACCCAATTTCCGGCACTGCATGCATAAAGATGAGAGTGGATGCAATGCCATATGCGGGTCTTTTAGTGAGGAGAAGCTTCTAGTTTTTTTTGTCAATTTCTTTTACTGTTACCAAATTTCCAACATCTAATGTGGATGATCACCGCACGACGTTCGACACATAGGGCGTAGAAACCATTTCCGATCTTGTGTTAAGAGAGATCAAGGATTTTTCGACCACATTTTCTTCGACCGATCTAATGCAACACCCCGCCAGGCTCCATCATCAAGTTCCACAAAATTGCTTTGCATTTGTACGATGTTCTTCTAGACACACGAGCTCTATCTGCCCATCTACTAGCCTACCAAACTATGCCTAAACCATTGTGCTATGTCTGCCATCTACTAGACGAAACAATGAAGAACGTAGTGTGGACGACACTCGTCGTCGCCCTCTCCAAGGCTGCGGAAATGTCGTACGGTGCTTGCACGGTGGTGTAGGAGTACCCAAGTTGGGCTCTAGAGGATCGGCATCACTCCAACATTGAGAGGAAGAGGAGTTTGTAGGAAATTTATCAAAAGGATAAAGATCTAGCAACGGTGCAGGATAAGGCTTCAGTCCTCGTACACTTCTTGGAGACAAGGATCATAAATCGCGCCATCTTGTTCAGAAAGCACTGATCGCTTTACAATGGATAAGATGCTTAAATGAAGCTCTAAAAGTATGAAGTTTCGATGTTTAGATTAATATATAAAGAATGTGTGTCACCTTAAACGCGTCTTCAGCGGTCCTATCATCCCCGATATAAATTGCTAGAACGCGAGAACGGTAAAGATAATCAAGTTGGACTTCTATAAAAACTAATACACCTTACAAAAAGTAACGACAGAAGTAATCTTATGTATGTGAAAGTAGAAATGCTAATATATCAACTAATAGGTATGCATGTCCCTAAAAAATTCATTAAATTATTTTCCAAAATGGGGGGGGGGGGGGGCAATGGCCCCCTTCTTCCACGTATTCTTAGCTCAAATCAAACACAACACATGAATTATAACAACAACAAATGTGCATTTGTACACTTTACATCATGGTGCACTATTAGAACTATAGTTTGTATAAGAACCGGAAGTGTCGGGTATATGCAGGTTGTGCATGCCAACTCGGTCTCCTACTCAAGTCATGACCGGGGACTTGTCCCGACTATTTAACATGAAACCCGAGGACCCAATAGGTACCTTGATTTAACCCAGTATTTTTATGGTATCAGAGCACCTCCGCCGCCGCAATACACTCGACGACCTCGATGATCGCCTGATCGGAAAACCTCACCGAAGCTCCTCACGATCGCGCAAATCGGAAGTCTGAAGAAAAATCACGATCCCTAGATCGGAAGCCCCTGACGATTGCTGATCGGAAAAGGAAGAATCATAAGCAGCCCGTAGGATCGCCTGATCGGAAGAACCAGAAGCTCAAAACCTCATGGGGTCTTCAAACTCGACTGTACCATTGTCTGTTGCTCTCGGAAATCCTCCATCGCAGAAATTAACGCGTTCCAACTTTTTGTTCTGGAAAATTAGTGTCTTCCCGACGCTGCGTAGTGCCCAAGTTTTTGAGCTCCTTGGCGGAACTGAAGTTGCTCCGGTGAAGTACTTGGAGGGAACAGATGCCGAGAAGCCTAAAATGATGTGGAAGAAAAAGAAATGGAAAACTGATCAAATCCGTCTGCCAAAATAAAGACGGTATGTTTCCGTTGACATCCCTGCTTATAGACAACATTTTCCCTGTTGTATGGAGGGTCGTCGCTAATCTGCATTGAAAAGTTCTCGTTTGATTGGCCTTACAGCCGGCCAAATAGTCAATCCGGTTTACACGCCGTCTACAAGTGCGGACTACAGAAGTAGGCTGACTGAACCACTGCACATGCTCTAACAGGGATCATTGGGTCATACTATGGCATAATGAACCCGCCCTTTGACCATGGCACGATACCTAATTGGAAGACGGGAGTCAAGACGTGCTTTTATGTCAGCAACTGTGAAATTGGAAGCTGAAGCTACCAAATTCGGAAAAAAAAATCTCGTAAGCATTTGTGTTGTACACCCCTTTCAAAAAATAGATGACTTTTGTCCAAATATAAATGTATGTAAACATGTTTATGTCCAAATACGTTCATATTTAGATAAATGAAAGTCATCTATTTGTGAACGGAGCTGGGAGTATAGGAGACGTAAATTTTATTATAGAACACATAAACATATATTCCCTCCGTATCATAATATAAGATGTTTTAGCATTTTCTAGACAAAACATATCTACACATGCTTTAGTGTATAGATTCATATGCATTTTACACTAAAAACATGTGTAGATTCGTCTTGTCTAAGAAATACCAAAACATGTTACATTTTGATACGGAGAGGGAGTATATACGTACTGGATGAGTTTGATCTTCTGACTACTCAACAGTAGCACTGACACCATCCTTGCATCTAGAGGCGCAAGATTCCAAGATCCCGATCAAGGCTTCACCTGGATGCGCTCGATCAGCGATGGACTCGTTCCCTCCCTGTAGGCTGGCATATCTACCGTAATATGTGATGGCTCGTGCACCCGCCTGCACGTACGGCGGAACAAGTACTGCTTGGTACCTTCGTCGCCTGCGCGCTCAAGTCTAGCCGTGAGATGGACGTAGGAGAAGACATCCCCTTCGCGCGTTTGACTTGCTTGCCGAGCAATGCTGGTGGCTACGTGTGTGTTCGAACGGTTTCTATCTTCTTTGTGTACGAACTGAGGCTGATATGTGAACAGCTCACGAACGGGAGCCAATGTAGCGTAGGGGATCTTTTATGGTAGCCAGAGAAGTTTTAGGACACGTCGATAGGAAAAGTGATAGAAGGAAAAGAACCACGGCCTTCCGCCGGCCCACGAACTCGAGCACCCTGCCGATGTGCCGATCATGGCAGCGGGGCCCTCCGATCTGGCCACGCCCTTCGGCCTCCGGAGCAGCGCGATCTAGATCCCGAGGTCGTACACGAGACGACTTCTGCTGCTGCTGGGAGCCTGCCCGGAGCACGGCTGCGTGGTGTACGAGCACGTGGAGAAATGAAGACTTGACAACATGCTCCGCCACGGCCGGAACGGCACGTGCTCGCTGTCTCTACGCACTCGGCGTCGTGGTGCTGCAGCTGCTGACCGGAAGGACGTCGCCTCGAGACCGTGCAGGAAAAAGGCGGGAGCTGGCGCTCCGGTGCCGCCGAGATGCGGGCAGGGACCGACCCGGGATGCGGGAGCTGGCGCCGGTGGCGCTCCGGTGCGTCGAGATGCGGAGCCCACCGCCCGGCGACTGCCGTCGCGTCGTCACCTGCTGCCCGTCGTACGAGGGTGCGACAGTATTCGTCACCGAGGGACGCTCACGGTCACGACACACACGGAGACGGCGTCGCGCTGCGAGAAGGCCGCACAGCCGGAGCGCCATCCCATCCATGGATCGTTTGTTTTCTGTTCTTCTTTCGCTGAAACCGCACGTGATCGGTCGCAACTTGCAAGCGGCAGCAATGTATTTGACCGCCTTCTAAACTTGCAAGCATTTTAGGCCAGGAAAAAATGATAAATTGGTGGATCTCGATCGGTGAATAGTACACATTGGAAAACTTGAAAATTTGTCATTTTTATGTAGCCTAAAATAATACGGATATTGCATTGGGATTTTGCACACTCGTAGAGTTTGACATTATCTACAACTAAATTTCTTGAAACTTAAACATTCAGAATTTGATTTTTGAAAAAAAAAAGGCTCAATGGAGCTTGGCCTCCATTTGTACTTTCCGTATTTATCATGAATTACATTTTTATACTTTATTTATTTCATTTTCCATGTGTTGATACTTTTGCCTCAAAGCTTGGGAAAGATATTGGACTTAAAAAAAACTAATACAACTTATGAAAGGGAATAAAGAAAGTACATCTTATATTTCTGAGCGTAGGAAGGCTAACAATGTCCAGCTTATAAGTCTGCATCGACAGTGCTCGCAATCCTCCATACCATACTTTTCGTCATGAAAAAATCTAGCCCTTATTTGTTTGGTTGCAAACACGTGTCCGTACATTTTGCTATTCTGTCATTACAGGAATGGGCCGATATGCCGACGGCCAAATCCTATGCCGACGGCAATTTGTCGGGGCCGTCGGCATAGGCTTAGTGAGCAAATCCCAAATTGCGAAAAAAAAAAAATTGCTGTGCCGACGGCAATGCCGTCGGCCTTTTGTTTTTTTTTTTTTGAGCTACGCCGACGGCTGCCGTCGGCATCGACCCTAAGAGGGAATTCAGAATTGAAAAAAAAAAAATTGAGCTATGCCGACGGCAAAGCCGTCGGCATAGCCAAGCTCAAATTTTTTGTTTTTCGACTTAATCACCGTTTTGATCATAACTTTTGCGTTCCAACTCGGATTTTGACGTTCTTTAGCTCGTTTCGAAGAGGAGAAATATATCTAAATTATCATGCATATTGTTAAAGCTAAATAATTAGATAAAAATCATAAGAAATAACGCAACTAACAGTAATGGGTTAACAGTTTCGTCTGAGAGGATTGTGGGGCGTCTGAATCCAACCAAAATCTAGGGGGACCTTAAAATCATGATGAAATAGGTATTTGTGTACCTAAAAATGATTTTTTCAAAAAATCATGAGCAAACTAGGAGGCACCTGTAGTTCAAATTTGACCTGTTTCCAGCTGAATCGGCAGAAACTTTTGTTCTTCAAAAGAGGTTGATGAAAACCTTTTCAGAGGAAAATAATTGGTTATTCGTGCATATAACATGGTC
Source organism: Alopecurus myosuroides (assembly GCA_028641055.1). NCBI lineage: Eukaryota > Viridiplantae > Streptophyta > Magnoliopsida > Poales > Poaceae > Alopecurus > Alopecurus myosuroides. The sequence continues at coordinate 156,821,237 of CM054057.1, read as the reverse complement.
TAGTATATTCAAAAAATGCAGCTCCCAGGTTTTGCAACATATTTATGGTTGATGCTTCACAAAAAAAGCCATTTTTCACACTCGGAAGATGGAAAATGGTTTTTTTATTGAATGAAAAGGAAAACTTTCTTCGGGAACATTGTCCGTGCTTCCAATATGCATGTTTGTGTGGAATATGGGCATATTTAAACAAACTATGCCATGGATTTGGCCATTACACCCGTCATTTGGCCCGAAACCCTAGAATGTTCGTAGGAGATAGCTCATTTATGTGAACATATTTTCAACACAACTGTCGTATTCCAAGTTTATTATTTTTGGTGGATACTAGGACATATATAATGACACCACGCGAAGGTCTTGCATCATTTTGAGGTTTTTTAAATTTTCTGGAATTTTCTAAGTCGGTTTCGGGAAAAAGTCAAGACGGCGGGCATGACCGTTCGTATCTAGGGCTTGAATATTGAGAAACTCTTGGTGTATCTCTGATGAAATAGGTATTTGTGTACCTAAAAATGATTTTTTCAAAAAATCATGAGCAAACTAGGAGGCACCTGTAGTTCAAATTTGACCCGTTTCCAGCTGAATCGGCAGAAACTTTTGTTCTTCAAAAGAGGTTGATGAAAACCTTTTCAGAGGAAAATAATTGGTTATTCGTGCATATAACATGGTCTAGTATATTCAAAAAATGCAGCTCCCAGGTTTTGCAACATATTTATGGTTGATGCTTCACAAAAAAAGCCATTTTTCACACTCGGAAGATGGAAAATGGTTTTTTTTATTGAATGAAAAGGAAAACTTTCTTCGGGAACATTGTCCGTGCTTCCAATATGCATGTTTGTGTGGAATATGGGCATATTTAAACAAACTATGCCATGGATTTGGCCATTACACCCGTCATTTGGCCCGAAACCCTAGAATGTTCGTAGGAGATAGCTCATTTATGTGAACATATTTTCAACACAACTGTCGTATTCCAAGTTTATTATTTTTGGTGGATACTAGGACATATATAATGACACCACGCGAAGGTCTTGCATCATTTTGAGGTTTTTTAAATTTTCTGGAATTTTCTAAGTCGGTTTCGGGAAAAAGTCAAGACGGCGGGAATGACCGTTCGTATCTAGGGCTTGAATATTGAGAAACTCTTGGTGTATCTCTGATGAAATAGGTATTTGTGTACCTAAAAATGATTTTTTCAAAAAATCATGAGCAAACTAGGAGGCACCTGTAGTTCAAATTTGACCCGTTTCCACCTGAATCGGCAGAAACTTTTGTTCTTCAAAAGAGGTTGATGAAAACCTTTTCAGAGGAAAATAATTGGTTATTCGTGCATATAACATGGTCTAGTATATTCAAAAAATGCAGCTCCCAGGTTTTGCAACATATTTATGGTTGATGCTTCACAAAAAAAGCCATTTTTCACACTCGGAAGATGGAAAATGGTTTTTTTTATTGAATGAAAAGGAAAACTTTCTTCGGGAACATTGTCCGTGCTTCCAATATGCATGTTTGTGTGGAATATGGGCATATTTAAAAAAACTATGCCATGGATTTGGCCATTACACCCGTCATTTGGCCCGAAACCCTAGAATGTTCGTAGGAGATAGCTCATTTATGTGAACATATTTTCAACACAACTGTCGTATTCCAAGTTTATTATTTTTGGTGGATACTAGGACATATATAATGACACCACGCGAAGGTCTTGCATCATTTTGAGGTTTTTTAAATTTTCTGGAATTTTCTAAGTCGGTTTCGGGAAAAAGTCAAGACGGCGGGAATGACCGTTCGTATCTAGGGCTTGAATATTGAGAAACTCTTGGTGTCTCTCTGATGAAATAGGTATTTGTGTACCTGAAAATGATTTTTTCAAAAATCATGAGCAAACTAGGAGGCACCTGTAGTTCAAATTTGACCCGTTTCCAGCTGAATCGGCAGAAACTTTTGTTCTTCAAAAGAGGTTGATGAAAACCTTTTCAGAGGAAAATAATTGGTTATTCGTGCATATAACATGGTCTAGTATATTCAAAAAATGCAGCTCCCAGGTTTTGCAACATATTTATGGTTGATGCTTCACAAAAAAAGCCATTTTTCACACTCGGAAGATGGAAAATGGTTTTTTTATTGAATGAAAAGGAAAACTTTCTTCGGGAACATTGTCCGTGCTTCCAATATGCATGTTTGTGTGGAATATGGGCATATTTAAACAAACTATGCCATGGATTTGGCCATTACACCCGTCATTTGGCCCGAAACCCTAGAATGTTCGTAGGAGATAGCTCATTTATGTGAACATATTTTCAACACAACTGTCGTATTCCAAGTTTATTATTTTTGGTGGATACTAGGACATATATAATGACACCACGCGAAGGTCTTGCATCATTTTGAGGTTTTTTAAATTTTCTGGAATTTTCTAAGTCGGTTTCGGGAAAAAGTCAAGACGGCGGGCATGACCGTTCGTATCTAGGGCTTGAATATTGAGAAACTCTTGGTGTATCTCTGATGAAATAGGTATTTGTGTACCTGAAAATGATTTTTTCAAAAAATCATGAGCAAACTAGGAGGCACCTGTAGTTCAAATTTGACCCGTTTCCATCTGAATCGGCAGAAACTTGTGTTCTTCAAAAGAGGTTGATGAAAACCTTTTCAGAGGAAAATAATTGGTTATTCGTGCATATAACATGGTCTAGTATATTCAAAAAATGCAGCTCCCAGGTTTTGCAACATATTTATGGTTGATGCTTCACAAAAAAAGCCATTTTTCACACTCGGAAGATGGAAAATGGTTTTTTTATTGAATGAAAAGGAAAACTTTCTTCGGGAACATTGTCCGTGCTTCCAATATGCATGTTTGTGTGGAATATGGGCATATTTAAACAAACTATGCCATGGATTTGGCCATTACACCCGTCATTTGGCCCGAAACCCTAGAATGTTCGTAGGAGATAGCTCATTTATGTGAACATATTTTCAACACAACTGTCGTATTCCAAGTTTATTATTTTTGGTGGATACTAGGACATATATAATGACACCACGCGAAGGTCTTGCATCATTTTGAGGTTTTTTAAATTTTCTGGAATTTTCTAAGTCGGTTTCGGGAAAAAGTCAAGACGGCGGGCATGACCGTTCGTATCTAGGGCTTGAATATTGAGAAACTCTTGGTGTATCTCTGATGAAATAGGTATTTGTGTACCTAAAAATGATTTTTTCAAAAAATCATGAGCAAACTAGGAGGCACCTGTAGTTCAAATTTGACCCGTTTCCATCTGAATCGGCAGAAACTTGTGTTCTTCAAAAGAGGTTGATGAAAACCTTTTCAGAGGAAAATAATTGGTTATTCGTGCATATAACATGGTCTAGTATATTCAAAAAATGCAGCTCCCAGGTTTTGCAACATATTTATGGTTGATGCTTCACAAAAAAAGCCATTTTTCACACTCGGAAGATGGAAAATGGTTTTTTTATTGAATGAAAAGGAAAACTTTCTTCGGGAACATTGTCCGTGCTTCCAATATGCATGTTTGTGTGGAATATGGGCATATTTAAACAAACTATGCCATGGATTTGGCCATTACACCCGTCATTTGGCCCGAAACCCTAGAATGTTCGTAGGAGATAGCTCATTTATGTGAACATATTTTCAACACAACTGTCGTATTCCAAGTTTATTATTTTCGGTGGATACTAGGACATATATAATGACACCACGCGAAGGTCTTGCATCATTTTGAGGTTTTTTAAATTTTCTGGAATTTTCTAAGTCGGTTTCGGGAAAAAGTCAAGACGGCGGGCATGACCGTTCGTATCTAGGGCTTGAATATTGAGAAACTCTTGGTGTATCTCTGATGAAATAGGTATTTGTGTACCTAAAAATGATTTTTTCAAAAAATCATGAGCAAACTAGGAGGCACCTTTAGTTCAAATTTGACCCGTTTCCAGCTGAATCGGCAAAAACTTGTGTTCTTCAAAAGAGGTTGATGAAAACCTTTTCAGAGGAAAATAATTGGTTATTCGTGCATATAACATGGTCTAGTATATTCAAAAAATGCAGCTCCCAGGTTTTGCAACATATTTATGGTTGATGCTTCACAAAAAAAGCCATTTTTCACACTCGGAAGATGGAAAATGGTTTTTTTATTGAATGAAAAGGAAAACTTTCTTCGGGAACATTGTCCGTGCTTCCAATATGCATGTTTGTGTGGAATATGGGCATATTTAAACAAACTATGCCATGGATTTGGCCATTACACCCGTCATTTGGCCCGAAACCCTAGAATGTTCGTAGGAGATAGCTCATTTATGTGAACATATTTTCAACACAACTGTCGTATTCCAAGTTTATTATTTTTGGTGGATACTAGGACATATATAATGACACCACGTGAAGGTCTTGCATCATTTTGAGGTTTTTTAAATTTTCTGGAATTTTCTAAGTCGGTTTCGGGAAAAAGTCAAGACGGCGGGCATGACCGTTCGTATCTAGGGCTTGAATATTGAGAAACTCTTGGTGTATCTCTGATGAAATAGGTATTTGTGTACCTAAAAATGATTTTTTCAAAAAATCATGAGCAAACTAGGAGGCACCTTTAGTTCAAATTTGACCCGTTTCCAGCTGAATCGGCAAAAACTTGTGTTCTTCAAAAGAGGTTGATGAAAACCTTTTCAGAGGAAAATAATTGGTTATTCGTGCATATAACATGGTCTAGTATATTCAAAAAATGCAGCTCCCAGGTTTTGCAACATATTTATGGTTGATGCTTCACAAAAAAAGCCATTTTTCACACTCGGAAGATGGAAAATGGTTTTTTTATTGAATGAAAAGGAAAACTTTCTTCAGGAACATTGTCCGTGCTTCCAATATGCATGTTTGTGTGGAATATGGGCATATTTAAACAAACTATGCCATGGATTTGGCCATTACACCCGTCATTTGGCCCGAAACCCTAGAATGTTCGTAGGAGATAGCTCATTTATGTGAACATATTTTCAACACAACTGTCGTATTCCAAGTTTATTATTTTTGGTGGATACTAGGACATATATAATGACACCACGCGAAGGTCTTGCATCATTTTGAGGTTTTTTAAATTTTCTGGAATTTTCTAAGTCGGTTTCGGGAAAAAGTCAAGACGGCGGGCATGACCGTTCGTATCTAGGGCTTGAATATTGAGAAACTCTTGGTGTATCTCTGATGAAATAGGTATTTGTGTACCTAAAAATGATTTTTTCAAAAAATCATGAGCAAACTAGGAGGCACCTTTAGTTCAAATTTGACCCGTTTCCAGCTGAATTGGCAAAAACTTGTGTTCTTCAAAAGAGGTTGATGAAAACCTTTTCAGAGGAAAATAATTGGTTATTCGTGCATATAACATGGTCTAGTATATTCAAAAAATGCAGCTCCCAGGTTTTGCAACATATTTATGGTTGATGCTTCACAAAAAAAGCCATTTTTCACACTCGGAAGATGGAAAATGGTTTTTTTATTGAATGAAAAGGAAAACTTTCTTCGGGAACATTGTCCGTGCTTCCAATATGCATGTTTGTGTGGAATATGGGCATATTTAAACAAACTATGCCATGGATTTGGCCATTACACCCGTCATTTGGCCCGAAACCCTAGAATGTTCGTAGGAGATAGCTCATTTATGTGAACATATTTTCAACACAACTGTCGTATTCCAAGTTTATTATTTTTGGTGGATACTAGGACATATATAATGACACCACGCGAAGGTCTTGCATCATTTTGAGGTTTTTTAAATTTTCTGGAATTTTCTAAGTCGGTTTCGGGAAAAAGTCAAGACGGCGGGCATGACCGTTCGTATCTAGGGCTTGAATATTGAGAAACTCTTGGTGTATCTCTGATGAAATAGGTATTTGTGTACCTAAAAATGATTTTTTCAAAAAATCATGAGCAAACTAGGAGGCACCTTTAGTTCAAATTTGACCCGTTTCCAGCTGAATCGGCAAAAACTTGTGTTCTTCAAAAGAGGTTGATGAAAACCTTTTCAGAGGAAAATAATTGGTTATTCGTGCATATAACATGGTCTAGTATATTCAAAAAATGCAGCTCCCAGGTTTTGCAACATATTTATGGTTGATGCTTCACAAAAAAAGCCATTTTTCACACTCGGAAGATGGAAAATGGTTTTTTTATTGAATGAAAAGGAAAACTTTCTTCGGGAACATTGTCCGTGCTTCCAATATGCATGTTTGTGTGGAATATGGGCATATTTAAACAAACTATGCCATGGATTTGGCCATTACACCCGTCATTTGGCCTGTTTCCAGCTGAATCGGCAAAAACTGTCAAAATGGCCACCATGGCTATTCATCAAAAGAGTTTAATTTTTTTCTAAACTATCGATGTTTTTATGATATGGATGTCATATTTGAATTTCTCTAATTTTTCTAATCGATTTAGACATTTTATTTGTCAAATTTCGATTTACGGATTTAAAGATATAAATTATTGTATATTAAATAATTTATTCACAAAATAAAGTAATTTCTAACATTATATTGTTATTTAGTCAATAAATATAATTATATAATCATTGTTATTTGTTCAAATATATTTTAAAATTTATACAATAGAGAAGTTTAACATCATTCCCCACAGGTTAATATGATTGATATGATAGTAATATCAGTAAGTTCTCACATCTCATATGGAATCTAGTTTGGAAGGAACTCAAAGGTTAAGCGTGCTTGGGCTGGAGGAATTTCAGGATGGTTGACCGAATGGGAAGTTTGACTAAGTTAAGTATGTTGACTAGATTAATTGTGTAATTAGAGATTAGAGATTAAATATGTGGCTAAGTGAAAAATTCTGGAATAGAATGTCAAAAAAGTTCAAAATTTTTTTTTTTTTTTTTTTTTTTTTTCAAAATTCGAATTTTGGAAATATTGTGCCGACGGCTTTGCCGTCGGCATAGAGCTTAGTGTGCCGACGGCTTTGCCGTCGGCATAGCCTACGCCGACGGTTTTTTATGTGCCGACGGCCATTTGGCCATGTGCCGACGTGGGATGTGCCGACGGCGGCCGTCGGCACAGGCTGTGCCGACGGCTTTTTAGCCTGTGCCGACGGCTTTTGGCCGTCGGCATATGCGGCGTTTCCTGTAGTGTGTCTAACATTGCAATTGGTTTAATGGATAAACAAAGTACGATTTGTGTCGCTTATTGAATAGTGATTAAAATCGCTTAATGATACTGGTCTGATAGCTCGTGCGCTGTGTCGTAACAGAATCTTATGTAATTTAGTCAACATATCTGAGATGTGACATAAGGCCTATAGTCTTCGGGGAATTTTCTCTCGCACCTTCCAAATTATGTCCGTTTTCAGTTGTCGGACACATATCTGATACAATGAGAGGTGCTGTCCCCAAACAATATTTTGATTTTCTTTTGAAAAAAATATAGAAAAACCTTTCAAATTCGACGGTTTTACATGAATTTGTAAGAAATTTGACTAACGTAAACACTAGGCGGCATATACTCATCGTCGGAGAGGCAGATGTTGCCGGCCGTCATAGAGCTCGGGCTTGGGCTGCCGCGACGAACCTGCCTACCGCTCTACATCGCCGTCGATGAGCACTGGCTGCAACGTGTTAGGTTTCGGCTTGGGCGGCGGCTGCTTCGGCTCCTCGGCATGTGCTTGCTGCTCCTCAGCGATGCGCGCAACACCAGGTAGTAGCTAGGGAAGACCTTCCTGTCAAGAGGGCATGCCACCTCCACTCTTGTCATCGTATGTTGGACACTGCATTGCATCTAGATCAGCCAGAAGAGTCGCTCGCATGACACGTGGCTTAGCAACTATGGTAAAGAAGTTAAAAATACGATGGTGGCAAACACCGTGCCCCCCCACGGAAACGCTCCTCATGCGCTACCTGTTGAGGAATGCGCTATCGGAAACAAAAAAAAATCTAGCTCATAACCAGGATCTAATGCGAGGGAGAGGCAACGGAACATACCCTTATTTGTCGAACTAGAGGAATTTTGTCAGTAACGAGGTCGATGTGTAAGTAGACGTACTCGAACCCCGCAATTAGATCTTTCTAATCGCGAGGAGATGGTATATCCATGATCAAGTACCACAATCGCAACACCTAGTCGATCCCCGCAGTTAGATCTTTCTAATCGCGAGGAGATGGTATATCCATGATCAAGTACCAAAAGCGCAACACCTCCATGGTATCCACACATCACTACTAGGGAAAAGCTTACCCGTGACGCACCAATTTGCTTATCCGTGACGCACCTGGGCGCGTCACGGTTATCACGCCGCGCCTATGGGTTTAGCCGTGACGCACCTAGCTGGTGCGCCGCGCCTATATATACCCGTGACGCACGGGCGTGGTGCGCCGCGGCTACTGCGAGGCGCGTCACGCCTAACCTCTCAGGTGCGTCACGGGTACCCTTTTTGGTGCGTCACGGCTATACTATGCTGTATTTTTTTAAAATACGCAGTACCGTATTTATACAGGTATATACAACTCAAATACAGAAGAATAACAAAACAGTTCTCTGACAAACAAATAATATATCATAGTTGATCATAACAGAATCACAGCAAATTGACAAAAATAAGTATGCAATTGACACCAAAATGACAGAATAAAGTTTCATAACAGAAATATTCTCGAACAATAGTCTCGATCATCACCACATAGTTCAACAAATATTACATAGTCCCGAACAATAGTCTCGAAAACAATCAAACTACTAAATGCAGGAGTTAGTCAGATGGAAATGATTTTTTTTTCTAATTTCAACAAACTCGTCATCTATCTAGCGGGCTAAGGTAGTTGATGACCATCATCATGTCCAAGTTGGGATGTCAGTATTCCTCATGGTGATCAGAATAGCTCGGCCAGCCTCCATACCAACTCTTGGGGAATGGAACTGCCTCCATGCTTGAGAGTTGAGGATGACGCGACCATCAGCATTATCCCTGGTGAACGGAACTGCGGTGACATTTCCTGATTCTCCACGGCGTACTCCAATGGTACCTTTATGCTCCATGCCAGCACTGTCCGCTACCGCCATAGGTATTTTCTAGAACACACAATTCCAAGAAAGAATAAAAGCACAGTGTCACATACCGGCCACATTATAACATAAGCAACTATAGGAATAAGAAAGTGTTAAGAAACATACCATGACATGTCCATTGGAGATATTAGTGTTGGTGATGCGATGCACGAAAGGGACCCCGATGTAGCTATCTATCTGGGGTAGTTTCTGAAGGACACGGTCCCTCTCAAGCTCGCTAAGATTGGCTCTTTGAGCAACCATCACATGTTTCCATGGGTCCTCCTCGTCCATATAATCCTCATTGTTCCCAATTTCCTCCTCACTTTCCTCCTCACTCCCGCCATCCACCTGTATACTCTCGCTATCCTCGCTCGCAATCTCGCCCATATACAGAAGTACGATACGAGGTTGCGGTCCTGCCATAGAGAAGTGAATGAGATCACCTCCGCTTAAATTATAGGTGGCGATGATAGACACCAATTGTTCCCCGTAGAAGTAGGTCTTCTTTCTTTCTTTCTTCACTCGAATTTTTTAAGTGGTCCCGTGAACATCGAAATCCACGATATTGCCTACTAACTCGTTGAACTCTTCCCGAATATTGTATGATACAATCTAAAAAAGAAATATAAAAGAATCTTTTGTTAAGAAACATACCAATCTAAGCTGGATAGTAAAACGAAAGAACACAAGTTGCAAGTTAACATAAAAAGAATCGTTTGTTAATTACCAAAGAATCAAGGTGACCGTCGTTCAGCTGAATCATAAAAGAAGACCCGGTGAATTGTCCTTGGGCACATAGGGACCGACATACTTTGCAAGCCATGTTCTATTAAATTAAGAAAATAGACATAGAGGTATAAAGCATCAGGTATAAAGCATCAGGTACAAAGCATCAGGTGTTAGAAGAAAGCAACATTTTACTTGTGAAAACTAGCTGAACAAAATATTGTACAATATAGGTAAATTATTGTACAACTAGGGGTTGTGTGGGGGGAAATTTATTTGTATAGCCATTAGTGAATAATCAACTTAAATGAATTTAGTGTACAACTAATTGAGTTTTCTGCAACTTGGGTGTTTGTTTGCTGTCACACCAAATTGGGAGACATCTATTATACAACTAGATGAAATTTGTTCCTCAACCAGAATGCTGCTAGTAGAAGAACCAATTTTGATTTCCAGAACATCCCAGTTCTCCATACAACTGCCATTGTTTGAACATGTGCTGGCTCATCAAATTTTTTAACGAAAAGTGATCTGTTTTTCATGTTTGGGTCAAACATCCAAGCAAAAAGTCTACTTAAATTTGGCAGTCGTTAGGTAAATTCTGAATGACTTGAAAGTAGTGTACTTGGCCAATGGGAACCATGCTGTACAAGCTGTAGATATCAATAATATTACACATCTGCATACATATGCGTCAATTTTTTTTTGGGTACATGTTTAAGTCACGATCGAGCAGCATATAATTACTGGACCAAGTTAACTGGACAATACTCCTGTAGAATTACTGCAAGTTACTGCAAGTGTGTTGTGTGTACATACATGCATATGGATGGTCCAACATCTGTGTCCGCAAGCAAAAATTAGCCTAGGGTTCGATCTCCCATGTGTGATGTCTCAGGTTCGTATCTTAGGGTTCGATCTCCAAGAGATTGGTAACAATGTCATGCTAGGATTGGTAACAATGTAAACATTCGTGGCAACAGTGCTTCTACATGTATTGAAGATGACAGAAAAAAATAGAACACTCATAATTGCAGTAGCAGCTACCAGGCTGTATAATCTGCAGGAGCAGAGAAAGAAAACACCTACAGCCTACCAGGCTGCATAATCTGAACAACCTAAATAGCAAAAATTTCAAACATCAAACTAGGGTTCGATCTCTGGCTCTCCTCCTAACCCATCACTACCTGAACAACGAAGAACAACGAGATGGCCTAGGGTTCGATCTCCAAGAGATGGCCTAGCTAGGATTCGATCGGTTTCAGAAACTAGAACAAGAAAATGATAGGAGGGATGGAGGAGGGGCTTACCTGGGGCTCGGTGTGGTCGTTCACGTTGGGGAAGTAGGGGAAGAAGATGGCGGCCTTGGCACTCCTGCAGGTGGACGGCGTCGAGGACGAACCGGGCGGTTGGCAACGCGACTCCTCCTCGTCCTGGATGGTGGCCCGGCTCCTCCTCCTTGTCCTTGATGGCGGCATGACTCCCCCTCCTATTGGGACTCCTCCTCCTCCTGGTCGTGCTCCGTAGTTGGCAGCGGGCGGTGGGCGGCGATGGAGGTGGGCGGTGGGGTGGTGGGCGATGGAGGTGGGCGGCGATGGAGGTGGGCGGTGTCTAGAGGGGCAGCGGCGCGGCGCGGTTCAATCGGATCGAGATTGGAAGAGCTAGATGAGATGGGGAAGAAGAGGGGAACGACCGCCTCGTGCTTATAGAAGGGGATAACCGTGACGCACCGAGCCGCTGCTGCGTCACGGCTATGTGAGGAGGTGGGCGGTGTCTAGAGGGGCAGCGGCGCGGCGTGGTTCAATCGGATCGAGATTGGAAGAGCTAGATGAGATGGGGAAGAAGAGGGGAACGGCCGCCTCGTGCTTATAGAAGGGGATAACCGTGACGCACCGCAGAGAGGTGCACCGCGCCTATCTCACATAGCCGTGACGCAGCAGCGGCTCGGTGCGTCGCGGGTATGCCTCGGAGGCTCGCCACCCCGGCCCCACACATAGGCACGACGCGCCATCTGTTTGGTGCGCCGCGGGTAAGGCTATAGGCGCGACGCACCAAACCGTGGTGCGCCACGGCTATTAGGCGTGACGCGCCGTATTGCAGGTGCGTCACGGGTATCATCACTCCTATAGATGTTTTCCTAGTAGTGCATGTGTGATCAGCAGCACCGCATCGTAACGTGATCAACCACGATTACGAAGCATGGATGTTGTCGATGAAGATCTGGGGCTCTCCGTGTTCACCAGCGAGAGCTAGGTCAAGTCGGGGCAGTAATCCAGCAGAGGCTCCCTGATAGTGCAGGTCTTACACTTGTTGGGAAACCCCAAGAGAAAGGTATGATGAGCACGCTGAGGCTCCAGGGGCACCTCAAACCTTCACACTGGCTTAGTCTTTCAGCGACCACGCCGAGGTGACTAGGCGGTCGGTCGTTGACCTCACCGACGACGACTATAGCGGCGAAGGATCCAACGACACTGACGGCGGCAGTGGCGAGTATAGCAGCGGCGAATGGCCCAACGACACCGGCCAGGGCGGCGACGAGACTATAGCACCTTCAAATACATCTAAATTTGGTTAAGATTTAGGTTTTTAAATTTTGTTCAAATATGTAAATATTTTTAGAAATTTAATGAAATCATAGTTCTGTGTTTTCTTCTTAAAATAACTTATTAGAGCGCGACAAGTATATGCACGAATTAACTTGCACCTGTAATTTTGCCTCTGAAGATTAATTGCCTCCTAAAATAACGACATAATCAAATGGTTTCCAAGGCATCCGGCCGATGAGGCCCACCGATAGTCGTGTGTGCATGACACCAACCGGCCACCACGTCCCTAGCAGTATATGTGGTCGAATAGGAAAAAAAAAAGGGCGCTCATATTAACTACCAGATCAACGGACATAATTAATTCGACCGGAAGTACCGGAAAGCGTACCTGCCAATTACCGTAAAAGCGCTCTGGACACGTTCTGCTGTAGCGGTCAAGTAACAGAAAAAATAAATTAAAGGGGCTGCATCCCGGTGGACAATTAGCTTAACATCATTATTAATCCAAAAACTATGCTATCATGTCCTTAGACTATAACTATCTGACCCTGAACAGTTCCTGCGCAGGCATGAACTTCGCTGCCACCGTGGTGGGACCACGTGTATGACTATGGCGACTTGGCGAGGCATAATTGCAGCACCGTGCTTTAGAAAAAATCAAGACTTTTGTTGACCCTGATTATGGACTATATATATTACTCCATCCATTCAACAATAAAACACTTCCTTTTGTCCATATATGAATGTATCTAGACATTTTTAGTGGCTACATACATCAATGTTTGAACAAAACAAAGTCATCTATTATTGAACGGAGGGAATATATGGGGAGCAGCCCAGGTTGCTATCGTTGACGTAGTGCACAATAAAATGTTTCCCTGGTCGAATCGACTCTCTTTAGTTTGAATGGGCGACAAGTTAATCGATCAAGGAGTTTGACCCAAATAAATGTGTCACTATTGTTCAATGGGCCATCTAAGACATAGTTTGATGACTCCGCGGGTTGAGGAATTATTTGGGAGTGTACACGATATCAAGGACTCAGCTTCGTGTTGTTTACTGTAGAGTTAATTAGTTGTACTAGTCATCATTGTTGATTGTTAGGGTGAACGGTCGTACCCGTTGGGGTCGCCGGTTGCGTGTTATATGAGACAGGAATAGCCCCTGTCGTGGCAATACAGAGGGATACGTATTGGGGTAGGATACTATCCTATACCCAATACGTATAGGAATACAATAACTCTAATACCCCCCTTAATCAAAACCTGGGAGAGGTTTAGATTACGTTTAAATTCATCTAACTTTTTTACACATAAAGTCTTTGTGAACCCATCTGCAATTTGGTCTTTGCTGGATATGAACCGAACGTCAAGTTGTTTGCTAGCAACTCGTTCTCGAACAAAGCAGAAATCAATCTCAATATGTTTGGTGCGAGCATGAAAAACTGGATTTGCCGAGAGATACGTAGCACCAAGATTATCACACCATAAGCATGGTTTCTCATCTAGAGAAACACCAAGCTCTCGAACTAATGCTTCAACCCAAATCAATTCAGCAGTAGCATTGGCTAGAGACTTGTATTCAGCTTCTGTACTTGACCTTGACACAGTAGGCTGTTTTCTGGCACTCCAAGAAACAAGATTAGGGCCAAAAAATATAGCAAATCCACCTGTGGAGCGTCTATCATCCAAATCACCTGCCCAATCAGCATCTGAATAGGCACTGAGAAGAGTAGAGCTAGACTGCTGAAAAGTAAGTCCAATTTTTATTGTACCTTGAATATACCTCAGAATACGTTTGACTGCAGTCCAATGTGCAGTGGTAGGAGCATGAAGATACTGACAGACCTTATTAACTGAGAAAGAAAGATCTGGTCGGGTTAGAGTCAAATACTGTAACCCTCCAACAATGCTCCTATAATGTGTGATATCCTCAGCTCCAAGAAGAGATCCATCAGTCAACCTTAGTGATTCTGTAGTGGAAAGGGGAGTTGGACATGGTGTACAAGAGCTCATACCAACACGAGCCAATAAGTCTGTAGCATATTTTTCCTGACTTAAGACCAATCCACTAGGCTGTTTCTGAACCTCAATACCCAGAAAATAATGTAGATCACCAAGGTCTTTAAGAGCAAAATCTGAGCTCAAGTGATGTAACAGTGCTGAAATAGCTGAGTCAGATGAACTACTAACAATGATATCATCAACATAGATTAACAGAAACATAGTGAGTCCTGACTTGTTGTAAAGAAACAAGGATGTATCAGCTTTGGAAGGAATAAAACCAAGAGTATGCAATTTAGAACTCAAACGAGAATACCATGCACGTGGAGCTTGTTTCAAACCATATAAAGCTTTGTCAAGTTTGCAAATATAATCTGGAGTAGCGGAAGACTGGAAACCTGGTGGCTGTTTCATATATACCTCCTCTTCCAGAACACCATGTAAGAACGCGTTCTTCACATCTAGCTGCCGTAAACTCCAACCTCGAGAAACTGAGATAGAAAGAACAATTCTGATAGTAGCAGCCTTGACAACTGGACTGAAAGTGTCCTCATAATCAATACCATATCGTTGTTTGAAACCTTTAGCAACGAGACGTGCTTTATATCTGTCAACAGTACCATCGGCACGTTTCTTAACACGATAAACCCACTTGCAATCAATGACATTCTTACGAGCAGTAGGTGGTACCAGATGCCAAGTATTATTACGAATAAGTGCATCATATTCTTCATCCATTGCCTGTTTCCATTTGGAATCATTAAGTGCTTCACGCAAATTCTTTGGTTCCCCTGTCGATGTTAGCAGACTATATTTAACAAGATTACCACTGTAAATATTTGCTTTCTTACCATAGGGAACAGTGCCATCTGTGGGTAATTTTGGTTTTCGAATGCCTTGTTGTAAACGTGTACGTGGGGCAGCAGTGGGTGGCAAATCATCCTCAGCAGCCACAGAAAATCCCGCAGAAACATTAGCAGAATCATCATTAGCAGAAGCATCATTAGAAGAATCAGTATTGGCAGAAAATCCCGCAGCATCAGAATCAAAACCGCTGCTGGTAGTAATCATTGGGTCTTGATTGGTAATCATGGGGCCATCAGTACTGTCGTTGTGACCTGTCCCAGCAGGCGCATCCATCGATGTGTGGTCATCATCGCTGCCATTATGGCCTGGGCCTCCGGATGCAGCTGTCGAGTCGAAGAGCGACAGCTGGCCGCTGTCGGGTGCATCATCACCATCCCCCGACCGCACAGGCGACGAGAAGGAGCGCGGGTCGGGGCTACACGGTGCGTTGCGCGCAGCTCTGCTGCTGACGGAAGAAGGCACCGACGCAGATTCCCGAGACAAATCAACCTCATGATTAGCATTTGCAGTATCAGAATCCGTGCTGTCCCCTGCTGTGGCATGCGAAGCACTACTGGTATCATTGGATGAGCCATTTGAGACAGATTCCTCCAAATTTTCAGCAGTATCAACAGTAACCCGGGGAGTAATGTTAGGAGGAACAAGACGCAAATAATGATCATTAGTTTGCACACCCCTATCCGAACATGGAGTAGATGAATCATGTTGAGAGATGAGTAAGATTTCATCACGTAAGCGTCTACCCGCATTAGGATTAAGGGATGCAAAAGGAAAGATGTTTTCATCAAATACAACATCTCGAGAGATATACACACGGCCCGTGGCTACATCAAGACATTTTACTCCTTTATGACGTGGACTATACCCAAGAAAAACACATTGTTTAGACCGGAAAGAGAGTTTGTGCTTGTTATATGGGCGAAGATTAGGCCAACATGCACAACCAAAAATGCGAAGAGACTCATACTTGGGTGGAACTTGAAGTAGTTTTTCCGTGGGAGTGGCATAGTTTAGGACTTTTGTAGGAAGCATATTGATGAGAAAAGTGGCTGTAATGAAAGCATCATCCCAATATTTAAGAGGCATTGAGGCATTGGCAAGAAGAGCAAGACCAACTTCAACAATATGACGGTGTTTGCGTTCAGCAGAACCGTTTTGTTGGTGAGCATGAGGACATGAAACATGATGAACAATGCCTACACGTTGAAAGAAACTATTCAATTTTTCATATTCACCACCCCAATCAGTTTGCATGGTGAGAATTTTACGACCAAACTGTCGTTCAACATATTGTTGGAAATCAAGAAACACTTGATAAACCTCAGACCGTTTCTTGAGCAAATAAATCCAAGTAAATTTGCTATAATCATCAATGAAGCTTACATAATAGGCATGTTTGCTTATAGAAAGAGGAGCTGGACCCCATACATCAGAGAATATTTGTTCCGAAGGAACAGTAGATACACTACTGGATACAAGATATGGTAGCTGATGACTCTTAGCTCGTTGACATGGATCACATATGTAAGGATTTATTTCTGGAGAATGTAAAAGTTTATGCTTCCTAAGAATTTGCTGAACAATAAACGAAGATGGATGACCTAAACGACGATGCCACGTAGAGGATGAAGGCTGAGTGGTGACCAAAGCATGCTTGGGATCCGAAACGGGAACAAGAGGATAGAGACCACCATGACACGGACCCCTAAAGATGATGCGGTGCGTTTCCTGATCCTTAATCAAGAAAAAGAAAGGGTGAATTTCCATATAACAATTATTGTCAAGACTGAGTTTATGAGCAGAAAGTAAACTCATGGATGCATCAGGAACATGTAAAATATCACGAAGATGTAGAGAACTAGCAGGGGTGTGCAAAACAGAATGACCAATATTAGCAATGTCCATACCTTGTCCACTAGCATTATTAACTTGATCACCCCCCTTATATGGTTCATGATCATTAAGCTTATTGAGTTGTCCCGTGACATGATTTGTGGCACCCGTGTCTACATACCAATTAGTATCAACTCCATACGCACCTTTTGTTTCCTTGGGTGGTTTATCCTCATCATCATCATCACCATAGCGCCACCAACACTCATCAGCAGGATGTCCCTCCTTTTTGCAGATTTGACAAATCACACCGTCTTGCCATGGAGATGCACGACGATCCTTGCGCGGCTGTTTTTGACGGTTGGGAGTGGGACGTGGTCTCTGTGGTTGCTGTGGTTGTTGCGGAGGAGGGGGTGGTCGGATTTGTGGGGGCATATAGGGCGGCTGATGATAAGGAGGTGGGTAGGTTGGCTGATATGCTGTCGGGGAGGGAACATGAGGATTGTAGGGAGGCATATATGGTGTTGGTGGGTAGGTAGGTGGATAGGATGGTGGTGGTGGATGGTGTGGCGGTGGCATGGGTGTAGGCTGCGGGTGAAAATAAGTGGCCGAGGGCAAATAGGAGGCCATCGGTGGGGTGTACTGCTGCTGGGGGGCCGGCGGGACATAATGCTGCTGTTGAACTGGCGGAGTATACTGCTGCTGTAGCGGCGGTGGCATGTATGACCTAGGAGCGCCACCATATGAGACACGAGGAGCCGCATTAACAGACGACATGAAGGAGCCAGTGGAGGACCCGGACCCATGTGTTGCGTTGGAGAGCATAGCCTCACGGTTTTCATAGGAGAGTAACTGAGAGCACATGTCATTGAGAGAGGTGGAAGGAACCACTTTGAGAGCAGCAACAAAACCATTGTATGAGCTATCAAGCCCATTCATAATATAGTCCTTAAGCTCATCCTCATCCACAGTTTTTCCAGCCGTTGCAAGTTCTGATGCAAAACCCTTCATCTTTGTAATATACTGTTGAGCAGTCATGTCTTGCTTCTTCGTGTTGGTAAGAGCACCACGAAGATTAGAGACACGAGACTTAGAT
This sequence comes from Alopecurus myosuroides, assembly GCA_028641055.1. Taxonomy (NCBI): domain Eukaryota; kingdom Viridiplantae; phylum Streptophyta; class Magnoliopsida; order Poales; family Poaceae; genus Alopecurus; species Alopecurus myosuroides. The sequence goes on along the minus strand of CM054057.1, from coordinate 156,803,121 downwards.
TGCGAGGAAAACAGATTGTGTATTGCACTCCAGACCTCAGCAGCATGAACTAAGCCATAGACATGAGAAAGAATTTCATCCGAGAGGGAATTGACAATATAGCTGACAACCTGTTGATCACGAGTAATCCAAACATCATAGGCAGGGTTAGGAACTTGCGTCTTTTTCTGATTTGAATCCTCATGTTCAATAAACTCAGGAGGGGCTGGTTCAGATCCCTCAAGTAGACGCATCACACGTGCTCCTCGAAGTGTGGGCAGGACCTGCGCCTGCCAGGAGAGGAAATTTTCCCTCGTAAGCTGAGTTGCAGGGGTGTACCAATAGAGGACGTTCCAGACGAGGACGAAGCAGCCATCTCAAGTGCAGGAACGTAACAGTGCACGAAAGAAAAGTTGGAGGGTCGTCGGCACGAGGCGGAACAGCGACTCGGGCCAAAAGTATTAATCAGCGATGGAATCGGCGCAGCACTCGAGGAGAGCAGCAGTCGGCGAAGCAGTCAAACACCAACTCTCGTGGGGCGCGCAGATCCGGTCGGAGGTCGTGAGGTCGTGGACGTGAGATCAGTACCCGAGGAGAGAAGCAGTCGGCGAAGCGACACACTGCAGATCCGGTCGGAGGCGTGGATGTGAGATCAGAAATCGAGACAGCAAACGACAAGCTGAGTCAATGATCCGATCCGAAATTTGTAGAGGTCCTGAAGAAGCCGATCAAAGCAGGAATCGGCAAGCAAGGTCGTGGACGTAGAAGCTTCGTGGACGAAAAAATTCCTTGCGGCGGCGGCGGAGAAGAGCTCCGAGGCGGCGGCTAGAGGGTTGGAAGGGAGGGGCCTGATACCATGTTGATTGTTAGGGTGAACGGTCGTATCCGTTGGGGTCGCCGGTTGCGTGTTATATGAGACAGGAATAGCCCCTGTCGTGGCAATACAGAGGGATACGTATTGGGGTAGGATACTATCCTATACCCAATACGTATAGGAATACAATAACTCTAATAATCATCCCGTGCATTTGCACGGGCTAGCAATTTAAATAACCACATGAAGAAGATAACACTCCTGATTGATAATTTTAAATATATATGTTTTCTCATGACATGATGGTTTCACTTCACTAAATTTATATACTCCATATTTCATATTTCCCGTGCCATGTCCTATAAAAATCAGTATGGATAAGTTTCAGAATAATAACAAATCTTTGTGGAATTTTCCATTTTGCCGACATTTAGCTTATTATTTTATATTTGAAAATAATTGGCTATTTTTATGCATACTGTTTATAGTAATAGTGTTCTGGTTTTTTCGTGCTACTTCAAATTTGAACTATGTTCAGCTAAGAACCTAAGAACAACTTCCTCTTTTAGAAGTAGTAAATTTAGATAGATGTAACGGTAGAATAGATCATGCATTAGTGAGTAATTTTCATATGATGCAAATCGATTTTGCAAGTTATTGGCTTGCATGTACTCATAGCATACTTGTTTTTTTTTACCGTTTAAGGCACCAAATTCACTTCAAGTGGATTCCGTAATTATGTTCCCGTGGATTATGCTTTCCGTGCCGGAAGTTGCACGTGAAAAGACGATGCATGCGCCTACAAACTCATGTAGAGTGTCGTCTTTCTATAGTATAAACTGCGAAATATTCCACGAAAGATGACAGTAAAAATGTGCCAAAATTCACTGTAAAATATGGTACCCCTAGTTAGAAAATCACTTCTGCATCGGAGGCGTCGAGGTGGCATGTACTCATATCGTACTTGACTCTTTTTTTTTTACCTTTTCTCCGTATCTAATTATGTTTCGATCGATTGTCCTTTCAGTACCAGAATTTGTGCGCCCAAAGCCGATGCATGCACCAGCTGACACATCTAGGGTGTTGCCTCGCTATAGTATAAACTCCTAAATTGTCCACGGAAGACGGCAATTAAAAAATTAGCGAAATTCACTAACGTAAAATATGATACTCCCATTCGTAAAAACACTCCCGCATTGACATTGTCGGGTGGCGAGAAAGCATAGGACAATTTACACGGCATACAGCAATTATATACGTTCAAGGCTTTAGATTAAAATTTGTTTTCACCTTTCTTTCTACGGTAAGGTGACGTGCTGGGCCTACATTATGTAATAAGGGCACGAGCAATGGGGGCAGCGGTAGCTGCTTCCCCCGATGCGTCCAGCTATGCACGGGAAGGAGAGTGATTTGTTGATTTTTCTATCGCATGGACAAAGGCTCATGCCCATCATGCCATGGGCCCAGATGTCATTGTCTTCTTGTCTCACATTTCTTTCTCTCTGCTCGCTTTTTCTGCCGAAGAGGCTGCCTCCTGCAGAAGATCCCCTGACACGTTTAGAGCATCACCCGAGCCTAGCTGGAACATCCGAGCCTGTGGGGCAGTACCTCTAGGGCCATGCGTTGGGCATGCCCTAAGCTGAACATACATAAATAGGACACTTCCATCCTTTCCATTGGACACTGAACGTCCATAGAATGGACTCCTTGATTGTTTATTTAATATTGACCGAATATAACATCTATTATTGCTTCCGTATAGGGAGCATACACGTACATAGATAGGACTCTTAGTGAGTTATCCATTAGACAAATAATGTACACTGAAAGGACATCTAGATCTTTTATTAAATATTGACCGCATAATTTAGATCAAAGGGTAATTTTTAGATAGATTTCAAGGATTAACGTGGTGGCTCGTAGGGAGTCTCAAATTAGTAAACATAAGATTATTGCTGGCGCGTCCTCGTCTGTCATTAGCCCTTTCGCAGAGTATGTTCGTTGTTTTTCTAGATATATATACACGGATGGCAGCACTAAGTACGTTAACAGTACACAACAAACAAGGGCGGTTTTTACACATCTAGTCAATGTTGGAAAGTTCAGACACATCTAGTCAATGTTGGAAAGTTCAGACAAAAATATACCCTTCCAAAATATTTAACCCGATCTAGTCCTTTTCAGTACCGCTCAACGTAGCGGCGGTAGATTTGAGTGGGCTACCGCCGGGGTCGTTGGAGGTAGGCGTCGTGGTCCACCCACCGTCCCACGCGGCTGACTGGTATGACGTTGCTAAACCGCGGGGTCAACCGGCGGTAGACTGCTTATGATATCGCCGGGTCGTCGAGCGGTAGGGTAGGGGGCCGCCAGTGCTACTGGAGGTACCGGTTGGAAGACATAAGCCACGCAAGGCCTCGTCGCCCTTGTTTCTTCCCCGACCTAGCACCCGAAGGAAAAAGGCAGTGCGGCGGCTCTCTCTCTCCCTCCACCCTCCTCCCCTAACCGGAATCACTTGATTTTCTAAGGGGATTTCGGTCCTGCATCATCCTAGAGGTAAATCTCCCTCCCCCCTTTCAATTTCAATCTTGATTTCACTTGATTTTAGGGTTTTCTTCAAACCCTAGTTCATACTTTAGATTTGTGTATATCTATTGGTATGTTGCAGTGGAGTTGCTATTTCCATTCGTTTAGATGTTCGTGGTGAGTAATAAACAAGTATGGTTGATTGAGTTTTATGTTAGACTTTCTTATGTATGATATGTGTGAATGTATGAATATGTGTGATTTCTTTATATATGATATGTGGTGACTAGTAAAAAGTATACGTGTTTTGTGAAAGAACTTTTCTACGAACATATGGAAAGGATGCATAGTAATTTATTTCTATGTTTATATATGTTTTGAAAGTGTGTATGGATGGATGGATTGTTTCACACAATCATATGGGTATATGTAAAGAATGCATAGTGATTTATTTCTATGTTTACATGTGTTTAGGATGTGATGTATGGATGGATTGTATGAAGCAATTTTAAGTGAATCAAACATTTTATTGTGGGATGGACGACCCACCGGAACCTTACTACCCTGGGCTTGATTTAGTTTACGACAATGAGCATCGTGCCCGATTCATTGAGAGGCATGTGGAGGGAGTTGAGGTAATGAAAATGCAAAGAATGTTCTATATTTTTGGTTGCTACTATGACATCTATTGACTACACTTTCTTGTAACTTTTTCAGATTGTTCCTACGCGCATAAGGGGCCACAATGCGGATGACATGCCGTACGATGTCCGGTACTAGCCATACTTCGAGATGGCGGGTCTTCTACCCTTCTTCCTCCAGTTCAAGCAAAAGGCGACAGCCTTCAACCACATGACCATTACCGCTCTTGTGGACCGTTGGAGGTCTGAGACACACAGTTTCCACCAGCCCTGCCGAGAGATGACTCACTCTGCAAGACTTCGCCATGACCTCGGGAGGTGGTTGTATGCTTCTTTCCATCCACCATACAACATCTTTAATATGATTTCAAGTGGGATAGGATTGGGACGTCCACTTCCCACTTCATGTATGAGTCCAATTATTCCATCGCCCACGTCCCATTTATCCTACAAACTAAAAAATTAGTGGACTTTTGTGGGATGTCCCACTTGTCCCACTTAAATCCCACCTAACTATGATATACAAATACACAAAATTCAGCAGGCACATAAGCAGGCACGGCGCCAGATAAACAAATTAACAGGAATGAAATTACTGCAACGCATTGCGTACACCTATAAAACGACTTGTTGATCGCATTCCCGTTGGGCATCTGGAGTTTGGAGAGTGCTTTAGACTAGCCACAATGGGAGTAACATAGGTGGTATCATAAGTGCCACGTAGGCAAAAAAGATGATGTGGCACTCATTTAATGAGGAGAGTGGTGTTAGTGGTATCATAGGTAGATACAGTAACATAACGTTTTCCAAGACAAGATGAGTCTATAAGCTAATAAATATACTAGTATATGATACTACTAATATGTTACTATGCATTGTGGAAGTGGTAACATAGACTAGTATCATATGCATGATACTAGTATATGATACTCCCCATTGTAGCTAGTCTTAGTGGACCTCCGGTCGGCCGCTTTGGATTACGCTAGCAGCTATCTGACTCCGGCTTGTAGCAAGCAAGAGGACTGCTCGATCATGCCAACGACCAACATGGAGGACCTGCCCGCCGACGTGCTGGCTTGCGTGCTGCGCCGCCTCGACGGCCCATCCTTGGCCGCCGCCAGCTGCGCCACGCCCAGCCTTCGCGCCCTCGCCGCCGACCCGGACACGTGGCGCGCCCTCTACCTCGTGCAGTGGCCTACGCTACAGATCCAGCAGCACACGACCATCCTAGGGCGTCGGCGACAGCGGAGGGCTCCAGCCTCCGATCGAGCAAGGCATGAGATTGGGGACGAGTTGTTCTTTTTTTCCGAGCTAGGGACGACTTCTACGATCGATAGGGATAAGTGGACTCCCGGTGGGCTACATGGGCTTGTCCCGTTTAACCCGTTCGTGATTAATGGGCTTCTTAAACGGGATAAGTGGGATGCTTTTGGTGGGATGGGACGTGGGATTAGTGGAAAATCCCATTCCACTTGAAATTTTAATATTTAATGCGGCGTGATTTGCCTTCCATGCCTTCCCGTATTGGATGGTGTACCCAAAAAATTCTTTGACGAGACCAATCAAGAACTTCGGTTTGATGGTTGGCTCACTCTTCACAAAATTGATGAACTTATAAGCAATGAAATCTGACGTGAGCTGGCGGTTCTTAGTGGATGGATTCCGGCCCCGCTTCTTGCACATGAGATGAGCTTGACAACTTGTTATCTTCCATTGCCCGTGGCGACTGGGCCTTCCACGGACAATCCATGGGCATTTGCTTGCTCACAATTCACGATGTAACGTGACTTCTCATTTGACTGCTCAATCAAGAACGGCCTATGGTGCTTCACGGCATACTCCCTAAGCCACATTTGCAATTCTACCAAATCCGGAAACTTCAAACCCTTCTTCATGCGAGACTTATTGTCGTCATCATCTTGAGTTGGGCTCGGTGTTGCTTCAAGATCTTTAGTCAGCCCACCATCCACTATAGCCTTATCGGCAAGCGTGAGATCACCAAAAAATTGTATCCGGTGATCCCGGCATAGCACTTTAAAAAAGACTTGGGCTTATTTCTATGTGAACTCATCTTTATCCAATTCCTCCGGGGCCTCATCATCTGAGTCGGAGTCATAGGAACGTTGATAAATGATGTCCCGGTCCATGCCATCTTCTGCGACTTGTGCCTCTACATCACCAATATAATTGTCATGATACTCATTATCACGCTCGTAGGCATCATCATCTCCATCTTCATTCATCTCCACTTCAATTTTTTTGGCTCAAAGGAGGTTGGCTCATATCATTGATCTCGACCGCATCATCATGTGACATGTTCCGAGTGGGGGCAAATGCCTCACGTGAAGGGGAGGCACACCGGTTCAAATGAAAATTCAAATGATCACCACCAACCTTGCTAGCAAATAACTCGAGGGACTTGTCTTCGGAGGATGCAACAACCTCTTTGTATGCCCCCCAATATCACTAGCAAGTGATTGGTATTATTTTCTTTCGAGCCCGATGTCCCGATCCAACAAAATACCTTCCATCTAGTTCAACCTTTTCACCCGGATTCGTCCATTTCAAAACTTCTCTTACTCTTGCAAAAACCTCGGCATATGTTGGACTCTTGGTAAAAACCATCACCTTTTTCCCGTAATCAATAAACTCTCCATTGTTACCAAAAAATGCTTCTTTATCAATATAATGGACATTCACGATTCTCTCCATCTAAGAATTAATATAAAGAAACACAGAATATCACATGGCCGTAAAACATCAAACACGCATGAAATAGTTAAATTCGAAAAAAATTCTAAGTACCACCACAAACCCTAGAGTAAACCGTAAATAGAAGCAAGATTCACATGTATGTTGCTATCCCAAATGATTTCTACAAGGTTGGATTTGGAAGAAATCAAGAAATCTAGGGTTTCACATCTAGGGTTGGATTTGAAAGAAATAACAAATTTGAACCAACAAAAAGATGGGATCTGAGAGAGACTACCTTAAAGGATGCAAATGGTCCAAATTCACGATCAAAACCCACTGATTTGGAGGGATTTGAGTGTGTTTGTGAGTGGCGACGAGTGAGGGCGAGAGAGGAGCAGCTCGGATTGGATAAGGAAGAATGAGAGATGAGGGCGTGGCTGTGTGGGTGCAGCCGCTTAACTCCTCAGGGGGCTACCGCTAATGCTGCTGGAGGTACCATATGCATGGCTGCCTCCAACGAGGCTGGCGGTAGCGCGCAGAGTCTATCTCCAACTGCTCCGGCGATACTGCCACGCCAGCGCGGTCGGCTCCGAAGGAGTTCCCATGGATCGTGACCCCTACCTCCAACGACCATGGCGGTACCTTGTGTACTCTACCGCCGGAACAATGAGTGGTACGAAATCGGACTAGATTTGGCTAAAAATCTCTGATGGGTTTATTTTAGGCTGAACTTTCCAACATTGACTAGATATGTCCAAATTGCCACAAACAAGCTAACGGATTGACATTGGACCTGCTGACTTATACTCCCAAGCCCATAAAGTAATCGTGCCTACCTAGTGTAACACCTTTTTTTGTCAACAGTCCAAGGGAGGATAGGGAGATTTTGGAGGTTTGTTACGCAAGTTGACATGATCCATGTATATACACAAGCCATGTTGTCATTTTTGCTTGTATGAACGAACATTTTGGATTTTATAAGACTAGTTGAAGAGGGAGCTAGTAAGGTTCAGGAAGCGGATCGATCAAACGACTATCCAGGCTTTCGCACGGTCGCACCAACACCAGCGTGTTCATGTCTTGACTGTTGAGTTCTCAAAAAAGAAAAGCCTCGACGGCTCACTAAGGAATGGCCTACTGTGCCGATGGCCAAAATCTATGCCGATGGCATAGACCCGAAGAGGCAAACCAAAATTGCGAAAAACAAATTGAGCTACGCCGACAGTAATGCCGTCGGCCTTTTATTTTCTAGCTACACCGACAGTAATGCCATCGACCTAGCCAAGCTCCGTTTTTTTCTTTTGACTTAATCACCATTTTGAACATAACTTTTGCATTCGAATTCGGATTTCGACGTTCTTTAGCTCGTTTCGAAAAGGAGAAATAGATCTAATTTTTTCTGAATATTGTTAAAGCTACATTCTTAAAAAACATCATAAGAAATAACGGAACCAACAATAATGGGTTAACGGTTTCATCGGAGAGGGCTTTGGGGCGTCGAAATTCAACCAAAAGTTAGGTGGTACCATACCAAGTGTGTACAACTGTGTTTTGGGTCGTATATGTCAAGTATTCAACTCCGAATGTTAGCGGTTTCACCATCATAAGTTTTTTTTTTGAATTTGTTTGAATTTTCTATGCCTATGTCATAACCGTTCATAGCTAGGGGTTGAATATTGAGAAACTTTTGGTGTATCTCCGATGAAATAGGTAGTTGTGTAGCTATAAATGATTTTTTTTCTTCCAAAAATCATGATCAAACTACGAGATACATATAGTTCAAATTCGAGCCGTTTCTAGCTGAATCTGCAGAAACTGGTGTATTTCAAAAGAGGTGGATAGAAACCTTTTCAGAGGCAACAATTTGGTTATTTGTGCATATAACATGGTCTAGTATTTTTTTAAAAAAATTTAGTTCTCAAATTTTGCAACATAAGGAATGACAAGGTGAACATGTGGAACACCTGGCGTATTGAGATACCATCTCAATGCCATATTTATATTCATGACATGTTCCAGCTTGAGTATTCGAAGACTTCCATGGCTGCTATGACAGACGTGTTGATCGATGAAAAGTACAGTACCATAAAGAAAAAATTCCCTATTTAGAGGCACAATTATTGGGAGAAGTGCCGACTTGACCAGATCAACATTGAGTACGCGGCTGTCAATGGGTACCTTTTCTACGAGATGTACCGTATCATCAGTGTCTTCAGCTACGGGCAGCGTCACCTAGCCCCCCAGTCTCCTACTGTTTGGAACTATTCGGAGGACGAGCAGTTCATGTAGACGGGAGCCCTCGTTACGCCCTATATACGCATATTATGTATTGCTTAGTGTGTGATGTTTATATATATATTCGATCCCTAGAATACATATGTACGTGTCCTTTTTAAATTATATATATCTATTTTAAATGTCCTTGTTTAATTATATATATGCACAATCGATCTGAGCGCGCTTAATTCAGCAATTGATATATATATATATATATATATATATATATATATATATATATATATATATATATGATGAACTTTCGGAATAAATATCTATCTAAAGATAATATAATATGTTGAAGTGACTAGCAATTTGGAGTAAATAATTATTATTTAAATTAATTAATCATTATTTAAATTAAATAATTAACTATTATTTAAATTAACTAATTATTATTTGAATTAAAGACTATTATTATTTATTTATATATGTTTAACTAAATAATTTTTTGATTCAGAAAATAAAAATGTGCGACATCATATCTCAAAGGTTAAAATGATTGACACCATACTATTGTTAGTAAAACATAATTTAATTCTTGGAAGCTCATAGTGAAGGAACCTAGAAGTTAAGCGTGTTGAGAGTGGAGTAGTTTGAGGATGGGTGACCTCTTGGGAAGTGTCAGTTCAGAGTGAAAGAACAGTGATCAGAGTTATAAATAATTGAGATTAAGGGAGAATAATTAGAGATAGAAATAATAGAGACTAAATGAAAAGGAAAATCGGAAGAAAAAAAAAGTCGAGGCCTGGGTGGTATTACCACCCGGGACTAAAGGTCTTGCCCCGAGAGCGCCCCGGGAGCTCCCCTTGGGTTGCCCTCTAGTCGCGACTCGTGGGCCGGCGGGACAAAAGGGGGCGTCTAGTCCCGAATAAGTAGTCCCGGGACTAGAGCCCTTAAGGCCCGGGATTAGAGGCTCGTTTTCTATACTAGTGTCCTTCCGTTCACAATTATAAGATGTTGTAGCTTTTTTTTAAACATATGTATCTATCTAGACATGTTTCAGTACATAAGTTCATTCATTTTGTTCGTATATAGTCCATCTTGAGATATCTAAAATATCTTATAATTTTGAATGGATGTAGTAGTATTTTTTCTCTAGACCATAGCTTGCGTATATACATGGATAATATTTTTGGTGTTTTGGAACCGATTAGTAAAGTTTTTTGTAGGTAGAGCTTGTGATCACGATTGGATGGGTTAACAGTTTCATCCTCACAAGGATGTATACATCTTAGGCCCCAGGATAGTCTCCGGTAAAGTCTGTAGTCTTGTTTGTTCGGTGTATTCTTACGCGTTAGACACTTATGGTTACAAGGGTTAGCCGGCTGGACGTGCAACCATTTGGGTTCTTTCTCTTGGTGGATATGAATAATGATTGACATGTGGATGTGGGTGTGGGTTCCTTTTCCCTTGAGGGGAAGCGTACCCATATATAGGGGGCACCGATGTCTTATAGATATGGCATATCAGTGTTAAAGTCCCGACTACATGCTATGATGAGATGGTTGCTACTCTAGGAGTGGTCATCATGCCTTTCCCTGTGTGGGCCACGATGCTTGTCGCATCGGGGTTTAAGGTCTGCTCTCGCGTGTCGTACAGAGAGCAAGTCGTGGTCTTTGGGTAGCCGGCTAGAAATTGAATGCCGGCTAGAGGAGGCGGTTACTTCATGATACGTCCAAAACGTATCTCCAATCTGAACATTTTTCTGTTGTTTGCCTCTAAACTTGTGAGTTTTGGACACAACTAACATGGACTAACGTTGTTTTCAGAAGAATTACCTTGGTGTCTGATACGTCCAAAACCTATCTCCTTTTCCGAACACTTTTGTTATTGTTTGCCTCTAAACTTGTGAGTTTTGTATACAACTAATACGGACTGACGCTGTTTTCAGCAGAATTACTTTGGTGTCTTGTTTTTGTGCAGAAAAAACAACTTTCGAGAAAATGCCCAGAAAAGATCTCGAAGACCTTAAAACACCTGAAGACCCCCGGAGCCAGAAGGACACCCGGAGAGGGGTCAGGAGGGGCCACACCACCCCTGGGCGGCCCCCCTTGTCCGCGAAGCCTAGTGGTGTGGGGCCCCCAGGGACCCCCTCGGGCTCCCCTTTCGAATACTTATCGCCTGTAACCCTTAAACATCAGGGGGTTTATCATATTCCATAAAAACACAACAAAGCGCCGTCACCACCTTGAAACTCAATTCGGGAATTAGAAGTTTCTATTCCGACACGCTGAGGGGACGGGATTCGAAGGAGATCATCGCCATCGTCACCGACACTCCTTCTCCATCAACCATCCATGATCCCCCGTCCATGTGTGAGTAAACCCCGATGTAGGCTAAGAGGGATGGAAGGGATTGGATGATATCGTTCATGTAATAATGTCACATTGTTAGTGAATAGTGCCTAGTATCCGTTGTTAGTGCCATATACCATTGTTGCAACTTGTTATTCTGAATGCTTGTCACTTTGGGCCCGAGTGTCATGATCTCAGATCTGAACATGTTATTGTTTAATGCATATAATTATGTTTCTTGATCATACCTGCAAGTTGTTTACACACCTTGTTGTACGGAACCCGAGGCCCCAAAGTGACAGAAATTGGGACAACCGGAGGGGATGGTTGTGATGTGAGGATCACATGTGTTCATAGAGTGTTAATGCTCTTCTCTGGTGCTTTATTAAAAGGAGCACCTTAATTACCAGTAGTTTTCCTAGAGGCTCCACTGCCATGGGCTGGTAGGACAAAAGATGTTGTGCAAGTTTCTCATTGCGAGCACATACGACTATATTGGAACACATGCTTATGGTTTGCCTAGAACTTGGATGCCTTATTATTATTATCTGCAATGCCCATTTTATTATTATTATATGAACTATCTTGTCCATGCAACGCCCATTCATCCACCCTCTATGCCTACGGTATTTTCATCCTGCTCTTTTAACTATTGCTACTTCTGTTACTATTTTATTACTGTTGTTACTTTACTATTGTTGCCGCTATAAAACTGCTACCACTGATAAATTGTTGCGAGCAAGTCTACTTTCTGGTGCAGTTGAATTGACAACTCAGTTGTTAAGGCTAATAAATATTCTTTGGCTCCCCTTGTGTCGAATCAATAAATTTGTGTTTTACTCCCCTCGAGGACTGTTGCGATCCACTATACTTGTGGGTTATCAAGAATATTTTCTAGCGCCGTTGCCGGGGAGCATAGCTTTATTTATTTGCTCACTTGAACGTGATATTGTTCGCTGCAAGCCTTTCATCATGGGTAAGACTTGTGATGGAAAAGTTTCCATATTAGCATCCACTACAAGGAGAGGTACAACTTTGAACACCTATGTTGCTCTAGATTCACCATCTGTTATGAGTAAGCTTCTTACACCACCACATGCTACACACTGTTACTTTTGCTGAGTCTGAAATGTTTCTGATACTTTTGATGATGCTTCTATTGTGCTTGATGATACTAGTTCACTAGGTGCTTTCCTAGATGCTACTATTGCTAAATCCAAACAAATTGAAAATGCTGAAATTCCTTATGAAAATATTGGTACACCTGTTAATTCACCTAAGTTTATTGATGATCTTGATGAAACCTACATTGAACTTAATGATGACTTTATTGAAGAAGCTCGGGTTACTACTGGTGCAAGTGCTCTTAACAGTCTTCTTGCAAGACATGTGTTAAATATAAATCTTATCATGATGCTAAATTTGCTACATCTCCCATTCATATTAGAGACAAGGATTATGATTTTCTCTCTAGATTTATATTATATATCTATTGATGAGAAGGAACCTTTTTGTGGAACTGAAAGTAAAAGTGTTATGGAACACATGAATGAGCTTTCATCTTTGAGTAGTTTACTCTCTGATGATACTAAGCTGCGTACTTATTTTATTACCAAGATTTTCCCTTTCTTATTAAAAGATGAAGCTAAAACTTGGTTTAACGACCTGTTACCTGGATCTATTACTAGCCCTATGGATTTGGTTAATGCTTTCTTTCAAAAATATTTTCCTGCTAGTGCTCAACATGTTGGTGTGCAAGATATCTTTAAATTTGACCAAATTGAACGAGAAAATTACCTGAATCATGGACAAGGTTTTGTGCTTTAATAAGAGGTAGCCATGGCTATTCATTACCTAAAAATGAGCTCCTAGATATATATTATAATTGACTAACATTTGAATCTAGGACATACCTGGATAGTTGTGCTGGTTGTGTTTTCAGGAATAGAACTCCAGAAGAACCTGAGGAATTAATGGCTAAAATAGCCAAAAATATGATGATTGGAATATACCTGAGCCTACACCTACAGCAGAGCCATCACCAATACCAACACCCAAGAAGAGGGGGATGATTGAACTAAATGATGAAGTGATGAAGGAAGCCAAGAAATCTCTTAAAGAGAGGGGTATTAAATCTGAAGATGTGAAGAATTTACCTCCTATAGAAGAATTATGTAAGCCAATTCCTCATCCATCAATAGTTGAGGTACACTCTCTCAAGTACTTTGATAATAGAGATATTCCCTATTCTAAACCACCTGATCAATGCTTAGATGAATTTGATAATTATGTTGTTAAGCAAGATAATTTTAATATGAGAGTGCAAAATCATCTTATGGAAAACTCTAGAGCTATTGATAATCTGCATGGTATTATTGAGAGAACCTCTAATGATGTTAAAATTCTTGTTAAAAAATATCATATGGTTCAAACTCAAATTGATAAACTCACAAAAGTGCAAAAAGATATGCTAGCTAATGATTCTAGAGAAAAACATGTTTGTGAAATAATTACTAGAAGTGGTGCTTCTACTCAGGACCCCTTATATCCTGAAGGACATCCTAAAAGAATTGAACAAGATTCTAAGCAACCTAAAACCAATAGTTCTTTTTCTAAGAAAAAGAAGAAGAGACATAAATCTGTTCTAGAATCTCCCGAACCTGCTAAATATCCTAATAGTATATCTATTTTTATGCCCAACCTGAAAGTGGTAATGATAAAAGTGATGCTTCTAATAAAGAAGAAACTGTAGCTGAACCTGAAAAACAAACTAAAACTTTGAAGTATACTAAGGAGGATTTCATTGCTAATAAACATTGTAAAGAAAGAGAACCTTGGGTACAAAAAGCAATGCATTTTCCTCATAAGAAACACAAATCAAAGGAAGAAGAACATTATAATAATATCTGTGAGTGGATGAAACCATTGTTTTTGCAAATTCCTTTGACCGATGCTATTAAACTGCCTCCTTATTCAAAATATATGAAAGACATTGTCTCTAATAAAAGGAAAATTCCTAATGAGGAATTTTCCACTATGCTTTCTAATTACTGTTTTAATGGTAAGGTTCCAAAGAAGTTTGGAGACCCTGGTATTTCTACTATTCCTTGTCCCATTAAAATTAATTATGTTAGAACTGCTCTATGTGACTTTGGAGCAGGAGTTAGTGTTATGCCTTTATATCTTTATAAGAGACTCTCGTTGGAAAAATTGATACCTATTGAGATTCATGTTGGTATATGTGAGAATGTTCCTGTTCAAGTGGCTACTAGTTGTTTGATATTAACTGAATTTGTTGTGTTGGAAATGCCTGAAGATGATAATATGTCAATTATTCTTGGGAGACCTTTTCTTAACACTGCAAGGGCTATTATTGATTGCAACCAAGTAAAAGTAACTTTCAATGTTTGTCGGATATATACCGTATAGGGGTATATAAGATGGTAGTGAAAGTGCCTGGTTACCAGGGTGGCCCAAGTGGTAGTGGGCTGTGGTCCATTGGGCGGCCCAGTAACCTGACGCATAGAAGCCGGATTCTAGAAGAACCCGGATCGCGGCCCATGTGATCTGGCTTGGAGGAGAAGACGGATTCCTTACTTTCCAAGTTATTGTTACCGTAGTCTTCTAGGTTTCCTATTCTGTAAGCCCTAATCCGGCTATTATATAAAGCCGGACGGGAGATAAACAAACCAACGAATAACAGAGAGGATATAGGCCAACTCGCCGAGAAGTTGATCCTCTGCGAGTAGCTAGATCCAAAACCTCACATTGTAATCCTGTTTCCAGGCTTTAGTCCTGATTAGTGAGAAGTGCAGGAGTAGGCACGTCGTACTGTCGCGGCGTACCGAACCTGGGTAAATCCTGTGTTTACTGTCTACCACGCGATCACGTTACCCCACGTCTCTACCGTAGTCTCATGGCACCCCCGTCTATGAAAACTACTACGATGTCTCGACAGTTGGCGCCCACCGTGGGGCAAACGACGTCAGGCGTGAAGTTCCGATCTGGGATACTTGGCGGAATTGGAAGATCAATCACTGTCGGAAGCTTGGAATTCAACGATGATGTCGGACGCTTCCTCGACAACGGATCTTACATACCGACGCAAAACAACCTGGTAAGTGCCTGCGTGTTACCGATAGGATCTGCTAACATCTTTATCGGACTAACTGCAGAAGCAATGGGGTTTTGCGGTGGAAGCAAATTTATCCCACCCGCCCTATACCCAGTCGAGGATGACTATGATGCCGGATTCTGCTCGGATCGCCGACAAAAAAGTGACAGACACTTTATCGGCATGGTGCAGTCCGAAGTCGCCGAAAACACGGATGATGTAAACCCCGTGCAAGAGGCAGACAAAAACACACCCGTCACAGCAACGGAAGACCCGACACCCGTCATACAGGCGGAAGATCCGACATCCGTTCACGAAACGGTGAACTCGGAAGCAGAATCCGTGCTTGCCGCCATTGAGGCGAGATTAGAGTCGGAAACCGGATCAGAGGATTTTGATTCCGAAGACGAAGACGCGGACGCCTTCGAAAGGAAAGTTAAATCTTTTCAAGAGGGATTCCATGAAGTGCTAATGGCAAAACCAGCTGATACCACGGATGCCGGCAGCCAGGAAAGCCCTAAAACCCCTCCGCCAGAGGAAGAGAGAGAAGACGGAGAAACTTCTCCGGTATTTCCCAATGTTAAGGAATTGACAGAAGACGAGCCTGTCAAAAAACCTCCCTCTTCCAAGAAAAACATCGTGCTGCTAAGAAACTCCAATACAAAATCCGGAAGAAAAAATCAGCTGATCAAGCCGATGAAAACCGGGAAGTAGGAGATGCTAGCGGAACAAAAGTTGCGGAGAAGAAAATCAAAGAAATCCTTGTTCCACCAATGACGGAACAGGAAGAGCAAGAGCTGTTGCAAACGCCAGTGGGAGCAAATGAACCCCCTGAGATGCTGGAAGCCGGGAGACAAGCTTGCCAAAGGCAACAACAACATCTACTCAGATCTCGGCAACACCTCCAAAAAACCCAGGATGACATTAAGCTCGTGAAGGAAGAAATAGAGTACGAGAGAAAGAATAGATCTGGCATTAAACCTACAAGGTGACCCGGAATCGTAAGACCGGAAGTACTGCCGCCAAAAGAAAGGTTTCACAACCCATCTTGGCAAAAGCAGATAAACAGCAAAGATGCCAGAGGCGAACCAATTTATAAAACCGCAGCAGAAAACGCGGAAGCAGCATTCGCCATCCTAGTAAAAGCATTGCAACAACAACAGCGGGCCCAAGAGCGATCAGGAAGACTACAGGATAACTCCGCCCTATGCAAAACAGCTACTTGCGCCGCTGGAGCACCTGGACCGGAAGAACCTGGAGATTCAGACAATTCAAAGGATAAAAAAGGGGATCCGAGAAAAGACAAGAAAAACCCCGACAATAGGGATGAAGCGTCCCGAACCGGATCCCATCCCCCGAATGGTGGACTTAAACCCCACGATCGGGAAGAAAAATACCGGAATGACGGCAAAATAATGCCACCTCCGAGAAACCCAGCTGAGAAAGCCGGAAGATACGATACACCTCACAGGCGTGAGAGATCCCGGACACCCCCTAAGGATAAAGAAAGGAACAGGAGCAGGACTCCGCCTAATCCAAAAGGACGTGATCATGGAAGAGATAGGTACAATCCCGGAAAAGCGCGCCCGCGCAACAATGGAAAAGAAAGGAGTAGATCCCCTTCTGTCCATTCAGCCGGAAGATATTCCGCACACATTGATAGAGCGGAAAAGGATGATCTATACTTTGGTCCTAAGTGTTTCACTGACAGGATCCGAAGGATAACCCTGCATTCTGGCTTCGCCAAAGTTGGTCCAACCTACCAAAAATATACCGGTAGCACAAACCCGGACACCTGGCTCTCAGACTATTATACAGCCGTCCAAATCAACAATGGGACAGACCTGGAAGCTGTCAAGTTTCTTCCCCTAATGTTACTGGACGGAGCCAGAGATTGGATAAATGGATTACCATCAAGAACTGTCAACAGCTGGGATGATATGGCTAGAGTATTTACTCAGCATTTCCGGGGAACATACAAACGCCCGAACAGCATCAACCAGCTGAACCGTTGCACCCAATTCGAGGATGAACCATACGTGGATTTCATCTCCAGATGGACAGCAATGAAGAATAGTTGTTCTGGAGTAACTGACGTACAAGCAATGCATGCTTTCGTCAATGGCCTAAAACCCGTACTTGTACCGTTCATGGTTGGTTCCAAACAACACAAAGATCTCGGATCTATGCTTACAACCGCCAATGAGCACGCTGCAGCCGAAGACGACATCAGAGCAAGAGGAGGCAATATCGATACACTGATACTTGCTAAGAAAACTCCTCGTTCTGACAAAAAGGGAACTCCAGAAACAACGACGAAACCCAAGGAAGTCAACATAGCCTTTGGAAGCGAAAAAGGGAAATAAGTGGAAATACGCAGCCCAGATCCAATCAATTACACTCCAGAGGAATGGGAGAGGATTAAGTCGGAACCCTGTGTCCACCATTCACAATTTGGGAAACCCACCCATACAAACGCGCAATGCCGGCTGAATAAGCACATGAAAGGCAGTGCAGGATACGGAAGTAAGGGGAAGGGTTCCAAGAGGAAACATGCTAAACAAAAGCCAGAAGCTGACAAAGAAGACAGTGAATCGGACACTGATGAAAAAATCCAGGAACAACAGCGAAAGGGCGAACCCAAATTTCCGAGAGTTGATGGAGAAGCAATGCTAACATTTCTAGCAACTCCGTCAGCAAAGGTGGCCAAAAGAACACTTCGAGAAATAAACGCGGTTGTTCCGGCAACCCCGAAATTCTTGAAGTACTCCAACACACCAATTACCTGGGATCAGTCTGATCATCCCGGGAACATCCCTGAACCCGGCACACAAGCTCTTGTCGTAAGCCCTATTGTCCAGAACACTAGGCTAAGAAGAGTGCTGATGGATGGAGGATCCAGCATTAACATAATGTACTTGGATACACTGAAGCATCTGAAGATTTCCGAGTCCCAGCTCAATTACATCAACATACGCTTCCACGGCATTGTTCCTGGCAGACAAGCACGATCCCTAGGAGAAATTTCCCTAGATGTCACCTTCGGAGATAAAGATCACTTCCGGCAGGAAAAAGTATCCTTCGAAGTAGTGCCGTTCGAAAGCGTGTATCACGCAATACTCGGACGTCCAGCTTTCGCCAAATTTATGGCAAGATCCTGTTATATTTATAACAAGCTGAAGATGTCGGGACCCAAAGGAGGAGTAATCACCATAGCTGGTGATTTTAAGCTAGCAAATGAGTTGGAGAAAGAAAACGCCCTTTGCGCTCAGAGAGTCATAGCAAAGGAACAATTGAAGGAATTAGCCAAGGAGGTATCGCCAACAGAAATGCCGGCAGGAAAAGAAACCCGGAAGCCAACAGACAGCTTCAAGGCGTCCGAGAATACAAGACAGGTAATCCTAGATCCCAAAGATCCGACAAAATTCGTCGTGGTAGGGACTGGGATGACCGACAAATAGGAAGGCGAGCTCATCAAGTTCCTCCGTGAGAACTGGGATATTTTTGCCTGGTGTCCAGCTGACATGCCAGGCGTACCCAGGGAACTTGCTGAGCACCAACTCAAGGTGATTCCAGGATCAAAACCCGTTAAACAAGGTCTCCGTCGATTTGACGGAAGAAGACGGAAGGCTATTGGCAAGGAAATTATCCGGCTTTTAGCAGCGGATTTCATCCAGGAAGTAATCCACACTGAATGGTCCGCAAATCCGGTATTAGTACCGAAGAAAGGCACTACTGCTCTTCGAATGTGTATAGATTACACATGCTTGAACAAATTGTGTCCAAAAGATAGGTTTGCGTTACCGCGAATCGATCAAATAATAGATGCCACTACAGTCTCTGAGCTTTTGTGCTTTTTGGATGCATACTCCGGGTACCACCAAATACGCATGAAAAAGGAAGATCAAATTAAGACTTCTTTTATAACCCCGTACGGGACGTATTATTACGTAACCATGCCATTTGTCCTGAAGAACGCAGGTGCAACCTACCAGCGTTGCATGCAACGTTGCTTGCATAGTCAGATTGGCAAAATTGTCCATGTTTATGTGGACGACATTGCTGTCGTAACCAAGGAAAAAGATACACTCCTTGAAGATCTGCGAGAAACTTTCGAAAACTTGCGCACTTACAAGATGAAGTTAAATCCATCTAAGTGTGTATTCGGGGTTCCCTCAGGAAAACTTCTGGGTTTTATCGTTTCTCATAGAGGAATAGAAGTTAATCCGGAAAAGATAAAAGCCATCTTGAACATCTCGAAGCCTACGTACGTAAAAGATGTCCAAAGATTGACGGGTTCCGCCGCTGCCGTCAGCAGATTTATTATTAGGCTGGGGGCTAAAACCCTACCACTCGACAAGTTGTTGAAGAAATCCGACAAAGTCAAGTGGATAGCAAAAGCTTTGGAATATCTAGCAGTTATGTCTCTTCCGTACTTAGTTCAATTTCTATGTAAACATCTTTTGAGATCATGAAATAAAGTTGTCGGAATTCTGGTATCCATGTTTTTTACAAGTTTATTACAGTAAAAGCATGTTTCCACCTTCTCTATTTCCCAATGATCTTACAAAGCACTCAATGTTAACCCGAATTGTGCCTGCGTACTCGGAGTTAAAAAAACTGAATGATTTTTTCAGCCTGTTGAATGGCTAAAGGAAACTTGAATTGCCTGCGTGCCCAAGTTTCGTTCAAAAGAAAAAAGATTCCTTGTTTCTCTAAGCATTATCTGATCGCGTATGTGTTGGGTTACTGGAGCTAGTTAGTAAAAATGCCTTTAGCATGATCCATGTTTCCGAGTTTAAACTGATTGGGTACACCCAGTTACTCGGCATGACGATTCATATTGCTATTTGAGCCATTTCAAACACTAAGGACAGTTAAAACATATATGCCAGAGAACTTAGAAGATAAAGGAATAGTAAAATCCGAAAAGCTTGCAAAGAATTTCATAATTAAGACTGCAAAAGGCGAAATTTTCATTCATACAAATAGAAGCATTACATTTTGATTACATCGAAAGAACAGTAATGCTCCTATTGTCTACTTTTACTATCCAGGTTCAAGGTAGCCCTTCAAGCATCTGACTCCTCCTCGCTGCTGTCGTCCTCGGGGATTGGAGGGATCTCCTCTTCTGGATAATTGACGGAGATATTTACCATGGAGGCAATCTGGGTGGCGTGGCCTTTGATTTCATCAAAGATGGTATTTCGCTGAGTATCCGTGTATCCTTGAGGGACACCGAACGCCACGCGCCAGGATTTAGCACCAGGGTAGTGCATGCGCATAAGGCCGAGTGCCATGCGCGCACCACCCCGTGCAGCGGAACGCAGGATGGAATCCCTGGATTCCGCCACCTCCATGATGGCTCCCGGAAGTTTTTCAACCTCCGAGAACTCCCCAGTCCTTGCGGGAAGGAACTTATTCACCAGCTGCATTCCAGCAGCCCGGATCGAAGTCCATGTCTTCCCAAAGGCTCGGATTCCTTCGAGCCGAGTGACATCTGGGGTATCTCCTGTTTTTCCGAATCAAAAGTGTTAGGAGAAAAACAGAGAAAAGTAAGATATGGAAAAATGGTAAAGGTAACAGAAAGTTACCGATAAGCTTGTCGATCTCGGAGACTTCCTCCAGGCGAAGATTCAGAGCATTTTCTAAATCCTGAATGGTGGATTTATCCTTCTCCGCCTGCTCGGAAGCCTTGGAATTGGCAACTCCAAGGGCCAAGTTGCTGGCCTCCAGATCCTTTTGAGCCTTCACAAGATTCTTGTGAAGATCCAAATTCTCCTTTCGGAGATTCTCGGCATTGCCGGCATCTTCAGCTATCTGCTTGGCCTTAGCCAAAGCAGCTGGAAAGTAAGGAAAATTCCGAGTTTAGAAAATTTCCGGAATAAGTACTTAGACAAAAAAATGAATCGCAAACTTCAGAGGGAAAATGTTTACCTGCTGTTTCCGACAAAGCAAGCTGAGACAAGGCCAGCTCCGCCTCTCTCTCCTCAAGAATAGAAAGAAGATTTCTAACCTCTTTATTCTTGATGGAGAGTTTGTTGAAAACTTCCATGTTAATGGTTTCGGCGGTTTGCTGAAACATAGCAAGGAAAAGAATGGTTACTAAAAACATCAAAGCAAAAAAGAATACATTTGGTTTAATGCTTGGGGGCTAGAGTTACATACCTGGCTCATTCGTTGCAAATCCGCCAAGTTTTCATTGAACCCTTTTGCGTATTCCGCAAAAAGGGTTCCGGCCGCGCTTAGGCCGTCATTGATAATCTTGAATTCCTTGTCAAAGGTGGGAATCTCCTCGTCGAATGTCCGAGAAGGTTTTCCCACCTCTGGAGCCGCCCTTTCCCTCGTGTCTGAATTCGACACAACAGGCTGGCTGGGCTCCGGTGGCTGGGTGGTGGGGGCTGCGGCGTGCTCTTCCGCCATTGTGGATGGTGTATCTGGGGCGATGACGGGAGAAGGTTGGCTGCCTCGGCTGGAAACAACTTTGTGTTTTTTCAGCTTCTTCGGCTTTAGGTTGGAGGGAGGCAGGCTGAAAACAAAAAACCCGGAAAAATTAAAACTCCGAAGAAGGAAGAAAAATTTCCATGTAAGAAAAGAACCCAGAAGAAAAGAACCTGGAAGTGGCGACGGGGATCCCGTCAAGGTTGATAACTTCCTCGGAGGAAGGAATCTTCTTTTGCTTGCGCCCACCTATAGCAGCGGTGCGCAGTGCGTCCAGCTCAGCCTCGGAGGCCAACTCTGATTCTGGAAGTTCAGTAATCTGTTGGAAAGAAAAGTCAGAGTTATGAGTGAGAAAATCCGAGAAAGAACGACAAAACTTTACCCAAATGACGGAAAAAATACCTTGGGAGCCGGATTGTCGGCCGTATACATTGGCCTACTCGCTTCGTATTGGTCGCATGGTGCGACCAACTGATTGATGCGCCGTCGAAGCTCCTTTGCGGGCCAATCTTTGTTGGTTGTCCGCATTGGGTCCTTGGCACCCGTGTAGTCGCAAAGAAGGCGACCACCGTGGTTGGCCAATGGCTGAATTCTTCTATTCAACCAGCAAAAGATCGTATCCATGCCGGTCAAAGGTGGATTGGAGGAGGTGAGCTTGGCGATGCGCCGCTTGATCCTTAGAAGATCAGGCGGCAGAACCTGGACGGCTTCTGTTCCCCAATTGTATTGGGGAATGGCAGCGGTGTTGGAAAAAGGTGGAACCCCGATGGCTTCCGTAGGGAAAGGCACATCGGGATGGTAAAAGAAGGAACCCGTCCAAAATTTGACGGATTCCGACGTCTTGATCTTGGGGAACCAATCTTCCCTAAATCTCCTAAGAGTAAAGGAGATGGTCCCGCAAGTCGGGAGTGCGCCCTCCGAGGAGTTCCGCTTAACCCCGAAACAATACGTCCAAAAGTCTAGCCTAGGTACTAAGCCTAAATAACCCTCGAACAAAGCCTGGAAGCCGGCCATCTAGAGGATGGAATTGGGTGGCAGGTTATGGGGTTGGATGTTATAATGGGAGAGGATTTGGAGGAAGAAGGAGGAAGGCGGAAGTCCCATACCTCGCAGGAGATGGGAGGAGAGTAGAACTCTTTCGCCGTCTTTCGGCATTGGTTCGCTCTCGTCCTCAGGAAGACGCCATTTTCCTTTAAGGACCAGGCCCTCCTTTTCCAGGTTAGGAAGGAGAGCCGGAGGAATGCTGCAGGCAATCCAATTGCCTGCGGATTCCATCTCGTCGTCCGCTCCGGTGGCGGCGGCAGCGAGCTCGTCGCCGAGAAGCTGGATCTTCTCCTCCGCCGTCTCGGGAGCGGACGGCGAGGGAGGCGCGGAGCTCGATCCCGCAGCGTTCGCGGCGGCGGAAGGATTTCCTCCACCCGCCGCAGAGGCCGCGGTCTTTTCCAGCTCGTCGCCGGCGTGCTTGGGGGATTCGAGTTGTGGATCCAGTTCGTTGATGATGTCGTCGACGGTGAGCGCGGCGGAGCGAGCGGGGGACGACGGTGAGGTTTCCATTTGGTGGCGGCGCGTTGCGCTGGGGCTCTGGGTGCGTTCGCGTGCTCGGGATGGTTCTTCGCTCGGGAGCTGGTGCGCGACAATGGCGTGACAGTGAGAGTGCGGAAGGTTTTTGATGAGGACGAAGACGGCTATTTATAGCCAGAAATCCGTCAAGATACGTGCCAACGACTATTTTGACCGTTGGATGATCAACGCGTGTCACTCGCCGGAAATTCCGGGAAATGAAACGACAGGGTAATGATGGTTATCTCCTCGTTTCCCGCGAGAATCTGTCAGAGATATGTTTCTAGGTTTTCCGAGTAAAACCCAAACGTCCCTTACGTCAGCGTGGTTAAGTGCGCTGACGTAAAAAGTTCCTTCTCCACGAAGGATCGTGAGAGAAAAATCGGATTTTCAGGATTCCGAGTTTCACGTTACCATCTCTTTCAAAAGAAGAAGAATAAGAAGAATCAAGACTGCTGATTGAAATTTCTCGGACAAACCACATTTGACGGAAGACGGCAAATCAGAGTTTTAATCCTTCTTGGGGGCTACTGTCGGATATATACCGTATAGGGGTATATAAGATGGTAGTGAAAGTGCCTGGTTACCAGGGTGGCCCAAGTGGTAGTGGGCTGTGGTCCATTGGGCGGCCCAGTAACCTGACGCATAGAAGCCGGATTCTAGAAGAACCGGGATCGCGGCCCATGTGATCTGGCTTGGAGGAGAAGACGGATTCCTTACTTTCCAAGTTATTGTTACCGTAGTCTTCTAGGTTTCCTATTCTGTAAGCCCTAATCCGGCTATTATATAAAGCCGGACGGGAGATAAACAAACCAACGAATAACAGAGAGGATATGGGCCAACTCGCCGAGAAGTTGATCCTCTGCGAGTAGCTAGATCCAAAACCTCACATTGTAATCCTTTTTCCAGGCTTTAGTCCTGATTAGTGAGAAGTGCAGGAGTAGGCACGTCGTACTGCCGCGACGTACCGAACCTGGGTAAATCCTGTGTTTACTGTCTACCACGCGATCCCGTTACACCACGTCTCTACCGTAGTCTCATGGCACCCCCGTCTATGAAAACTACTACGATGTCTCGACAATGTTAATGATAAAGAGCATATTGTTTATTTTTCCAAGAAGATTGTAGAAGATATGGTCTAAATTCCATTGAAAATATTGAGACCGTCAAGATTGGAGAATTTTATTGTCCCATTCCAGTACCACTAAAAGAATATGAAATTATTATGATTGGGACTATGTCTATCAAGGTTGAGGTAACATAATTATTTAGTGCTAAGCAAAGTTTTGCTTCATATAAAAATCATTCTGGTAATAAGACTTGATCAACCTTGTTAACAAAGTGATTTTGAATGAAGAGGACAATGTTTTCACTATGTTTTCACCTTCCTCATTATGTTTTCACCGTGTTTACTTCTTCTATAACCTTGCTACTTTAGTACAATTATGTTTTCCATTATCCATATTCATGTTTTCATCTTGAATATTGTGGTTATGCATGTTTTCACCACCCATAATTTTGTTTTCACCACTTACACCCTTGTTTTCTTTGGTTATTTTCCCATTGGAGTGTCTTAGAACCTATGTAGTTCTTTTTTTTGGTTTTTTTCCACCTTTCCACATTTTTTTGTGGTTTTAAATTAATTATTAAATTCTGAAAAAAACATCGAAAATAAAGTTTCTCGAAAAATTTCAGAAAAATTATAATAAATTTTTACGTCAAAAATGAGGCAGAGAGCTACTTGGAAGACCCCAGGGGGACCCACCAGTCAGGCTTACCACAGGGTGGCGCGACCAGCCCCCTGGTGGCGCCTGGGCATGGTGTGGGCCCCCTGGCCCTCCACTAACTCTCTCCCCTGCCAAAGATTCCTCTCTCACCACACAAACTCAAAACACTTCCTGGAACCCGAGTTCTTGCTGTTCGTCCTTGAGATTTTTTGACCTCCTTGCTCAGCCCACTATTGCTGCTGAAATTTGGTGCATTTGCTCTCCGGCATGTGACTCCTCCGATTATCCAAGTATAATTATATTTGGTGGAGTATTTCTTGAGTATTTTGGTACTGTAGGTGACAACTTATGTGAGTTTGCATGCTTTATTTAAGTGGACATAATTTTTTTTGATGCACGTTTAGCTCTCCTACAAGTCTCTATAGACGTTTCCACCATGGAGTTGTTTGACTCAATTTTTGTGATGATTGTTAAAAATTTCAGAGATGGAGCACAGTGTGTATCAACTAAACTAGCATGAGTTGAAGTTGCATGAGTTTATGCTTGGACACCATGAAGAAAGAGTGTTTCCATCAATCTATCCATGTCAGGAATTCATGCGTGTTACGGGAATTCTGAAGGATTTCTATACTCTTGTGTAAAATGCAGGATTGGACCATTTCTTTGAGGATGAACCTACCCAACATATTAAACTAACCATGTCTGTGGTGCGATACTTTCACTTTAGTTGGTCTTTGCCTAACCCTATGGCCCATTACAAAATTTATAATAAAGTGGTAGACTTGCCTTTCAATGATTTTTGTGCAGCTATCAAGGTGCCACAATGGGGTTCATGTGAGAAGATAAGAGGGTGGCGCAAACCACAGCTGGAATTATATGAGGAGATTTGCCAAGGCAGAAGCTTCACAGGGGAGAGTGGTAAAATTCGATATATTCAACTCACATTCATTCGATACTTTGCTTATTTTATTTCAAAATGTGTGCTAGCTAGAAAAACTGCCAACAAGCTATCTGTTTATGATCTAGATTTTATCTCTGCTGCTTTAAGACATGATAGGTCTTATAACTTTTGTGCTTTAATTTCTTATCGTCTCTCACTTTACCGTGAGAGGGGTGGAATTTGTGGAGGTCTTATTGCCTCTCGTTTGCTAGCCTTCCATGGTCTGGAGACACATCCTCTAGACCTTCAATTTCCTTTAGAGAGGATGGACCTTATTTCCATGATTCAACATAATTTTCTCTCTACTCATGCTAACATGAATATTTTATCTTATGGGATAACCTTCTCCAAACAATCAATGTGGAGAGTGACGAAATCTGGTAGAGTAGTACTTTCCCCTGCGCCTCTTTTGTTTAACCTTAATGTCAGGAAAGGATGGTCACTCTTAGAGAGTGAGATGGACGCATACATCGAGCAGCAACCTCAACATGTAGAGGACGCTGGAGAGGGGAACCATAGTGATTTCGTCCAGCCCTCCGACACTTTGGGGTTTCCTTATCGGCACCTCGACTATGATTATGCGCCTGCCGCTTCGTCTTCTTCATGGGCGCCCGAGTACGACCATGCTAGGGACGACCCACCACAGTGGGGATACTTCTCGCATCGTGATTGATCTCCACTTAGGCCAAAAGCCTAAGCTTGGGGGGCGGTATACCTATATCACACACTCATCTATATATCATTTTCTGTCGGTTCCTTGTATATCCATATTTTATTTCTTTCGTTTGCTTTTGCTTCTTTTTGTTTTTTTCTTGATTTCCAAAACACAAAAAGATCGAAAATATTTCTGTTGTTTCTCTTTATTTATTTTAGTTTCTTTTGTTGGTTTGCTTTACTTTCTCGCTTTGGTTTAGTTTTTCAAAAAATCCAAAAATAGTTTGCGTTGTTTGCTTGTTTATTTTGTTCTTGTTTTAATTCGAAAACCCAAAACTATTTGTTGTTCTTCTTTGGTTTTGTAAAGTTTGTTGTAGAGTTCATCGGTCTTCCCTGTCTCCAGTGGATCATGGTTATCATTCTATATTATTCAATCCACACGAGTGAAGAGCAGTAATGACGATTTACGACAATTCAAGTTGTGGTGAGAGGTTGGTATGAACTCTATCTGTTTTATTTTTGTACATATACTCATCCTTGTGAACATGCTTAGTTTGTTCGTGTAAGTTGTATGTTATTTAATTGATGGTTAGTAGTTCATGCTCTCTCATGGTTAGTTCCAACTTATTAATATAAGATAGCATGCCGTATAGATGCTTGCTTGCATTGTTTTATTCATAGAAGGGTATGACATTGTGGTATCTCTCTCTGATTGTTTCGGTTGAATCGACTTGGCACATGGTCACACATGCATAAGAGTGAAAACAAAAAGTCAATTAAGCCTCGATGATTTATTTTTCCTTAGAGTATTTGTATCACTTTTATGCCCCTGTTAATTGTGTTTTGTCGCAAACATGATTATGACAGTTGTTGCTCTCTTGATTGTCGCTCCCTATCTATTGCTAGCCTTCACCTGTACTGAGTATGAACTCTACTCGTGCATCCAACTCCCAAAAACAAAAGTTTGCCAAATGTGTCCACCATACCTACCTATATATGTGTTAATTAACCGCCACTCCAAGTAAATTGCTCATGTGTTATCTTTAAAACCTTCAAAAACTTATTTATGTTTTGTGCCCCTGTTTAGCTCATGAGGACGTAAACAGAGAATCTTTATCTCACTTTTCGATTGGATTTCACACCCTCGACTAGTGTCTTCATCCGCTTATACAATTGATAGAAGAGCTAGCAGCGGGGTGCCCAACCCTAAATTAATACGACAAATTATCTTCCTATTTTTGCCCCTCATTTATGAGTCAAAGCATAATTGTGTAAACAAAAGAGAAAGAGGGATGATCTTCTACGCTAGTTGCGTCTTTCAATGGGAGCCGCTATTGTGAAGTCTAGTTGGGTTGTGACGTATTGTATTTTCTATTTACCATTCGTTGACATAAGCATACACCTCTCTAAAAAAATGTTTTCAATACCTCTGTTTAAGAAAATAAAAAGCTCTAGCACATGAGTTAATCCTTGTTTCCCTCTGCGAAGGGTCTTTATTTTACTTCTATGTTGAGTCTGAAGGACCGAGAGGTTAACTAGAGGGGAGGGGGTGAATAGGTTAACTACAAATTTTAACTTGTTTTTCAAGTTAACAAGGTAATGCTCAAATATAGATTATCTAGATTATGCAACTAGGTGAACAATCCTATATGTTGAGCAAGTACAACTAGCACAAGATGAGTATATGACTAAGCTAGTACTAACTAGTAAAGGTAAGTTGAGGAATAACCGAACATAATGACGCGGAGATTTATCCCGAAGTTCACTTCCCAATGGAAGCTAATCTCCGTTGGAGCGGTGCGGTGCCACCAAAGTGGAACACCGAGTAGGCCTCAAATGCCACACCGTATCTCCTTCGAGTCCTTCCACCGATGAGGATAGCCTCGAATCACTATGTTGCCGTTGAGGTTGACAATTAGAACCTTTACAAGGATGAGGCACACTCCACAAGATTGGAGGGTCCTCACCAAATCCCGAGAGCCACCAAGACTCCGAGAAGCAAGATCCACGAGCACAAGAGCACCGGGGATATCAACAAGGCTCCGAGCCCGATGAGCTAAGAGCAACAAGATTCCTAGCTCCAATGAACTAAGAATGACAAGATCCCTAAGGGATGAGTGGGTGGATTTCTAATCGACTTGGTGGAGTTGTAGATTGGGGGTGTCTCCTTCAAATCCTAAAATACCATGAGCTTTGGTTGGGGATTTAAATAGTGCTTGTTCTTGAGCTTGAGCTTTATCAATAAATGGTTGTGAGAGAGAGTGAGTGGGGTTGACAACTCCAAAAGGTAGGGGGAGGACCCCTTTTATACCGGGGCGAAATACGGACGTTGGGGGGGGGGGGGGGGGGGGGGGGGTATTTCTCACTTGGCAGCGCCCCCCCCCGGGCCTAGGGGGCCGTCCAGGCCGGCCTGGAGCAGCCAGGGCCGGGTGCAAACCCACCCCGGCCTAGGGCCGGCGTGGGCACAGCAGGGGTGGCCCGGCCAGGCCGGCGTGGAGGTGATGGGGAGGCCGGATACCTGCCCGAGCCGCCTGGCCTGGGGGCCGGCCCCGGGCCGGCGTGGGGAGCAAGGCGAGGCCGGGCACCCACCCGAGCCTCCCGGCCTGGGGCCGGCGTGGGGCGAGG
Organism: Alopecurus myosuroides; assembly: GCA_028641055.1. NCBI lineage: Eukaryota > Viridiplantae > Streptophyta > Magnoliopsida > Poales > Poaceae > Alopecurus > Alopecurus myosuroides. The sequence goes on along the minus strand of CM054057.1, from coordinate 156,773,835 downwards.
CGAGGCCGGCTGGCTGCCAAGACCCGGCCTAGGGACCGGCGAGGGAGGCTGGCGCCACCATTTTCTCCTCTTTTCTTCTTCTTTCTTCCCCTTTCTTTCCGTAATCTTCTCTTCATTTTTGCTGCACATTGTATGAGGTCTACGGGGAGATATTTTCTGAGTACACTTAGGGAACACGTTAGTCCATCTATATGCTGTGATCAAACACTCAAAATAGGATTTAGGAACTATGTTCTTTCATTCTCCCCCTTTTTGATGCTTGATGACAACATACGGATTTGCATAAAGAACAATTTTTCATGGCTATTTGCGAAAGGATAAAAATTATATTCGTACTCCCCCTATTTGTGTGCCCAAACAAGAGACATATATATTTGATTATCATGTTGAGTGCACCGAACATAATTTCATCTTCACACTATGTTTTATAAAATAATAGGGTATGTGATGTAACTATGATATACTCATGTGAAGTGCGAGAATTATCCAATCATGATTTTAACATTGGAGATGCACATGTATGGGCACAAAGTTATCTTCTAGATGAGTGATAGGATTTATCACAAGAATGATCTTACCATAGCATTCTTCTCATAGTTGTAGATGGATAAAAACTACCCTCATTATGGCTTCAACACATCAAATAGTGAGTAGATGGATAACATAATAGCCTTGCTATGATCTTCAACATATCAAATATCACACGCATAATAGATAGATAGAAAGTACGATAGGTAAATAGGGACAGTCTTACAATATTACCAAGGTTCAACAAACCACACAAATAGTAGCATCAACTAAGAGCGAAGAAAACAAATAGCGAGGATAAGACGCAAATAGATGCATGAAATGCAATACGTGAGTGTTTCTCTCCCTTGGCATCAGACACCAAAAAGGGAGAAAGATGCAAGCCCAATCACTCGTCGCCCATCGCAACATCTTCCGCAATGAAGTCCTCGGGAGGAGCCTGACTGGAGCTAGCAGTAGTAGTGTAGTGCGCCGCAAAAGAGCCGAGTGAGCTAGCGTCATTGCCAAGCCAGTAGGTGTGCTGGGACTTCCACTTATCCTCTGAAATCTCGTTTGAGCTAGAAGGACTGAGGGGGATGTGAAGAGCTGTCATGATGGAACGCTGACGGCGACTAGAGGCCTTGCCCTTGCGATATGCCTCATAATCCTGATGCTGCTTATCAATGAAGAAACAGTTCATCTTCTGGAGGACCCTCTTAAGACTGAAAGTGTCAGTAGTAGGGCCAGAAGGAGCAGGAGAAGTAGAGCGGCGGACCCCTTGAGATGTACTAGGAGCGGAGGACAGTGTGCGGGTGCGCTTAGGGCGTTGAGCAGCAGCTAACTCGGCCTCAGCCTCAGTGATAAGGACAGACTTCTTGGGAGTCACCTTGGCATAGTTGTTGATGAGACCAACTGGGATCTTGGTCTCAATAAGAAGCTGAATGTAAGAGCCATAGATGGGTACCCTCTTGTCACGAACCACAGTCTGCATCTCTTGCGACATGAAATCTAGGCCATCCAATTGCTTCTTTGACTTTATTTGAGATTCAATGTGGAAGAGAAGGTTGATCAACCATTTGCGGACCTCACCCTTCTCTCCATATTTGACATTCACTACTAGGAAAACAGCTATAGGAGTGATGATACCCGTGACGCACCAGCAATACGGCGCGTCACGCCTAATAGCCGTGGCGCACCACTGTTTGGTGCGTCGCGCCTACAGCCTTACCCGCGGCGCACCAAACCGGGGGCGCATCGCGCCTATGTGTGGGGCCGGGGTGGCGAGCCTCCGAGGCATACCCGCAACGCACCCAGCCTTTGGTGCGTCACGGCTATATGGTATAGGCGCGGCGCACGTTGCGTTGGTGCGCCACGGGTTAGATAAGCGTGACGCACCTGGTAGTGGTGCGCCACGGCTATGGGGAGTACAGGTATAGGCCGTTCCCCTCTCTTCTCCTTTCTCTCCACGCGCGCGTTGAGGATCCCCCTCCCTTTTCCTTCCTCTCGTCGCCCGCCGCCACCTCCCATCGCTCGATCTCCCTCCCTCTCCAGCGCCCACCGCCACCTCCCATCGCCCACCTCCCATCGCCCTAGCCGTCCACCGCCCAGCGCCGCCCATCTCGATCTGAGGAGGAGGAGCCGTCGATCAGGTTCGTCCACGACAAGGAGGAGGAGGAGCCGTCCGGTTCGTCCTCGACGCCGGCCATCTTCTTCCCCTACTTCCCCAGGTAAGCCCCTCCTCCACCCCGTTGCAGCCACAGTTGCCGCCGCCGCTCCCGTTGGTGGTTCCTCCGCTCTTGCCGTTGGTCGCGCCGCTCTTGTCGTTGGTCGTGCCGTCGTTGCCGGTGCCGGTGGACGCGTGGATGATGGTAGGGGTACTGCTAGGCTTTGGGCAGTGATGGATTTGTGTTGTGTGAGGCCACCGGCAGCAGCCAAGCCAGGATCTATCGCCAGTTGGGTTCTTCCATCGCCCCCTACCCCCCTCATTCCAGCAGCAAAACCGGACAAGCCATGGACCATGCCCGCCCGCCCAGAGGATTCTTTGCTTCCCACTGTAGCCGCGCGCGGGACGGACAAGGCGACAATTTCACCACTTGAACGACCAGCACGCCTTGCCGTGGCCACAATTTCAGCTCTTGACCTCCCAACTAGTTTCTAGATTGAGTTTGAGACCACCACGCCCTCGACCAGTGAGACCGCAATGTGTGCTGAGGTACACACCAAAAGATTTTTTTTACCTTTTTAGATAGAAATGGAGGTCCTACCCCCGGCCTCTGCACGAAAATGGTACGCACAAAAAGATGATATGGGGTGATGAGTTTTTTCACCGCGGAGTGAAACCCGCCCGTCCTTGTAGAGAGCTAGCTTGGTTGTAGTCAACAGGGAGGTCATGGGCATCTGCGGGGCAGCGTGTGCTCGTCGCATGCATGACACATTGTCATGCATTGTGGTGGTGGTGCAGCTTAGCTTGTTCCCTGTCTATCTATCTATGCGTGTGGAGGCGTTCTTCTTCTTTCCAATGAAACCCACTGTTGTCCTCTCTCCTCGGTTCCCCTCAACTGTCAATGTCGTTCTATTAAACCGCCCAACCAAACCATTTCAAAAGTAAACAGAGGGGCAGATGGAAAGGACGGACATGCGTGCCTACGTACGTATCCGGTGTGTCCCTGTCTTCTCTTCTCTTCTGAAGAATACTAATAATAACAATGTGCCAATTACAGACCTGAATATGTACGCTGCTACACGTTGATTGCTAATGCGGTGGCAGTTGGCGTGGAAAAGCCTGTGTTTGATGTACAGGTTGTTCGTGGGTGATACCAGGGCAGGGCAGGGCTCCGTCGGTACAAGGAATGGTTGGAGAACTTGTGCATATATAACACTTGCAAGTATTCTTAATGAATTTCTCAAGTGTGAGATATTGCTTAACGATCACTGTGAAGTGCGGAAGATTATGGAACCCTATTATTTTGTTGTTGTGTATTATTTGGCCCTCATATGTGGTATATAGGGAGAGATACATAGGGAGGTACTTGGATTGAACAAACACCTTACTTATTTTGGTATAAGTTAAATGGATGCTAGCTGCTGGATTGAACAAACACCTTACTTATTTTGGTATAAGTTAAATGGATGCTAGCTGCTGGATTGAACAAAGACCTTACTTATTTTGGTATAAGTTAAATGGATGCTAGCTGCTGGATGCTAGCTAATGTCAATCTTCTGCAATGCATGGTTCATACATATCCATTCCCAATATTTTAAATGCTAGATAGCTTAGAATACTGCTGCTTGAATTTATCTTAACTTCCCAATATTTTGTTGTACACTAAATTAATTTAAATTGATTATTCACTTATGGCTGTACAAATAAATTTCCCCCACACACCCCCTAGTTGTACAATAATTTACCTATGTTGTACAATATTTTGTTCAGCTAGTTGTCACAAGTAAAATATTTCTTTCTTCTAACACCTGATGCTTTATACCTGATGCTTTGTACCTGATGCTTTATACCTGATGCTTTATACCTCTATGTCTAATTTCTTAATTTAATAGAACATGACTTGCAAATTATGTCGGTCCCTATGTGCCCAAGGACAATTCACCGGGTCTTCTTTTATGATTGAGCTGAAAGACGGTCACCTTGATTCTTTGGTAATTAACAAACGATTCTTTTTATGTTTTACTATCCAGCTTAGATTGGTATGTTTCTTAACAAAAGATTCTTTATATTTCTTTTTTAGATTGTACCATGCAATATTCGGGAAGAGTTCAACGAGTTAGTAGGCAATATCGTGGATTTCGATGTTCACGGGACCACTTACAAAATTCGAGTGAAGAAAGAAAGAAGACCTACTTCTACGGGGAACAATTGGTGTCTATCATCGCCACCCATAATTTAAGCGGAGGTGATCTCTTTCACTTCTCTATGGCAGGACCGCAACCTCGTATCGTACTTATGTATATGGGCGAGATTGCGAGCGAGGATAGCGAGAGTATGGAGGTGGATGGCGGGAGTGAGGAGGAAAGTGAGGAGGATTATATGGACGAGGAGGACCCATGGAAACATGTGGTGGTTGCTCAAAGAGCCAATCTTAGCGAGCTTGAGAAGGACCGTGTCCTTCAGAAACTAGCTGAGATAGATAGCTACATCGGGGTCCCTTTCGTGCATCGCATCACCAACACTAATATCTCCAATGGACATGTCATGGTATGTTTCTTAACACTTTCTTATTCCTATAGTTGCTTATGTTATAATGTGGCCAGTATGTGACATTGTGCTTTTATTCTTTCTTGGAATTGTGTGTTCTAGAAAATACCTATGGCGGTAGCGGACAGTGCTGGCATGGAGCAAGGTACCATTGGAGTACGCCGTGGAGAATCAGGAAATGTCACCGCAGTTCCGATCACCAGGGATAATGCTGATGGTCGCGTCATCCTCAACTCTCAAGCATGGAGGCAGTTCCATTCCGCAAGAGTTGGTATGGAGGCTGGCCGAGCTATTCTGATCACCATGAGGAATAGTGACATCCCCAACTTGGACATGATGATGGTCATCGACTATATCAACGCCCGCTAGATAGATGAACTATGTGGTGATGATCGAGACTATGTAATATGGTTGTTTTCGAGACTAACTCCTGGATTTATTAGTAGTATATATGGTTGTTTTCGAGACTATGTAATATTTCTGCTATGAAACTTTATTCTGTCATTTTGCTGTCAATTGCATACCTGTATTTGAGCTACTGATATTCTTCTGTATTTTGTCTACTGATATTCTTCTGTATTTGAGCTGTATATACCTGTATAAATACGGTACTGCTTATTTTAAAAAAATACAGCATAGTATAGCCGTGACGCACCAAAAGAATTACCCGTGACGCACCTGAGAGATTAGGCGTGACGCACCTAGCAGTAGCCGCGGCGCACCATGTCCGTGCGTCACGGGTATCGATAGGCGCGGCGCACCAGCTAGGTGCGTCACGGCTAAACCCATAGGCGCGGCGCGATAGCCGTGACGCGGCCAGGTGCGTCACGGATAAGGAAATTGGTGCGTCACGGGTAAGCTTTTCCCTAGTAGTGATTGATGGTATTGCGGAGAATAGTGTGCACAATGTACCAATATTCAGAGAAGAACTTGACTTTGGGAATGTGCATAGAGCCGGTACCTTCTGGATAGCAATGACGGATACCCTCTTTGGCCTTCATAATGTTCTTGGGATCACCATGAATGCGAAAGTAGAACATATGATCAAACTTGTACGCGGGAATACCAAGAATGGCACCAAACTCCTCCATGGTAGCAACACACATAGTGCCACCACTCATCCAAGTCAATGTACGCGGACTCCTCGTGGGTCCACCAGCTGAGAAGAACACAGTGGAATAAAACTCCTTGAGTAGCTCTGGGGCAAATGGATGGGCATTACTGGGACCCATGAGAGGAGTGATATTGTGGAAATCCATGAGTTCCATGGCACAAGGCCAATTAGTGCGAGCAGACTCCACATCAAAGAAGTGTTGATCCACATGGCTATTCTGAAGTTTGCCAAGAATGAAGTCATACATTATATGATGCATCTTGCAATAGAACCGAGGATCAGGACTTGTACTTTGGCCAAACTCATAGGGGTTGAAATGCAGCCTAGCCTTCTCAAAGTCAGTGGCACTGAGACCACCCCAGTTCTTGACCACGGGTTCCTTTGAATTGACCGAAATAGACGGACCCTGTCTCCGTGAGGGAGTAGACCCAGCAACAACAGTGGCACTCTTCTTGCGAGGACGGAGAGAGCGGGGGATATCGGACTCATGTTGGGTATCGGAATCACCTGAAAAAAATGATGCATGGATATGGATAATGATAATGAGTGCACATGGTCGTTGTGTGAGAAAAAAATTAATCCATGAATATAAGTGATAGCGCCATGGTGAAAAAACAAACACACTACTAATGAGGACAAACACAATTATATCATAGCATTTGTGTAAGGAGTAGGATGCGGTTGTGTTTGTGTGCTTAGTGAAAAGTATACACGATAGTATGTATTGGGCATGAGACTACAAGAACCATTATCATGTAAGAATTAGGGCATAGCATACATACCATGACACTACGAACATAACATGTGAGAACCATGGCACTACTACAATCATAGCACTAATGTGGGAATTTGTGAACTATGGCCTAACATGAGAGAACCATTTGCATAGTGAAGTAAATCATGGTACCACAAGACTATAACATGAGGAGCATACGAGATAAACGTATCATGACATATGAACTAATCTAGTGGCATATGAGCGACATGAACACTGGCATGAGCATAAGAAAAATATCCTAACCGAAAGAAACACACTAGCACACCGATAGATAGCACTCACATACACGCGATACATAGAAAAGCCCAAGGAAATTACCCGAGTTGGTAGCCATCTTCCAAAAAAAATCACCAAACAATCAAGTGGACCGATCTCCCCCAATAATGTGCCAATGAGAAATCCGTGTAGAGGAGAGTGTGGAGAAGGACGAGGGCTTGCGGATCCGTGAGTTTAAGCGGTAGGGATGGGCTAGGGAGATGGGGGGAGGGGGAGGAGGAGAGCTCCAAGGGGGCTTTAATGGAGGGGTAGGAGGAGGAACATGGAGAAGTGGGGGGGGGGGGGATGGGGCGGTTTAGGCAGGGGAGAGGGCGTGTACGTGGGCGTGCAGGTGTGTGTGCCCACCCAGGCCTGGGGCCGGGCGTGCGGCAGGGCGGGGCCGGGCGGTGCTGTGTGTGTGCGTGCGTGTGCCCGGCCTGGGGTGCTGATGACTCCCAAGTGCAGGATATCAATTGTAGTACCTTTCGATAAGTATTTGAGTGTCGAACCCACGAGGAGCTGAAGGTAAGCTATCTATTCTCTAAAGCCCTATAACCCTCTTATATGGCTGTTTATGCAAAGCAATAAGTTTGACTAAAAGGAACTAACTAGTTAAAAGCAACTGACGTGGAGTGTGGTTTGTCTAGTAACTAGTGAAGAAAGTTTAAAATGCAAGTTTCTAAGCAAGTTTCACAAGTAGCAAGCAGCAAATATCTCAAGTATCTCAAGGGAGCAAGTGTTCTAGCAATAGGTGTTTCGTTCGTGTGGTTGTCACAATTAGTGAAGCGCATGTTTTAGTCTTAGTTGTTTCTTCTAGGAAGGAGCCATGAATAGGTATAGTCAAGTAAATGATCTACAACCCCTTATGATGGATCATGTGGCCAAGTAAATGAATGCACAATATTGATTAAGACATAAAGTCCCACCATAGGCTTACGTTCTAATGTCCCCTATATATATCCCCCAATAACTTAACTTTGTGGCTCGGTCTCAGGTTACTGTCACTCCCAAGTCACCACCACTCCATTATGCTACCGGTGATCACCTTACATGCATTCCCCAACATATGCGTGCACTCATATATTGTACATAAAGACAATCATAGAAGATAACAAACTTGTATGCAACCAATCAACGAACTATTTCACCATTGCCAAGAACAATTCACTACTCAAACATAGACGGGGAGACACAATACATCAAGGGAATATAGTATTGCATCATACATCGTGTTTTCCAAGAGATTACAGTGGAGAGATGGAGCTGATCTTGCTGTAGATGTTGATGATGAACACGCTGGAGGGGGTGGAGCCCTCCGGGGGTGATCCCGGCGGCGTTTCCCCCCTCCGATCTTCTCCGGCGACAGTCTTCTGTCTCTCTGTTTCGTGGTTTCGTCTCTCGGCGCCGCCTCCTCCTAGAAAAGGCCAGGGGACCCTTTATATAGTCGTTTTTAGGTCACGAGACACTCGGGAGAAGAAAGATCGACGGCATCGGAGCCACGGGGGCAAAAAGGGGGCCTCTCACGCGGCCAAGGAATTTGGCCGCGTGGAGGGTCCTCTTTGCCACCTGGTTGGCCTTTTGGCCCTCTACTTTGGCCCATGGTCTTCGTCTCGAAAATTCTGAACCGTGCTCTTTGGCCTTGCCCTTTTTGGAGTCCCGAAGCTCCCGGAAAGTCTGAAACACTAAAAAGTACGTTTTCTAGAAAAACAGGGTTAGAACCAAAAGAAGGGGGATTGTTTAGAAAATCCCCCAAATCATTATAAAACATGAATATAAGTTGCTAATATGTAGGAAAAACAAGTAATAACATGCAAAGTTCATGTATGCATTTTACATGCATCAACATCCTCAAGCTTAACCCATGCTCGCCCTCGAGTATGAAGGTGATAAAACTAACATGGACTTTGCATATTGAAACAATCATGGGATATCAAGGAGGATTATTCATGCTACATATAATAAAATGATTAATACTAGAAATGAGTAGCAATATACAATTCATGTTGTAATAAATATCAAATATGCAAGCAAAGATGCTTCATGAAAGTTCACAAAGTGTATAATGAAATAAAAGCACTATGGACCAAATGCATACACAAAATGAAAAATAAAATCCTATATTGGTCAAAGAATAGCATAATGGAAAATAGAAAATATGGTGGACACTTTGGAGAAAATTGAGTAGAGGTAAAACATGATCAAGTCTTATTTAGCCTCTAAATTATTCAACTAAAATTACTAATTGAAATGTGGTATCCATTGATTTAGGACTCTCATTGCCCCTTTATCACTAGCATCTTAAATGGTGAATGTTGAAGTAATGTGAATGACAAGGTGGTTGAAAGCCTCATGCCCCGTGAGTGTGAAAACCTACTCCATGATTACTCAACTTAAGATTCCTAATAAACTTTGTACAATCATAATAAGTATTAATGACATCATAGAGAACCGCAAAGATGTACCTCTTGCCCCATGACATGGAAACAAGCCCATGTCACAATGACAAGACAAACAAACGGAGTAGACTCATCATCCTTTTTATTTTCATTCACTATTATGCATAGCTTCTTATTTTATTGTAGGATGTGTTGTAGAGTCACTCAAGCTGTAAGTAAATTTCCACCATGATAAAGCATGGCTTGGGTTAGCGGCCCAATGCGTTTCTCTAGTCATATAGATACTTACTCATCAAAACTTACTATTCCTCTATTTCATTTCGGCATGGCAGGAATCCAAAAACAAAAGTACATGATATCAACCAAATGTAAATTTTTGTGCAATGTTGAAAGCTTTCCGGTGATACACGTTTATAGCTAGCTCCCAACCACACACTTGTCAAACGCAAAACTTGTGGCTCCCATTATTGGGTCATGTTTATTAGATGCATAAAAATTAAAGTGTGCCTTCAAAAGTTCGTGAGAGTCCTATCCCAAGTTCAACCCATGACAATTAATAAAGTGAATATCTTAATTTAGAACATAAATAACACAATAACATGGTGAACATACTCGGAATAGCAATGAAGCTAATGAGAAGATATGGTGGACTCACTGGAAATACTTGGCTAAGGAGTGTTGGAAACAAGTTTTTACTTGTTGGAATTTTTAAATTTTTGGCTAGCAAGAGGGAGATAGTTGACCAGATACTATGCAAGAATATATCCATAGAACTACTCATTTCATGAAAAACTAAATAAACCAGTAATTAACATCAAGGACATGAATAAGAGATAGCTCAAGACAACATTATTGCAAATTTCTACACATAAAAAGCCTATAAATCATGCAAACATATGTAGCTCTTCAAATCAATCATGGCATCCCTATTCCAAGTCATAATACTAGCATCCAATACATTCCAACCCCAAACTCCAGTAGCTCAATCTCATATAAAATGATGGGTGTGGTCTTATCAAAACAAAAATAAATGCAAAAACTAGACGCTTCAAGTCTCTACGATAAATGCTTTGCTTAGAAAAACAGAAAGTAGACGTGTGCTAACCAAAAGAGTGTAGCTCCAGTGGGGTGTTCATCACATCCCCAAGCTTATGGCTTTCACCATTCTTGGATGTCTTGAGGCGCAGCTCCTCTATTCCCTGTGAAAAAAACTTCACAAAACATGTTTCTCCTATTCTTTTTCTGTGGGGTGAGATTAGCAAGGACAAACAAATCACATGTTTGTTGTGTAAAATTCCAAATCAAATGCTCCAGTAGATAGAAAATAAGGTTTATTATGTTTTATGTTCACTCTCTTGCTTGAAAGAATCATGGAAATTCGATTCCCAAGCCCAAAGAGTGCATAAAACAAAAGAAGGCAGAATCTGTCCAGAAAAGCAACAGCAGCAAAACGAACGTTTTTCCCTAAACTAGACTCGTCAAAAATTATGCCAATTTTTGTGCTTACATAGGACAAAAAGTTTCAGAATATACTAAAAAATTAGCTCAATCCGACATACCAATAAAAAACGTAAAATTATACGGTGAGCAGACTCGTGCTGAAACAGAAATTTAATGCACTAGGATAGCAACTTATAAGTCCAAATGAGTTTGACTTGACTCTTTATTGAAAACTCCAGAATTAAAACAAAAAAAACTAATCTCTTGAGACAGAAAGAGGACACTAGGAAAATCCAAACAAAAACAACCGGGTTGCCTCCCGTAAAGCGCTTTCTTTATAGCCATATAGCTAGGCTTTACTTACTTAACATCATGATGGTTGGAGTGAGGTGGCTCGGCATCCCCAAGCTTGGATTCTTGTACTTATTTGATACATGTAGGGTGAGCCCAGGGGTACATCCCCAAGCTTGATTGGTTGTCCCTCTTGATCTTTGTTCATCTCACTCAACTCTTCCTCCTGAAAAATTCTTCTTACACAAATCTCAACATAAAAATTGATTAGAGGGGTTAGTGCCTCCATAAATAAAATCCACATAGGTACAGCAAAGACACATCATGAGTTTATTCTAAATATTAACTACTGTTACTACAGTTGTGCATTGCTCCTTGATCAAAAGAACCACACAAAACACAAGTAATGAGAGCAATGCAAAATAAAGACATAATCTGCCAAAAACTGAACAGCCCGTAAAGAGTGAATTTTTAGAGGCACTTCAGTTGCTCAAATCAGAAAACTTAAAACTAATGAAATATGTAGTGATAACTAAATATTGCTGTCGTAAATTACCAGGTCAAAATTCCACTTCTGTGATTTTAAACATTTTTCGCAGTGAAGTTCAGGAATCTGTTTTCTTGACAGCTAATTACTATTGTTTAATCTTATCTCTCATATAAGATTATTCTTGCCATTTAAGATGAGAAATAAGACAGAAATGTGATGTTACGGTAGTGAAATAATATTTTTATTGTTTTTAGCTTTGGAAAAAGTTTTAATGATAGAGACTTTGCAATGGTTTCATTGGCATGAACAACACATGTTCAAGGTCGACCCCAACTTCTCCATTACTCATCCTTCTCATTTACTTTCCCAAATTTTTTATAAAATGAAAATCTTAAACTAAATGATACATAACAGTAGGTAAAGGCATTTTACATGTTGTAAAGACATAAATGTGTGCTCAAACCGAATATAAAATTAAAGCATAAGGAACACACCAAAAAAATATTAAACAATTTATTTTTAAGTCTAACCCATTTCCTATGCATTGGCATTTTGTAATGAAACAAATAAAAGAAGCACATAATAGCAAGCATAGAAAGGTAGATCAAGTGCAACTTCAATACTTTTAGCATAAAGAGGGGAAACTTAATATTGTTGAAATATGTGTAACCATGTTTCCCTCTCTCATAATAAATTTTAGTGGCATCATGAATAGATTCAACAATATGAATATCACATAAAACATTCGTATCATGAGCCACATGCATAAAAGAATCACTACTCTCCACATAAGTAAAATCCTCATTAGTGATAGTGGGAGTTAAACATTCATAATTTTCATTGCAATCATCATATATAGGAGGCATAGTATCATCAAAGTGAATTTTCTCCTCCAAGCTTAGGGAACTAGAAATATCATGCTCATCAAAACCAACTTCCCCAAGCTTAAAACTTTCCATAGAATCAGCAAGTATATCATTTTTATCCTCAATAGTAGGGGGACTAAAAATATCATATTCATCAAGACAAACTTCCCCAAGCTCAAGGTTTTCCTCAGCAATAAAGGTGTTCACAGAATTAGTACTACCACAAATATGATTGTTGTGCAAATAATTTTTCAATTTCTCCTCAAACACTTCATGTCCTAATTCAAGGTAGATATTATACAGTTATAAAATTGTTTGGTTGTTTTCTATTTTATAATTTTTTTTTGTGTTTTAGGTTTATATGTTAGTATGCAATGCAAACAAGAATAAAAGCTTAGCACAACGCTCCCCGGCAACGGCGCCAGAAAAGTGCTTGATGACTACCAAGTGCAGGAGATCAATTGTAGTACCTTTCGATAAGTATTTGAGTGTCGAACCCACGATGAGCTGAAGGTAAGCTATCTCTTCTCTAAAGCCCTATAACCCTCTTATATGGCTGTTTATGCAAAGCAATAAGTTTGACTAAAAGGAACTAGCTAATTAAAAGCAAGTGACGCGGAGTGTGGTTTGTCTAGTAACTAGTGAAGCAAGTTTAAAATGCAAGTTTCTAAGTAAGTTTCACAAGTACCAAGCAGCAAATATCTCAAGTATCTCAGGGGAGCAAGTGTTCTAGAAATAGGTGTTTCGTTCGTGTGGTTGTCACAATTACTGAAGCACATGTTTTAGTCTTAGTTGTTTCTTCTAGGAAGGAGCCATGAATAGGTATAGTCAAGTAAATGATCTACAACCCCTTATGATGGATCATGTGGCCAAGTAAATGACCGCACAAGATTGATTAAGACATAAAGTCCCACCATAGCCTTACGTTCTAAGGTCCCCTATATATATCCCCCAATAACTTAACTTTGTGGCTCGGTCTCAGGTTACTGTCACTCCCAAGTCACCACCAATCCATTATGCTACCGGTGATCACCTTACATGCATTCCCCAACATATGCGTGCACTCATATATTGTACATAAAGACAATCATAGAAGATAACAAACTTGTATGCAACCAATCAACGAGCTATTTCACCATTGCCAAGAACAATTCACTACTCAAACATAGACGGGGAGAGACAATACATCAAGGTAATATAGTATTGCATCATACATCGTGTTTGCCAAGAGATTACAGTGGAGAGATGGAGCTGATCTTGCTGTAGATGTTGATGATGAACACGCCGGAGGGGGGTGGAGCCCTCCGGGGGTGATCCCGGCGGCGTTTCCCCCTCCGATCTTCTCCGGCGGCAGCCTTTTGTCTCTCTGTTTCGTGGTTTCGTCTCTCTGCGCCGCCTCCTCCTCGAAAAGTCCAGGGGACCCTTTATATAGTCGTTTTTAGGTCACGAGACACTCGGGAGAAGAAAGATCGACGACATCGGAGCCACGGGGGCAAAAAGGGGGCCTCTCACGCGGCCAAGGAATCTGGCCGCGTGGAGGGTCCTCTTTGCCACCTTCTTGGCCTTTTGGCCCTCTACTTTGGCCCATGGTCTTCGTCTCAAAAATTCTGAACCGTGCTCTTTGGCCTTGCCCTTTTTGGAGTCCCGAAGCTCCCGGAAAGTCTGAAACACTAAAAAGTACGTTTTCTGGAAATACAGGGTTAGAACCAAAAGAAGGGGGATTGTTTAGAAAATCCCCCAAATCATTATAAAACATGAATATAAGTTGCTAATATGTAGGAAAAACAAGTAATAACATGCAAAGTTCATGTATGCATTTTACATGCATCAGGTGCCGGCCAGGCCGGCGTGCGTGTGTTGCGGGGCCGGGCAGGGGCCCGAGCACCCCGGCCTGGGGCCGGCGCGGCGGCAGCGCGGGGCCGGGCGGGTGCCCGAGCGCCCCGGCCTGACCCCCGGCCTGGGGCGGGCGCGGCGGGTGGCAGGCCCGGCGGGGGAGGGGTGCGAGCTGTGTTTTTTTTTGTGTTTGTGGTTGGGTTTTTTTAAAAAAAAATTGCCCCCAACAAGAATTAAAACGACACACAAAACAAACAAAACAAAACAAAAAAAAAGATTGAAGCTAGTGTCTTAATAACAAATTTTTGTAAGTTTGTTTCTAGCACCCCATATGTTTTATATAGCAATTTTACTTGACCATGTGCACGAATGAAATGAGTATGATGACATGAGTATGATGTTTTCATTTGCATCCAATGGAGAGAAAAAGTGAAAACAAAATGAGCAACATTGGATACCAATGAAATATGAAAAATGGAAATGCAAATGAGTGAAACACAAACACAAATGTCTCATTGATATAAAACAAACCAAATCTTGGGCGGTGGCCTTAGCAACCATGTATGAGTATCTTCGATATGTCACCGCGAAGATATATCTTGGGTGCATTGTCGAGACTCGTCATTGAAGCACATGATGTCATTTGAAATGATCATTATGCATGATTTGTTTATTTATGCATTATAGAGGTAGTGTTGGCTCATTGATTTAGCTACACTCCCCCTATGTCTATGCGTACATCTAGAATCCAAATAAGAGTCTAGTAAGGGTGTGTATGCAAGATTTTCAATCAACTAAAATTGCTTGCACATACGATGTTGAGCTCACTCCTCAATTGCTTGAATCTCTTCACATCTAGAGGCTTGGTAAGGATGTCGGAAATTGGATCTTCAGTGTTGACATAAGAAAGTGAGATATCACCATTGGCCACATGATCCCGAATAAAATAATACCGAATCTCAATATGCTTGGTCTTGCCATGAAGTACCTGATTGTGACCAATCTTTATAACACTATCATTGTCACATAAAAGAGGCAGTGTCTTAATCTTAGTTCCAAAATCCTTAAGACATTGCCTCATCCATAGGAGTTGAGAGCAACAACTTGCGGCAGAAATATACTCCGCTTCCGTGGAGGAGGTGGCAATGCAATTTTGCTTGTTGGAAGACCAACACACAAGGGACCTACCAAGGAATTGGCAAGCACCCGAAGTTGATTTTCTATCCACTTTGTCACCTCCCCAATCCGCATCCGAATATCCCACAAGATCAAAAGTTGTGTTTGATGGATACCAAAGACCATGTGTGGGAGTGTCAACCAAGTACCTAAGTATCCTCTTGACCGCAATCATATGGATTTCCTTGGGATTAGATTGAAATCTTGCACAAAAACCCACACTAAACATAATGTCCGATCTAGATGCACAAAGATAAAGCAAAGATCCAATGATGGATCGATAAAGTTTGGGGTCTACTGGTATACCTTCGTGATCCATAGAAAGATTCGCGGTTGTTGGCATTGGATAAGGTAATGGTTTGGCATTGTTCATATCAAATTTCTTGAGCATGTCTTGAATATATTTGGCTTGAGAAATAAAAGTCCCTTCATGATATTGCTTGATCTCAAAACCTAGAAAGAACTTTAATTCTCCCATCATAGACATCTCAAATTCACTTGTCATTAGTTTGGCAAATTGATCTACAAAACTCACGTTAGAGGATCCAAATATAATATCATCAACATATAATTGACATACGAAGAAATGTCCATCTACGCTTTTGGTAAAGAGAGTGGGATCAATTACCCCAAGTACGAAACCACGATCCACTAAGAACTCCTTTAAATGATCATACCAAGCACGTGGGGCTTGTTTGAGGCCATACAAAGCCTTATGGAGGAAGTAGACATGGTTAGGATACTTGGGATCCTCGAACCCCGGAGGTTGTTTAACATATACCATTTCATTTAGAGGACCATTTAGAAAAGCACTTTTAACATCCATTTGATGCAAGATGAAGTTATGACTAGTGGCAAATGCAAGTAATATACAAATGGATTCAAGCCTAGCTACGGGAGCGAAAGTTTCACCGTAGTCAAGTCCTTCGACTTGAGAGTAGCCTTGAGCAACCAATCGAGCCTTGTAGCGAATCACTTGCCCATGAGAATCTTGCTTGTTTTTGAACACCCATTTAGTTCCAAGGATATGTTGATCCTTGGGTCTTTCCACTAGTGACCATACTTTGTTTCTCTCAAAATTATGGAGCTCTTCATGCATAGCTTGAACCCAATCTTCATCTTCAAGAGTAGCATACACTTTGATAGGTTCAACATGAGAGACATATGAGTGAATACCACAAAACTTGAGTACTTTTCCACGAGTGGAGACACTTCTCTGCAAGACACCAATGATATTCTTTTGGTATAGTGACTTTTGTTGCAATCTTGATGCTTGACTAGACATGATACCAACTAGTGCATCATCAGGATTTTCATTGGGGGGGAATATCCTCATAATTTCCTTCGTCAAGACCGTTGTCCATTCGTATTGGAGTTCTAGGTGACGAATCACCAAGACTATTTCCACCATTATCATTGAGTGGACCTTGATCACTTTCTTGATGGGTGGTATCCACATGAAGGTCTTCTTCTTGTTCTTGGTCTACCATTTGATTGGTGGTTGATGTAGAGGGCTCCACTTGCGTAGAGCTAGTTCCATCCTCATTTGCCACAAGGTGTCCCTCAATGGGTATAAGTGGACCTACACCCATTCTTCCTATGGCTATGGAGGACGGTTCATCACAATCAATTTTATCCACTTGGGAGCCATTATCCTCATGAAATTCCACATTCATAGATTCTTCAACACACCCGGTGGATATGTCATAGAGTCTATAAGTGTGGGAGTTCGTGGCGTAACCAACAAAAATGCCTTCAAAAGTTCTAGAATCAAACTTAGACAATCTAGTTCCCTTTATGTAGACTTGGCATTTGCACCCAAAAACTCGAAGATATTTGAGGTTGGGTTTGTTACCGGTTAGGAGCTCATATGGAGTCATGACAATCATCGGATGAAGGAAGAGTCGGTTAGATAAATGACAAGCGGTGTTGATGGCTTCGGCCCAAAAGTTATATGGGGATTTGAACTCGGCCATCATAGTTCTTGCCATATCAATAAGTGTGCGATTCATCCTCTCCGCTACACCATTTTGTTGAGGGGTGTACGCGGCGGAATATTGATGTCTTATCCCCTCTTCACTCAAGAATTCATCCATGGTGTAGTTCTTGAACTCGGACCCATTGTCACTCCTAATATACAAGATCTTGGTGTCATATTGGCGTTGAAGTTCGGTGGCCCAAGTTATGAATCTTTCTTGAGTCTCACTCTTCTTCTTGATATAGAAAACCCAAGTGTATCTTGTATAATCGTCAACAATCACCAAGCAATACTTTTTGCCTCCAAGACTATCATATGTGGGAGGACCAAATAGGTCCATGTGAATGCGCTCAAAGGGTCTTGTTGTGGCGATGATTGATGTATTAGGGTGATTCTTCTCATGCATCTTTCCGGCAATACAACAGCTACAAGGACGATCTTTGGAAAAATTCACACTTGTTAGTCCTACCACATGCTCACCCTTCACAAGAGTTTGTAGATTTCTCATACCGACGTGGCCTAGGCGACGATGCCAAAGCCACCCCACGTCGGATTTAGCGATTAGAGATGTGGCGATATGTGTAGTTTCTTTCGAGAAACCCACAATGTACATACCGTTTTCCACAAATCCAACAAAGGCTACTTTAAGAGAAATAGTGTGAAGGACAAGCACATGGTGACGCCCAAATACACATGTAAAATTGCACTCACAAAGTTGCAAGACGGAAAGAAGATTATAGCCAAGGGGCTCAACAAGGAGGACTGTCTCAATGGATGAATCCGGAGAAATGACCACCTTGCCATGTCCCAATACCTTAAGTTGTGAGCGATCGCCAATAGTTACATGAGCAAATTTGAGAAGTTGGAGCTTCAAATCTTCTAATACTTCTTTGCTTCCGGTCATGTGTGCGGAACAACCACTATCAATCATCCATGATGTTCCACCGGAAATACAACCCTACAATGAATCAACTTCTTGTCTTAGGTACCCATTTTTGGATGGGTCCTTTTTTGTTAGTCACACGGGTCTTGGGAACCCAAATAGCATGCTTGTAATCATCACCATATGAGGTGCCCATATACTTTGCATAAACATGACCATTAATAGATTTAAGAAGCACATAAGATGGGTTATACTTTCCCGCAAAGTTGTTGTGAGTAGTAGTGTTCCTAGGAACAATACCTTTAGCAATAATATCAAACTCATCTTCATCATTAGCCAACTCCCCCTCCTTCACAAAAACAATAGAGTTAGTGGAGGGAGTTGAATTCTTCTTGTAAGACACCTTGGTTGTGGAACCAAAACCAAGGCCTTCTTTGCCAATAACTCTCTTATGATTACTCAAAAGATCATTAAGGTTCTTTTTCCCTTGGATGCATGTGGCAAGACCTTTGTTGAGTTGTGCCTTCAACCTATTGTTCTCCTCAATGAGAGTTGCCTTGACACACAAAGGGTTAGTAACACAAGAGTTTTCATTCACAACTTTTACTCCTTTTAAGGTTTTGAGCTCATTTGAGATTGTTCGATGATCAATTTTAAGCTTATCAAAATCCTTAATGAGTTCATTATAACCTTGGTTAGTTGCATCATTTAAAGCCATGAATTATGTTACCTTAGCAAAAGCATGTTGACAATAAAGTTTTACTTTAGCTATGTCAATTGCAAAGGTTTCCTCTATGCTTTCTCTAAAGCAATGTGATTCATCTAGAGCTTTCTCAAGCTCCTCAATTTTACTAGCATCATCACGATCAAACTTTTCAAGTAACATTATTCTCTCCTGATGTTCATCAATGAGGCCATGTGCCTCACTTAATTGATCCATGAGAGAGACAAAGATAGATTTAGTTTCTCCTTCTAGTTTTTTCACAAAGTTTACCAAAGGGTCTTCCTCGACACAATTTAGTAGAGAAGGAATAGAGGAGTTTGCAAGTTTGAGTGTAGGAGTCACCTTTGGGGATATACCCTTGTCCATGAATCATTTGTGACTCGAAGGGCCGTTGTTGTCATTTGGGTTGGAGAAGAGAGAGCTAAAATTAGGAGGTATGACGCCCCTAGCCATGGCCGCCATATCTACTTGTTCGCCTTCACCGTCACTCTCTTCACCACCGGATGTGTACTCGACTTCTTTAGTAATCAATGCCCTAGGAGGGCCTCTCTTGATGAAGTTCTTGGACTTGGGAATGAAGGTGGATTTCTTGATGAGTCTTCCTCCATTCTCAATTCTACTCTTGAAGGGACACTCGGCAACGAAGTTCTCGGAATCTCCAGAATTGAAGCAAGTTCTTGCTTTATTCATGCTTGAGACTTCCTTCCCTTTATTCTTGGTGGCATTGGATCTAAAGTCTCCTTTCTTCCACCACTTGTGTTGAGCAAGGGCTAAGCATTCTTCATGTGATGTCTTCATCTCTTTCTTGGAGACCTCATGAGTGGATGCACCATCATCACTTGAGTCATTATCTTCATGGGAAAAGACCTTGGCCTTAAAGGCAAGAGAGGGTTTCTTCATTCCATTTACACGGGCCATGACATCATCGGAAGTTTTCTTCATGACCTTAAGAGTGATAAAGAGACCCAAGACATCATTGGGGGATAGGTCCAAGTAGTCGGCCCTTGCTTGTATATTCATCACCATGTTTTCATTGTATGGCATCAAGGTGAGTAGAAATTTCTCCTTGACCCAATTCTCCGTACAATCCATGAATCCACAATCTCTCATATCATTTACAAGAGCCTTGAGTCTTCTAAACATGTCTTCTATGTTCTCTCCATCACTCAAGTGAAAGTGTTCAACTTTTCTTTGAATGATTGACTTCTTGGATCTTTGGAGGTTGACGTTTCCGTCAAACATATCAACAAGACCTTCATAAGCTTTCTTTGCACTTGTGAAGGACCGGATGTGCTCAACTCCTTCCTTTTCCATTGCCCTCTCCAACATGTGCAAAGCATGAGCGTTGAGTTTCTCATCTATGATGTCACTTGAGCTTAGATTTGCGGGATCCTTTGGCTCGTATCCTCTTTCAACAATTCTCCACATTTGCATTGAATAGTTGCACATGTAAGACTTCATGGAAGCTTTCCAATTAGTAAAACGATGCCGATCCACCAAAGGAGGTGGACCAAGATGATTAACATGTGGATGTTGAACGTTAGGAGCATTGTTATAAGCAAAGCCAAAATAATTTCCACCACTACCATTTAAAGGTGAACCACTAGCATTTAAAGGTGAAGATGTTGTGGTTCCTTCCTTAGTTCGCATGGGGTTTCCTTGTTCATCTAAGATAATCTTTTCACTAGATTGTCTAGATGGGGATGTCAATTCTTTTATTAGTCCCACCATCTTTTTCTCGGAACTATCAATCATAGCTTGGATTAGCTTTTAAATCCCATCCATGGTGACGGGATCATCGGCCATCCTTACCTCCTCTTTAGGCGGTAAAGCCCTATATAAAGAGACGAGGCTCTGATACCAATTGAAGGATCGAGAGGTTAACTAGAGGGGGGGATAAATAGGTTAACTACAAATTTTAACTTCTTTTTCAAGTTAACAAGGTAATGCTCAAATATAGATTATCTAGATTATGCAACTAGGTGAACAATCCTATATGTTGATCAAGTACAACTAGCACAAGATGATTATATGACTAAGCTAGTAGTAACTAGTAAAGGTAAGTTGAGGAATAACCGAACATAATGATGCGGAGATTTATCCCGAAGTTCACTTCCCAATGGAAGCTAATCTCCGTTGGAGCGGTGCGGTGCCACCAAAGTGGAACACTGAGTAGGCCTCAAATGCCACACCATATCTCCTTCGAGTCCTTCCACCGATGTGGATAGGCTCGAATCACTATGTTGCTGTTGAGGTTGACAATTAGAACCTTTACAAGGATGAGGCACACTCCACAAGATTGGAGGGTCCTCACCAAATCCCGAGAGCCACCAAGACTCCGAGAAGCAAGATCCACGAGCACAAGAGCACCGGGGATATCAACAAGGCTCCGAGCTCCGATGAGCTAAGAGCAACAAGATTCCTAGCTCCAATGAACTAAGAATGACAAGATCCCTAAGGGATGAGTGGGTGGATTTCTAATCGACTTGGTGGAGTTGTAGATCGGGGGTGTCTCCTTCAAATCCCAAAATATCACGAGCTTTGGTTGGGGATTTGAGGAGTGCTTGTTCTTGAGCTTGAGCTTGGTCAATTAATGGTGGTGAGAGAGAGAGAGAGTGGGATTGACAACTCCAAAAGGTAGGGGAAGGACCCCTTTTATACCGGGGCGAAATACGGACGTTGGGGGGGTATTTCTCACTTGGCAGCGCCCCCCCCCGACCTTGAGCAGCCAGGGTTGGGTGCAAACCCAACCCGGCCTGGGGCCAGCGTGGAGCCAGAGGGGAGGCCGGCGTGGGTGCAGCAGGGGTGGCCCGGCCTGGCAGCCCGGCCAGGCCGGCGTGGAGGCGATGGGGAGGCCGGGTACCTGCCCAAGCCGCCCGGCGTGGGGAGCAGGGCGAGGCCGGGCACCCACCCGAGCCTCCCGGCCTGGGGCCGGCCTGGGGCGAGGCGAGGCCGGCTGGATGCCAAGACTCGGCCTAGGGACTGGCCAGGCCGGCCAGGGAGGCCGGCGCCACCATTTTCTCCTCTTTTCTTCTTCTTTCTTCCCCTTTCTTTCCGTAATCTTCTCTTCATTTTTGTTGCACATTGTATGAGGTCTACGAGGATATATTTTCTGAGTACACTTAGGGAACACGTTAGTCCATCTATATGTTGTGATCAAACACTCAAAATAGGATTTAGGAGCTATGTTCTTTCAGAGTCTTCACCTTCTCACTCTATGCACCATCTTGAGAGCATGGCTGTCATTCTTAGTGTGATGTGCTTGTCCCAGAACACAGTTGATTGTGGTATAAATTTGATGCTTGTATCTTTGATATCTTGATTTCTAGTCTTCATTTGAACTTCAGAGGTGCCCTAGCATTTATGTTTTTCTCCACTATTAAGGGCAAGCGAGTACACTTTATCATACCCTATTATGAGCATTACAATCCTGCAGATTGATATACTTTATGTTATTTATTATTAGTTTTTTGGTATCTCTTAATAGTTTACATAGCTGCTAGGTGACTTTTATCTCACATACATCTTATTATTAATTGCCTAAGCACATGATCATATAGTGGATATATTTACATCATATGAAACAAATGTGTTCTTAAAAGTTCTTTTATCGCACTCAGTTGTCACTGAATTGCTTGAGGACAAGCAATAAGATAAGCTTGGGGGAGTTGATACGTCCAAAACATATCTCCTTTTCCAAACACTTTTGTTATTATTTGCCTCTAAACTTGTTAGTTTTGGATCCAACTAACACGGACTAACGCATAGTGCCTAGTATTCGTTGTTAGTCTTATATACCATCGTTGCAACTTGTTATTCTTAATGCTTGTCACTTTGGGCCCGAATGCCATGATCTCAGATCTGAACATGTTATTATTTCATGAGAATAATTATGTTTCCTGATCATACCTGCAAGTTGTTTACACGCATTGTTGTTTGGAACCCGAGGCCCCAAAGTGACAAAAATTGGGAAAACCGGAGGGGATGGTTGTGATGTGAGGATCACATCTGTTCGCAGAACGTTAATGCTCTACTGTGGGAGCACCTTAATTACCAGTAGTTTCCCTAGAGGCCCCGCTGCCATGGGCTGGTAGGACAAAATATGTTGTGCAAGTTTCTCATTGCGAGCACGTACGACTATATTGGAACACATCCTTATGGTTTTCCTATAACTTGGATGCTTTATTATTATTATCAGCAATGCTCATGTTATTATTATTATATGAACTATCTTATCCATGCAATGCCCATTCATCCACCCTTTATGCCTACGGTATTTTCATCCTGCTCTTTTCACGATTGCTACTATTGTTACTATTTTATTCCTGTTGTTACTTTACTATTGTTGCTGCTATAAAACTGTTAGCACTGATAAATTGTTGCGACCAAGTCTACTTTCAGGTGCAGCTGACTTGACAATTCAGTTGTTAAGGCTAATAAATATTCTTTGGCTCCCCCTGTGTCGAATCAATAAATTTGGGTTTTACTTCCCTCGAAGATTGTTGCGATCCCCTATACTTGTGGGATATCAAGACTATTTTTGGCGCCGTTGCCGGGGAGCCTAGCTTTATTTATTTGCTCACTTGAACGTGATATTGTTCGCTGCAAGCCTTTCAAGATGGGTAAGACTTGTGAGGTAAAAGTTCCCATATTAGCATCCACTACAAGGAGAGGTACAACTTTGAACACCTATGTTGCTCTTGATTCACCATCTGTTATGAGTAAGCTTCTTACACCACCACATGCTACACACACTGTTAATTCTGCTGAGTCTGAAAATGTTTCTCATACTTTCTATGATGCTTCTATTGTTCTTGGTGATATTGGTTCACTAGGTGGTTTCCTAGATGCTACTATTGCTAAATCCAAATGAATTGAAAATGCTGAAATTCCTGTTGAAAATATTTGTACACCTCTTAATTCACCTGAGTTTATTGATGATCTCGAGAAACCTACATTGAACTTAATGATGACTTTATTGAAGAAGCTCGGGCTACTACTGGTGCAAGTGCTCTTAAGAGTCTTGTTGCAGGACATGTTGTTATATATAAATCTTCTCATGATGATAAATTTGCTATGTCTCCCATACACATTAGAGACAAGGATTATGATTTTGTTGAAGGGAATATGCCCGAGAGGCAATAATAAAATGGTTATTATCTTATTCCTTGTTTATGATGAATTATTATGTAGCGTTCCCACATTTAAGTAATGTAAGGACACCTGTGTTATTGTGCTAGTCCCTGGATCAAATGCTAGCACCACAGTACAAAATGAAATATCATGCAAATGCATCAAATTCTAACATCGCACGATCCAGTCTTTACAAAATAGTATTACAGCTTGCATAGTCTTAGAAGACTAGCAGAAAACAGAACTACAGCGAAAAACATAGTACAACATTGAGCCCATCTTCTTCATGTGCCACAGGCAAAAACATGTTGGCGATAGACTCGAGATCCTGAACGAAACCTCACTCGTCTTCAAATACATCTGCAATATGGAATATGCAGCCACAAGGGAGTCAATACAATTTAATGTATTGGCAAGTAACACTATGGTGGATTGATGCATGTAAAATGCATAGATGAATTTTGCATATTTTCACATGGTTTTCTATTACATATTGCATCATATAAGGGTATAATTCAATGTTTTATAGTATTTTGGGGTTAAATTACAAAGTCCCCCAACTTTTATGGAATTAACCCTGCCTGTCAGAAACCCCGTTTTCTATATTTTTGACCTTTTAGGGGGCAAACTTCCGCGAAATCACCTGAAAATATGCGGGGGTCATTTTCTTGGAAGGAGAAGACTTGCGGGCGAAGGATCCACGAGAATTGGGCAAGGAGGCCCAAAAGAGGACCCTCCACGCGGCCAGATGCCTTGGCCGCGTGAGAGGCCCCCTTTTGACCCCTGTGGCCCCAATTCCTTCCATCTTCGACTTACCGACTCCGTCTTGACCTAAAACTGACTATAAAAAGGGTCCCCCGTACCCTTACGAAGAGGAGAGCCACCGAAATACCGAAACACCGAAACAGAGACCTGGAGTTCCAGATTGGAGGGGAAAAACTCCGGCGGGGTGCCGCCGGTGTGATCTCCTACCCCTCCAACGTCATCTCCATCGACATCTCCATGAAGAGGGAGTAGTCCACCCCAGGGCTATGGGTTTGTGGAAGTAGCACTTGTATCTCTCTCTCTATGTGCTTCACTAATTAGATCCGTATGAGCTGCCTCACATGATTACGGGCACCGTTGTAATTCCTATGTGGTGGATCTTTTCTATGAGTTATTGAATCTGAGATTGCAATTGTTTCTCTTGAGTTATTTGAGTAGATGTATCTTATGTACCCCGTTCTTATTTGCTAGCTTTGATCAATCTAGTTCTTGAGAGCGTGTGTGGGGTGATGGGTGCATTAGTTGGAGTAACGGGGGGTGGCTAGTGTTGTGAAAGTGACAGAACTTCAGCGATCCACTTAGGTTTTGTTAAACCTTTCTTAGTTACCTCACTAGGGATAAAAAGGAGTACCTTGTTACCGGGGATTTGAAGTGACACTAATCAATCTCCATGACTAGATCTAGCAAGTTCTTACTTCAACTTCATGTCACATTGCTTAAAGCTATACTATGGTTTTTCCTTAATTATCGAGGTGTTATGATTTATTTCGCATCTTGGTGGAGTATAAGAGGGGTCAATATGACCGTAGAGATCTCTATGCTAGGACGTGATGCCCATATGAAAGTACTCAATGTTAAACATGTTACTGTAATCTCACATGTAATTCTTTATGTCCACCGTATACCACTTTATTTGAGAGAATGCAAGTGTGAAACCATGAACCCTGGTCCTATTTTAAATATAAGAAAACACTCTAGTTACTTTGCTGCAATTTACTTTACTTGCACTTTACTTTACTTGCATCTCCAATTCGAATTTAAATTATCTCCATCACCACTTGCATCACAAAAATACAAAAACAATCAATTGCATATTTATTTTCTCATTTACATTTAGCAGTAGATTTAATTATTGCACATTTACTTTCAGTTTTGCATTGCAATTTAGAAGTCTCACACCTTGTGCTTGACAACCACTTGGTGAGGTTGAGGGCACAAAATTCTCTACTTGTTTGCAGGATCCTGGAGGAAGCTTGGAAGACAACTGCTGAAATACTGGCTCCCCAAGAGTTCGATATAAATCCTTGAGTCACCCTCGTGGGGAAGAAGGCTTGCCACTAGCTACACACTCTGCACTTGGAGTCTCAACCTAGCCATCATGGATATAAATGGCAAGACTAATACTACATGCATATTTGGCTGAGTGGAGTTTTGGCTAAGTTCGCATAAAGCCAGTTTTGTCCTATATTTGATAAATCATTGAAAAAACTTTGAAAACCAACATGGGTAGACACACCATGTAGTTTGGTAAAGGCATCATGGGTATACACACCATGAAGTTTGAAAATCATCATGGGTAGACACACCATGAGTTTGAAAAGGTAGCACAGAGGGGTAGACACACCATGTGCTCTAGGAAAAGGTTTCTACCATGTTTTAATTCATTCAGAAAAGATGAGGAGATCCTTCTATCCATCATTGTCCAGCTGCTCGAATCCGTCCATTACCGGGAACACGGCTATGATCATAATTTCTAACTTTGCAGAGGTTGTGCACTTTCACCCTTTGTCTTCAATTAGCCCAAATATCCTATACACGCGGAGTGCATCATGGAAAGGAGAGAATTGAGACGAGATCTTTCAGAAGCAAGAATTCAACCCATCCAGCAAGACCCGTTCCACCTATAGTTCTGCTACATCTTCATGTCAAGCAAGGGCTGAACTCTCACAACTTAGTTGATCAAGACAGAGCCCGTATGTCAAAGGGCTGCACGGGAAGCTACTAAACTTAGAGGGACTTAGGAATCTCTTTGTTCCTGGGTGGCAAACCACAAGTGTACCCTCAGGCGACAACCACCACATCCATGGCACTGGGAGTGACCCAGGTGACAACCACCATGGACATGGCCGTCAGTAGCCACTCAACATAATCCAAGCAATTACCAATCCACCCAGGTGTTTCATTGAGTGTTATACTTAGAATTTTTTCACAACATTAAGTAAAACAAATTTGTAGCAAGGCTAAGCATCTACTAAGTACTAAGTATCCATAATAACAAGTCTAAGGGATTTCTACACACTACTTGGGATTTTGCATAGCATAATAATAACTTAGTAAAAATTCCTTATCATGCATACTACTCAAAAACACTAGTAATGCATAGTAAAAAAATATGGGAGATTTGATGGTGTGTTACTTGCCTTGTTGAAGTTGGTGAAGATATCACACTCTCTTCACAAAAGATCGTTTCTCTCCGTATAATCTATTCATTGAAAACACAATAACAAAATAAACAAGCATCCTAGCAATCAAACACTTAAGTGGAGAAAGCAAACAGAGAAAATAACATAACAAAGGAGTTAGACCAAGTTGGCTAGGACAAGGTTCAACTAATTTCATAACAAAGGATATAACAAGTTAAAGTCTTGGTCTTTTCCATTTGGGTCAAGGGCTGGACAAAAACAACTTGTTATTCTTCAACTTGTGTGGATGGCTCCAAGTCTTCACATGCTTGTCTTCTTGAAGATTATCTTCATGCTTCTATTGTAGTATTTTCCTTGGATGGATTTCTTCTCTTGATCTTGATAGATTTCTTCATGTCTTTCACTTCACTAATTTGGTTTGGGTATGGTATGGGCACAAAATACCACTAAGTCAAGAGAGAGAAAATAGGAAGAAAGATAGAAAGAGAGGGAGATGTTTTCTTCTGGATTTCTTCACACTTGTACTTCCTTGAGTTGCTTCTAGTTGCTGTGGAGTCTAAGTCTTCTCTTCAAAACTTCTTCATTGATCTTCCTTGTAGCTCTTCATGTTGCCACCAAGTTGAAGATGGAGTTCCTTCTTGTGGTTGAGTCTTGTCTTCCATTTTGCTAACTTGATGGATTCTTGAAGCAAGAATAGGGGAATGGAGAAGTAGATAGAAAACTATGGTACTAGTGTTTGAGGTTCACTAATATGGTTTACATATACTAGGGACTTGGTCTTGGCTCCAAAAATGGCCACAACAAACAATGGTAGAAAGAATATAAACAAAATCTAAGGCATGATAAACTAGTGGTTCACTATGATGGATTTTTTTGTCCAAAATACATGGTAATGGTTCAAGGTTGTCCAAAAGTCTTAGGTACTGATTTCTCTGGTTCAAGGTTACCAAAAGGAGAAATTTTGCTTAAGAGAACATATTCTAATTACTTATAGAATTAAATCTATGTCAAAAATACTAAATAGACAACTTAATTATAATTTCAATTTTAATTTGGTCAAAAATTATTTTGGGACAGAGGGTGTGAAAATACTCATACTAAGGTTTCCAAATATATTTTATTTTCAATTTTTTGATTTGTAGAATTTGAATTATGTCAAAATTCATCAAACACACATATTTGAATTTGAACTAATTTAAGTTTGTCAAATTTTAATTTGAACAGTTATGAAAGATTCTACATGTTGTGATGATTCCAAAAAGTCCAATTTTTCCAAATTTTGCCTTATGGTTAAAAAGTTATGAGGTTTCAAAGTTTCAGGGGCTTTTCTGCAAACTGACATTCTAATTTTATTCGAAAACAAATCTAGAGGCTGACTGGGCTCGGTTTGTCTATTCACCGCGCGGTGCGGCAGATAAGTGGTGGGCCAGGTCCGGTTACACGTTGCGTCGGGCGACAGATAGATTACTGAACGCGCGCTGACGAGCCAGACACGAGGCGTGACGTCAATGGACGGTACCGGTTCAGTAAGTGATTTAACAGGGACCGCGGGATCTAGATCTAAAGGACAGGGATCAAATGGATCTCACCTCGCTGGTGGGTCTGCCGGAAAATGGCACCACGGTGGCCGGCGGCGCAGCGCTGGACGGAGATGGCGCTCCGTTGGACGTCTTGCTGAACGGTGATTATGACCCGACTCAGGAGACCACACGGAAGAAGATGGTGACGGTGGCGCACTTCTTCGCTTCCGATAACGACGCCGGTGAGTGGCCGGAGATACGTGGGCGCCGATGACCTTCGGGTCTTGCACGACGGTGGTGTTCCAGTGGCTCCCTAGGCACAGGAGGGGCACGGCGAGCAGCGTGGAGTCACTACGAAGACGAAGGCATGGCCGGGGATGCTCTGCGCTTCCGATATCGGCGACAACGGGTGACCGGAGATGGTTCGGGCGCCGGTACTCCTCCGGTGTGCTCGAACTTGATGATTCCCTGCGGGGAAATTTTGAAAGGATGCATCAAAAGATGCGCACGACTAAGGTAAATGAGGGGTAAACAAAAGGGGGTGGATCAACCTTCGGTGTCGGTCGAAATCGAGGAAGAACGACGGCGGGTACAGTGCACTCCGACGAGGAATTTTGGGGGCCTGAGGGCGTGAAACAGAAGGGGAAAGAGGGGTATTGAAGAGGGAAGGGAGGGTTTCTAATAGGTGTGCTCGGTGGAGGAAATAATTGCATTAAACACGGGATTTATTCCGAATCAAAACGGGAGTTTCGGCCGTTTCTTCCCAGTAACGCGAGGAAGAAGACATGATGTCACTGCTGACGTCATCACTCATTTTTTTATTTTCCAGTTTTCTTATTTCTTTAATAACTTCTGTTTTAATAAACAAAATAATCTCAAACCAGTTGCATTTGATTCATAAAATTCAACCATTTCTGATTATAATATTTTTGTAACTTTTCATCACATTTGAAATTTCATTTTTTGCAATTATAAATAAAACATTAATAGTACTTAATGTCATTTTAATAATTAGAAAATAATAAACTGATGTTATTGTCTAGATAAATTTGAGAGACATTATAATGTGATATATAATTTCTGAAAGTCATTTCACATCATTTTTATATTTTATTTTATTAAGATATGAGGGGTTTACTAATAGCAATTAATGCCATTTTTTAAATAGAAAATTAAATAAATATAAAAGTGTCTTAATAAAATTTGGGGAAAATCCCACAAGTCATAATATTGTTTTCTAAGTCTTATTTTATGTTATTTACAAAGAAAAGCATTTTATGAATAGCACTTTATGTTTAAAATTTGGAATAACATTTGCATATCAATATAAATAATTGTTATTCTCATAAAATAATATTGAGGCATAAAAATTATTAGAGGTAATAATTATCTGGTTTCGAAAGCTATAAAACATTTTCAAAGTAATAGTTGATTTGAAACCATGCGATAAAATAAGGTTTTCTAAGAGAAAACAATTTCTTTGATTAATGAATATTTCTTTTTGAATGGGCTTTTAGGGTTTATGGAATAGAGGTATAATGGATTCTTAATTTCAATTTTCATTGAGTTATGTATTGTTTCCTTTTGTTTTTTGCATCTTATTTGGTTTTTGGTGACTTGCATAACATGAAAACAAAAAGTTTCAATTTTTGTGATTTTTGAGTTTTCCAAAAATCAGGGATGTTACAGACTACCACCCTTAAAAGAAATCTTGTCCCGAGATTTGGGAAGGCTAGAAAGAAAGATTGGGTAACTGGGTTCCAGAACAACTAGGTGGGCTACCACCCTTAAAAGAACTTTTGTGGGTAGTCTATTTTTATTAGATTGAAGTGTAAATTTATTTGAGATTGGCTTGAGTAGAAATTTCCTTCATGGTAGAGTTATAGACCAACATAGATCTTTTGAACTACCTTTGACACTGAGGGGTCACTCTTTGGGTCAATCAAATGTCTTTAGGTCATTCTAAACTTGATCTTTTGGTGTCCTTGGAAAAATTCCATCTTATTGTTTCCATCCTTGAAGGCAAACACCATGCTACTTCAAATGGAACTCTCATGGTAGGAAAAATCTTCCCTTTGTTTGATACCTCCAAGGTTGGCTTCATCCTCACCGAAAATAATACGTTTTCAGCAACACTTACATAGGGTCATTATTGTATTCTACCATTCTATGGTTCTGGTTTAACATCGTCGTCTCTCTAATAGGTATTTCACTCAGATTTACCATTCCTAATAACAAAAGTGAATAATGTAAGTAGTCATCATGGGGGCCAATCCATGTTGCACTCAATCTTGACCTTGTACTTGGATTGATGAATCTTTTTTTTAATAACACTAGGTCACCTCACTTTTCTAACAAGTTTCCAATCTGTAGGATAAACTTGAGCTAAACTATCATTTCTCAACTATTGGGTTGTGTAAAACTCTTATGTAACACAAACTGGATAGTTGTGTTTCTTCATTGCTTCTTCTCTTGGTGTAGTTGGCTCTGAAATCTTCATAGCTCATGAAACTTGGGGTTAACTTGTTGATTTTCTTGTTGCTCCTTATGATGTAGTTGGCATTGATCATGGACGTGATTGTTCCTTCACACAAAAGGATCTTGAAAATATGTGACATTCCTCAATTGTATGGCTTGTGTCTCTATAAAGAACTAGTCATGACATTCTTGGGTGAAATGTTTCTTGTTGCACTTCATATGGTAGCCCAATATGGTTGGTAAATGGGCATGTGTTTTTGTTTGGTTTAGCATGAAAGAGTAGAGATTAGAAAGAGACTAAAGAAATTCCTACCCCAACACAGCAGATCAAGAAAAGTCATCTTGCAAACAACACATAAAAAATACATTCATCACACCAAACAATATAGTTTTAGAAAACATCTAGTATTGCCATACCACACTCATTGGTATGATCATTACACTAACACGTTAACATTGTTCTAACAAAGTAACTAGATTGGTGGTCTCATCTATATCTTCTTGAGTTCTTCAAATCCTTCTCTCAATGTCTTGAGGTGTTCTTGAATGTTGTGAAGTCTGGGTATACTCCCAAGTTGCTTCAATTGTCTTGGGTGTAGGTCTTCATGTGGTGAAAATACTACTTGCACTTATTGGTACGGTCATCAACATTCATGTCTTGATGGTATTGAGGAGGTAGGTCATCTAGAAAATTTTGAAGGTGAATAATAGATGAGATGATATGAGAAGAATTAAGATGGTTGTTTTGTTTCTAGAAAATTTGAACATAGAAAGTTTTCAATCCTAGGGTGATCAAGGGGTTATTAACAACTTGTTGCAAATTGGATATTCACTATAGTGAGAGATACTGGCACCCGCTAGCCAATCAGGGAACGGTCTCGTGTCCGTGGACACGTAAAGTTGTCCGGGCCGCTTCATCTCACTATGCCGCTAGGATCCAAAATACTCTAAGGAGATAATAACATGATCAAAATGGCTTCCAAACCTAAGGGTCTCGAATTCTACGGGCAACACAATGCTCTGATACCATTTTGTAGCGTTCCCACATTTAAGTAATGTAAGGACACCTGTGTTATTGTGCTAGTCCCTGGATCAAATGCTAGCACCACAGTACAAAATGAAATATCATGCAAATGCATCAAATTCTATTACATCGCATGATCCAGTCTTTACAAAATAGTATTACAGCTTGCATAGTCTTAGAAGACTAGCAGAAAACAGAACTACAGCGGAAAACATAGTACAACGTTGAGCCCATCTTCTTCATGTGCCACAGGCAAAAACATGCTGGTGATAGACTCGAGATCCTGAACGAAACCTCACTCGTCTTCAAATACATCTGCAATATGGAATATGCAGCCACAAGGGAGTCAATACAATTTAATGTATTGGCAAGTAACACTATGGTGGATATAAATGGCAAGACTAATACTATATGCATATTTGGCTGAGTGGAGTTTTGGCTAAGTTCGCATAAAGCCAGTTTTGTCCTATATTTGATAAATCATTGAAAAATCTTTGAAAACCAACATGGGTAGACACACCATGTAGTTTGGTAAAGGCATCATGGGTAGACACACCATGAAGTTTGAAAATCATCATGGGTAGACACACCATGAGTTTGAAAAGGTAGCACAGAGGGGTAGACACACCATGTGCTCTAGGAAAAGGTTTCTACCATGTTTTAATTCATTCAGAAAAGATGAGGAGATCCTTCTATCCATCATTGTCCAGCTGCTCGAATCCGTCCATTACCGGGAACACGGCTATGATCATAATTTCTAACTTTGCAGAGGTTGTGCACTTTCACCCTTTGTCTTCAATTAGCCCAAATATCCTATACACGCGGAGTGCATCATGGAAAGGAGAGAATTGAGACGAGATCTTTCAGAAGCAAGAATTCAACCCATCCAGCAAGACCCGTTCCACCTATAGTTCTGCTACATCTTCATGTCAAGCAAGGGCTGAACTCTCACAACTTAGTTGATCAAGACAGAGCCCGTATGTCAAAGGGCTGCACGGGAAGCTACTAAACTTAGAGGGACTTAGGAATCTCTTTGTTCCTGGGTGGCAAACCACAAGTGTACCCTCAGGCGACAACCACCACATCCATGGCACTGGGAGTGACCCAGGTGACAACCACCATGGACATGGCCGTCAGTAGCCACTCAACATAATCCAAGCAATTACCAATCCACCCAGGTGTTTCATTGAGTGTTATACTTAGAATTTTTTCACAACATTAAGTAAAACAAATTTGTAGCAAGGCTAAGCATCTACTAAGTACTAAGTATCCATAATAACAAGTCTAAGGGATTGCTACACACTACTTGGGATTTTGCATAGCATAATAATAACTTAGTAAAAATTCCTTATCATGCATACTACTCAAAAACACTAGTAATGCATAGTAAAAAAATATGGGAGATTTGATGGTGTGTTACTTGCCTTGTTGAAGTTGGTGAAGATATCACACTCTCTTCACAAAAGATCGTTTCTCTCCGTATAATCTATTCATTGAAAACACAATAACAAAATAAACAAGCATCCTAGCAATCAAACACTTAAGTGGAGAAAGCAAACAGAGAAAATAACATAACAAAGGAGTTAGACCAAGTTGGCTAGGACAAGGTTCAACTAATTTCATAACAAAGGATATAACAAGTTAAAGTCTTGGTCTTTTCCATTTGGGTCAAGGGCTGGACAAAAACAACTTGTTATTCTTCAACTTGTGTGGATGGCTCCAAGTCTTCACATGCTTGTCTTCTTGAAGATTATCTTCATGCTTCTATTGTAGTATTTTCCTTGGATGGATTTCTTCTCTTGATCTTGATAGATTTCTTCATGTCTTTCACTTCACTAATTTGGTTTGGGTATGGTATGGGCACAAAATACCACTAAGTCAAGAGAGAGAAAATAGGAAGAAAGATAGAAAGAGAGGGAGATGTTTTCTTCTGGATTTCTTCACACTTGTACTTCCTTGAGTTGCTTCTAGTTGCTGTGGAGTCTAAGTCTTCTCTTCAAAACTTCTTCATTGATCTTCCTTGTAGCTCTTCATGTTGCCACCAAGTTGAAGATGGAGTTCCTTCTTGTGGTTGAGTCTTGTCTTCCATTTTGCTAACTTGATGGATTCTTGAAGCAAGAATAGGGGAATGGAGAAGTAGATAGAAAACTATGGTACTAGTGTTTGAGGTTCACTAATATGGTTTACATATACTAGGGACTTGGTCTTGGCTCCAAAAATGGCCACAACAAACAATGGTAGAAAGAATATAAACAAAATCTAAGGCATGATAAACTAGTGGTTCACTATGATGGATTTTTTTGTCCAAAATACATGGTAATGGTTCAAGGTTGTCCAAAAGTCTTAGGTACTGATTTCTCTGGTTCAAGGTTACCAAAAGGAGAAATTTTGCTTAAGAGAACATATTCTAATTACTTATAGAATTAAATCTATGTCAAAAATACTAAATAGACAACTTAATTATAATTTCAATTTTAATTTGGTCAAAAATTATTTTGGGACAGAGGGTGTGAAAATACTCATACTAAGGTTTCCAAATATATTTTATTTTCAATTTTTGGATTTGTAGAATTTGAATTATGTCAAAATTCATCAAACACACATATTTGAATTTGAACTAATTTAAGTTTGTCAAATTTTAATTTGAACAGTTATGAAAGATTCTACATGTTGTGATGATTCCAAAAAGTCCAATTTTTCCAATTTTGCCTTATGGTTAAAAAGTTATGAGGTTTCAAAGTTTCAGGGGCTTTTCTGCAAACTGACATTCTAATTTTATTCGAAAACAAATCCAGATGCTGACTGGGCTCGGTTTGTCTATTCACCGCGCGGTGCGGCAGATAAGTGGTGGGCCAGGTCCGGTTACACGTTGCGTCGGGCGACAGATAGATTACTGAACGCGCGCTGACGAGCCAAACACGAGGCGTGACGTCAATGGACGGTACCGGTTCAGTAAGTGATTTAACAGGGACCGCGGGATCTAGATCTAAAGGACAGGGATCAAATGGATCTCACCTCGCTGGTGGGTCTGCCGGAAAATGGCACCACGGTGGCCGGCGGCGCAGCGCTGGACGGAGATGGCGCTCCGGTGGACGTCTTGCTGAACGGTAAATGAGGGGTAAACAAAAGGGGGTGGATCAACCTTCGGTGTCGGCCGAAATCGAGGAAGAACAACGGCGGGTACAGTGCACTCCGACGAGGAATTTTGGGGGCCTGAGGGCGTGAAACAGAAGGGGAAAGAGGGGTATTGAAGAGGGAAGGGAGGGTTTCTAATAGGTGTGCTCGGTGGAGGAAATAATTGAATTAAACACGGGATTTATGCCGAATCAAAACGGGAGTTCCGGCCGTTTCTTCTCAGTAACGCGAGGAAGAAGACATGATGTCACTGCTGACGTCATCACTCATTTTTTATTTTCCTCTTTTCTTATTTCTTTAATAACTTCTGTTTTAATAAACAAAATAAGCTCAATCCAGTTGCATTTGATTCATAAAATTCAACTCTTTCTGATTATAACATTTTTGTAACTTTTCATCACATTTGAAATTTCATTTTTTGCAATTATAAATAAAACATTAATAGTACTTAATGTCATTTTAATAATTAGAAAAAAATAAACTGATGTTATTGTCTAGATAAATTTGAGAGACATTATAATGTGATATATAATTTTTGAAAGTCATTTCACATCATTTTTATATTTTATTTTATTAAGATATGAGGGGTTTACTAATAGCAATTAATGCCATTTTAAAATAGAAAATTAAATAAATATAAAAGTGTCTTAATAAAATTTGGGGAAAATCCCACAAGTCATAATATTGTTTTCTAAGTCTTATTTTATGTTATTTACAAAGAAAAGCATTTTATGAATAGCACTTTATGTTTAAAATTTGGAATAACATTTGCATATCAATATAAATAATTGTTATTCTCATAAAATAATATTGAGGCATAAAAATTATTAGAGATAATAATTCTCGGGTTTCAAAAGCTATAAAACATTTTCAAAGTAATAGTTGATTTGAAACCATGCTATAAAATAAGGTTTTCTAAGAGAAAACAATTTATTTGATTAATGAATATTTATTTTGAATGGGCTTTTAGGGTTCATGGAATAGAGGTATAATGGATTCTTAATTTCAGTTTTCATTGAGTTATGTATTGTTTCCTTTTGTTTCTTGCATCTTATTTGGTTTTTGGTGACTTGCATAACATGAAAACAAAAAGTTTCAATCTTTTGTGATTTTTTAGTTTTCCAAAAATCAGGGATGTTACAGTTTATTTCTCATGCTAGAATTGTATTAACCGGAAACGTTGATACATGTGTGTTTAATAAACAAACAATGGTTCCTAGTAAAGCCTCTCTTTTAACTAGCTCGTTGATTAGTAGATGATCAAGGTTTCCTGATCATGAACATTGGATGTTGTTAATAACGGGGTCATGTCATTAGAAGAATGATGTGATGAACATATACCCAAAGTGAATATAGCAATGCGATCAAGTCATTAAGTTTACATTGTTATATCAAACACACGAAGTAACTTATTCCTTAGACCATGAGATCATGTCAATCACTTATACCGGAAGGGTGCTTTGATGTCATCAAACGTCACACTGTAACAGGGTAAATATAAAGATGTCGTTAGGTATTCGGAAAGTATTAATTGAGGATTATGGATCAAGAGTGGGATTTGTCCATCCAAAACGACGGAGAGATATACTCTGGGCCCTCTCGGTGATATCACATCGACACCGCTTGCAAGCACGTGATATGATCACAAGAATGTTATATCATGGGAACGAGAAAAAAGTACTTGTCGGTTACGAGATTGAACAAGGTATGGTTGTAACACCTGGGGTGTTCCCCCTAAGTAGAAAATTGGTTGCTTTCCTTTTTCTTTTTGCATCACATGCATCATATGCATTGCATCCTGTTCTCAAAAACCACTCAAAAATCCAAACCAATTTAAACTTTCAAAACATGTCTAAAATTTCCAATTGAAAGTTGCAAACTAAACAACTCAAATTGTTTCTCAATAGTTTGAAGTTGAATTTATTTAAATTGCTTGTTAAATAAAAATTCCTTTTTATCAACACCCTAATGGTAAATTCAAATTCAATTCAAAATCATTCTTACTTGGCATATTCCAGTTGTGGTTTAAAAATTAAATCTTGCAAATATTTAAATTCAATAAGTCTCATAATTGTTTAAGTTTATTGAATAAAATTGTGTAAAAATCAAATCCTTATGAATTCTATTTAAAATTCAAATAGCCATTTTAAATCTTTGGCCATTTCAAATTTTTGGAAATAGTGTTAACATAACTTTAATCTTGCTGTTAGTTGTTTCATTAGAAAATTTATTCATAAAATAAAGAATTAAAACCCTTCTATTTATCTCTCTCTCTCTCTTTCATCTCTTACAAAAAAAACAGAAGGAAGAAAAAAATAAAAAGAGAGGGTGAGCTGTGGGGAGGCAGGCCAGCCCCACGGCCAGCCCACCTGCAACCCACCTAAACCCAGCCTTTCCCCTCTTTTCCACCAGCTCACCAAACCACCCACGGCCCAACCCCACTCTCCCAGCCCACCACCACCTAAGCCCACGTTTCCCCCCTTCTTCTTCCTGTTCGGCAAGCATTGGAGAGGTACACGTCGACAGCAGCGAGGATAGACGGCCACTGCTCCATCCTCCACCTCCTTAAAGCGCCACCCCCTCCTGCAACCCTAGCCCTGCCTCCTCCCATACCGCCGCCGACCCCCTTTCTTCCTCCTTGCTTCCCTCTGTTTCTCTGAACTCACTGCAACCCCGGAGCAGCCCACCGTCGCCGCAACTTCATGGCCGCCCGTGAGCCAACTTGGGAGGTGGAGAAGAACCACCCCACCTCCCTCTTCCTCCTCGACCACAAACACCAGCCGGAGTAGCACAAGATCGTCCACAGCTTCCTCGTTTCCAATACGGGCGCCGACGAAGTTCTTCAAATTCCCGCCGTCGCGGACAACCTCGAGCACCAGCTACCATCTAGGCATCGCCCCGGTGAGCCCTCCTTTCGATTTCACCCCTCTCCCGTTTAGTTTGGTTGTTGTACCTCGTTCCCCTCGAGTTGGAGCTCTGTCCACCATGAACGCCTGGCTGCAGACTGGTTGCTGAAGGTGCTGCTCCTAACCTCGGCCATCTCAACCCGTGTTTGCACACACCACCACCAGCAGCACGCCCAACCACACCCCAGCACCCCTAGCTAACCCTTGCTACACCCTCGAGGTCGCACCAACGCGCAAGGATCGCCAGCAGCCGCAGTAGTTCTTCTCTGAACCTGAAGATGAAAGCCTGCACCTTTGTTTCTGTCTAAAAATTCAGTTAACTCGGCGCATCCCCTCTTATTCAGGCAGCATCGTAGTGTATCACAACACACAATTCACCCCAGTGGCACGGGCCTTCCGCGCGCGCTGCAGGCGAGGGTTCGATCCCCCTCGCTGCAGATTAAAAGCGCCCTATTTTTGCTTCTCTCCCCCTCGCGCACGGGCCCGCCAGTCATTGGCGCTGTGGCCACCCAGATCCGCACCCACGCACACGTGGGCGCCAGCGAGGCCTGGGCCTGCTTGTCAGCGACCCAGTGTCGCTGTGGCTTGGTGCAGCCCCAGTTTTGGGCGCATTTTTCGCAGATTGACCCTGTCCCCACAGTTTTCCTCACGTCCAAGCCCCTGGGAAATCACAGATTGGTCCCTGAAATTCAAACCACCACAAATCCCTCAAATCAAATCCAAATGGAATAAATAAAACATATTTTCCAAACCAAATTTAATTCTCTACCTGTTTAAGTCATTTTTGTTCTGTTTTGAACATTTCAAATTGTTTCAAAATTCAAATTCAAAAATTCATTACAAATTTGATTAAATTCATAACTAATTCAAATTTAATTCAAATGTCACATATGAAATATGTTTTCCATGCCAAATTGAACCACCTTTTCAAATATAAACTTTGTTTCATGTTTTGAATAATTAAAATTGGTTAAATAATTTAAACCTTGTTTAAATCATTTAAAATTGCTAAATTCATAACTTGGTCAAATTAAATTCTTTTTGAACATATAAAATATGTTTTCAAACCAGAAAATTATAAACTTTTCAAATATGAATTTGAATTAATGTTTTGAACAAATAAAAATTCAAATAAATTCATATTTGAATTAAATTCATTTAAATCTTGTTTAAACTTGTTTAATTCATGAGTAATTCATTCTAATTCCTTTTTCAACAAATGAAACATGTATTCCAACTAAAATCTTGTGTTCTTTTCAAATATGAACTTTGTTATCTGTTTTGAACAATTTAAATTGGTGAAAACAACAACTGCTTGTGTAACACCTTTAAGAAGCCAAATTTCATAACTTAACAAATAAAATTCCAAACTTCGTAAATAACATATCAAATTGAATCCCATGTTGTTTTCTCATTGTTTTCCTCATCCATGCATCATTCTAATCAACTTTCACATGATGGTTATTTGTAGATCATTTAATTCCACATTAATTCATGGACTTTTCCATATGCAATCCCAATTGCATATGGGCCCATTTAAACATGTTTATCATGTCAACTAGTTTATCTTGATGCATCTTTAAACTTGTCATGCATCCATATCTTGATCATGCTGGATCTTTTGCCGTAGTAGTAATTGTTGCTTCCGGTGTTTGTTCGAGGTTCGTTGCTTCTTCGCGGATAGGACGTTGAGATGATGTGAGCAACGACAAGTTCTTCGGATGTACCTCTACTTGCTGGATTCCAGGCAAGTATACTCACTTGCTGCCAAATGGCTGCCTTTCATCACTTGTTACCGATTCTTTCCGTTGTTCTTATTCTAGCCCTATGATTCGATGCTTGTGTCTCGATCATATTATATGTTTACCTTGCAGCCATGATATAGCCTTTTCCTTCCACTTCCTATTAACTGTTGTTTGTTTACCCTGTTGGCCCTCGTGTCGTAGTTGCATGCTTAGTGTTGTTTGCGCTCAAGTCTTGTTGTCCGTCTTATCACCTGTTCTAGTTTGATAGTTGGGTTTCAATTCAATCAACAATATGTTAATGTTTTGGGTAATAATAATTTGATGATAAGGCACCGGCAGGAGGCCCGGCGTGGTTTTGAGGCCTGCTAGTGTCGACCCTAATTAGGAAAAGGGTCTTGTCTACTGATCCATGATGAGCGCACTAACCGCATGTGGGAAGCGAGTATGGGCGCCCCCCTCAATTTGATTCGATTCGCATCTCGTCCAAATCGCCTCATTTAGTTCAGGTTTTCCATTTGCCGCATGCATATGTATTTTGCGAACCCAGGCCAGGGTGGAACTTTTGTAGTCGGCATTTAGGGAGACACGTTCTTAGAGTGCTATGAGGGTCCCCTTTTCTTCGTGGGGCTTGATTAGCCGTGCGCTCAATTGCACGGGGTTCTTTGGGCTTGATGCGAAGAAGAGTTGGGTTGTGTTGAGTACCTCGCTTGGTGGGTTTGATCCCCGTCTGGCGGGTTATTCTTACGTGTACGGCCAAATTGGTGCACCCCTGTAGGGTAAATCTTCTCGAGAAGCCGTGTTTTCCGCGGTTATGGATGACTTGGTGAAAGTACTGGATAACAAGTACTCAGAATAACGTACACCTAACTAATGATAATTTGACTAGTAATAGTCTTATTGACACAATAACTTGAACCATCATTAATCCAACAGTGTGAGTTATCCTTGGGTTGCTTCCTTAGTAGGGGGTAACATTGGATGGGTTTGTTTGGGTGGTTAGTACTAGTTGGTTACGATACGCTATCTTATCCCCCTCTTTTAGCCGGATGTTGTATCGAGTCTCTGTAGTTAGTTAGTGCAGCCCGCTGCCGCTTCTTTGCAACAATCTTTTCCTTCCCGTTGAACCCAAAGTATTTGTATCTTGTGATGACTGGTTACGCCGGTATCTTGTGAGTATGGTTTATCCACTTGCCAGTACTTAACCGTACTGACCCACGAATCTTTTTCGTGGCTGCATATTAAATATTGCAGTCAACAGGTTTGAAGTCTGACGATGTTAGCTTGGGAATCCCTCCGGCTTGGCCTGGGCAGGGATTGGACGCTCTCGGTTATCTTCAGGACTCTTAGTCCAATTTGTATCTTGTCCGTAGTCGGACACTATGTTGTTTCTTCCGCTGTTATTTGGATCTTTGTATTGTACCAGTTGTATCCTTGACTCGTTTGAGTCCTCTTGTATATATCTTTTATGTTGTTGTTGTGGATTATTCGTGAACTGTTGTAATGTTATCACAAGTGGCAACCTGGAATCGGTTATTATGTGGATTTTGGCGGGAATGCTGAAATCTGCATAGTGCCCGATCTCGGGGCGTCACAATGGTTGATACCAATGATCGAATCTCGGACAAGTAAAATATCGCGAGACAAAGGGAATAGTTCACGACGTTGATGGTTCACATGATCATGAGAGTCGTCGTTGAATATATGGGAGTCATCACGGATCTCCAGATCCCGCTGTTGATTATTGATCGGAGAGGAGTCTCGATCATGTCTATCTTATTCGCTAACCATAGGGTGACACACTTAAGATGACCGTTTGAGAGGATACGGAATATCGAAGAATATTTTGGGCAGCACCGAAATTGTTTCAGGGAAAATTGAAATAGTTCAAGGGGTTTTCGTCGAATGGTTGTTAATAAAATTATCAAATGATTCGAGGTGCTATAAGAAAATGTTTGTTAATTGAATTAACAAATATAAATAAAGAAATAAAATGTTTTATTTATTTATTAAAGGAAAACCTTTGGATTTTCCAAGTGGGAAATAATGGGAGCATGAGTGGGTGTGAGTGGATCTTCCACTCACATGAAGAGGGAAGAGGTGGGGGCACCACCATGGCTGGCCGCACCCCCTCTTGGGATGCCTCCCCCTCCCCTATAAAAGAGGGCGAGCGCTCCTCTTCTCCACACACTTGTCCCACCTCCCTTCTACTTCACCCGCTGCTCAATTCCATGATCTCCGGCTTGGCGAAGACCTGATCGTGGGATTCTTCACCACCACCACGTCGTCGTGCTGCTGGAGTTCCGAGGGATCCTCTACTTCCGCCTCCCCGCTGGATCGAGGGAACGGAGGTCGTCATAAACCGTACGTGTGACTGATCACAGAGGCACCACCGGATTGCGGTGCACATCTTCTCGCTCTCGGGATCGGTGTGAGTAGGACTACGCCAACAACGAGATTTGATCTCGTAACGCTTTGTGTCTTTGATGGTATGTTCTTCTTAGACTCTCTATATGCCTGTTGCACTTCATCTCGTAGATTAGATCTTGGCCTTTCGGGTGTCTCTCGCGTAGGATTTTTTTCTATGCAACGACCCCTTCAGTCTTCACCTTCTCACTTTTTGCACCTTCTTGAGAGCATGGCTGTCATTCTTCGTATAGTGTGCTTGTCCTAGAACACGGTTTACTATGGTACAACTTTGATGATTTTATTTTTTATATCTTTACTTCTAGTCTTCACTTGAACTTAAGGAGTGACCTAGAATTTATATTTTGCTCCATTATTAAGGGCAAGCGAGTACATTTTATCATACCCTATTAT
The DNA here is from genome assembly GCA_028641055.1 of Alopecurus myosuroides. Lineage (NCBI taxonomy): Eukaryota > Viridiplantae > Streptophyta > Magnoliopsida > Poales > Poaceae > Alopecurus > Alopecurus myosuroides. Next base: position 156,730,948 of record CM054057.1, on the reverse strand, counting down.
GAGAATTGCAATCCTGCAGACTTATATATTTCATGTTGTTTATTATTAGTGTGTTGGTATCTCTTCATGGTTTGCATAACTGCTAGGTGAGTTTATCTTACATACATATTATTAGGAATTTCCTAAGCACTTGATCATATAGTGAATATATTTACATCATATGAAACGAATGTGTTCGTAAAAGTTCTTTTATCGCACTCAGTTCTCACTGAATTGCTTGAGGACAAGCAATAAGCTAAGATCGGGGGAGTTGATACGTCCAAAACGTATCTCCTTTTCCGAACACTTTTGCTATTGTTTACCTTTAAACTTGTGAGTTTTGGATACAACTAACACGCACTCATGATATTTTCATTAGAATTACCTTGGTGTCTCCTTTTGTGCAGAAAAATCGACTTTCAAAAAATTCCTCGGAAAAGATCCCAAAGACCTTATTTCACCCGAAGATACCCGAGTCAGAAGGAGACCCGGAGGGGGGCAAGGAGGGGCCCACACAATCCCTGGGCGCCCCTAGGCGGTGCCTGCAGGTGGTGTGGTGGCCCTAGGCACCCCCTTGGGCTCCCCTTTTGACTACTTATGCCCCGTAACCTCAAAACCGAGGGGAGGGGGTTCGTCATATTCCAGAGAAAAACCACAGAGTGCTCCCGCCACCTCGAAACTCAATTCGGTGATCTGAAGTTCCTGTTCTGGCGCCCTGCCGGAACGAGGATTCAAAAGAGATCATCGCCATCGTCACGTCCGCCCCTTCTCCATCAACCATCTATGATTCACCCATCCATGTGTGAGTAATCCCCGCTGTAGGCTGAGAGAGATGGAAGGGATTGGATGATATCGTCCATGTAATAATGCCAGATTGTTAGAGCATAGTGCCTAGTATCCGTTGTTACTGTTTTCTACTGTTGTTGCAACTTGTTATGCTTCATGATTTTCACTAGGGACCGAGTTCCATGATCTCGGATCTAAACATGTTGTTGTTTCACGAATATAGTTATGTTTCTTGATTATATATGCAAGTTGTTTACACACATTGTTGTCCGGAACCCGAGGCCGCAAAGTGAAAGAAATTGGGACAACCGGAGGGTTTGGCTGTGATGTCAGGATCACGTATGTTCATTGAATGTTAATTCTTTGTTCCGGTGCTTTATTAAAAGGAGCACCTTAATTAACAGTAGTTTCCCTTGAGGCCCCGCTGCGAGCACGTATGACTATATTGGAACACATGCCTATGATTTGCCTAGAATTTGAGTGCTTTATTATTATTATCTGCAATGTCCGTGTTTTGATTATTATATGAACTATATTATCCATGCAACGCCCGTTCATCCATCCCTATGCCTACAGTACGTTAATCATGTTGTTTCCCGCAATTGCTACTGTTGTTACTATTTTAATCCTACTGTTATTTTACTGATTCTGCCACTATAAAATTGTTACCACTGATAAACTGTTGCGAGCAAGTCTACTTTCAGTTGTAGCTGAATTGATAACTCATTTGTTAAGCCTTATAAATATTCGTTGGCTCCCCTTATGTGGAGTCAATAAATTTGGGTTTTATTTCCCTCGAAGATGTTGCGATCCCCTATACTTGTGTGTCATCACTTCACTGGGCATAGCGTATCCATAACTCCGTGAAATATTAAGTAAAGTAAGAAATCCGATCAATATCAAACTGAATGTCAAGACAAATAAATATGGGCAGAGGACTACGAATAATAATTTGCACACAGAGAGAGAGAGAGAGAGATTACATATAATGAAGACATGAAAAATAGTTTGAGACCAAAAAATATTCCAAAAACATGATGCCAAATTTCAAGAAATTAATTGACCAAAGACCAAGTAGAAAAAAAAACAATCAAAGCTGAAACTTAGGATTAAAGACTAGAAAATAAAAAGAAATAGAGATTAGCGAAACTGATGGCTAAAGAAATATAATATAGTAGGATGAACTAAGACGACTAACAAACTAACTACATCCACCTTTAAGTGAAGAAACTGATATGCAGAACGGATAACATACTTATTAATCTAAGATTGATAAAAGAGAAAATGAACATCTTTTTTTCAAAAATAAAATGCAAAATCTTTGCGATGCATATATATAGAAAGTGAGGGTTTTCTAGAATCATAAATAAAAAACCAATAGCTGACATATCCACCTAAGAATACACTTCATCCAGTTATTATCGATACCTTCATACTTCCTCATTTTCTAAACCGTTCTCCTTCAACCAATAGATGGCTAGCACACATATTGTTGCTATGCCAAATAGAACTTTGCTCCCGAAATTTTAATTTTCCCGCTAAACAACCAAAAAGCCACCGGTTAATGCGCCCGATTCCCTACTTCCACATTGTTGAGAACTGTGTCCCACGGATTACCATCCGAAATTTGCATCCTAGCCGTTGGCTTCCGTGAGATATCAGGGTGAGCAAACTTCGTCTCTTGGATCCGCCTAGCCTCTCTACCCCCCTCCCCTGGGTTACACGGGTATAAAATTCCCCCTCTCCTCTCTCTCTTCTTTTCACACAAAACATTAGCTACCCGACAAGGGAAAACACGAAGAACCCATTTCTATTTTTTACTTTTTTATAACTCATATTTTCGGAAATAAATGTATTTTTTCATAAATGTTTCATTATGGTTTGTCAACATACATTTTATTATAACCACGTAATTTTAATTCCAAATACTAAAAGGTCATGTTATGCATTAGATAGAGCCACTATTCATCATTACAGATATTATTTTGTTTGCTAAACTAACTTTATTTGAAAAAGAATTAGCAAATTTCTTTATTTAGTTTGACACATTTAATATAAAATTTTGTTACACAGATTTTTTCTAAACTAAAGGAGAGTGCAAAAAAATCAGATCCACTAGAATTTTTTTACGCTTAATGAAGTTATAGAGTGGCTATGTGTTTGGCTCTGCAATATCCTTAAATATCTACTCCTTCATATAATGTTTTACAGCCTCCACGAGGCTAATATATATCATTGGTGTAACTAAATAGATAGTTTTAAAGATATGGTGTAAACAAATCGTTTGTCGTCGGTCTAGCCCACCTAATTTCTTTCAATTAATAATGCTTGTTTCTTATTTTAGTCAAATTCAAATATGTATTCTTGGTTTGGGGGTTCAGTTGTTGGCCACTGTCGCGTACGTTCTCCGTCTAGATCACGATATGTTAGCATTCATAGCATGCATGAGAGTTAAAGAAAGTACGGACTACTCTCTTCGTCCTAGTTTATAGGACACAATCACAAAAACATGCGGTCCCACCTCTTAGGCACGTTTGCATTAATTCACTCTAATTAGTAGAGGTGGCCTCTCTCCACCCCTCTACACCAATGCATGCAATATTTGACCCTCAATGAATAAATACCTAGGGCCCAAAGAATTGTCATATGTGACCTATAAACCATGACAGAGGGAGTAGTGAAGATCTCTGACTAAATTAAAAGCTCACAAGTTACTCTGGTGTTAACATTAATTTATCGGCTTGTACCATCTTTAGGATTCTCCATGCTATTAATGAGACGAGAGAATGCCAACACTACATGACACTAAACTCAGATTTTGAAAAGAAGAAATGATCCTCGAACAGATTTTTCGATGAAGTGAGTTTTTATTCACTGGAAAGTCACAACAAATCGATACAAGCAAGGGAATTTACATCTCTAAATAAAAGATCGTTGACCACATCATGGTTAGAGAAACATCCTTTGCAAGATAGCTACCAAATTAGCACCCTATCGTTGAGTCGTCGATAAGAAGGACCAAAAATGTCATGATAATCGTTACCATGGATTACATCGTGACGTCGGTCGTACACACCATTACCAGAATGGAACCATGAGAAGTTTAGATTATGCTGTTGTCTTCTCGACGACCTATTTGTTCTTCGGCAACAATTGTTCACTGACTTTTGCTAGGATCCTTATGAATTTTTTGTATGAAGTAGTTTGTTCTTAATATTTCTTTGCATCATAATGATAAGACCACAAAAGTGTTTCACTTCTCGTATCTGTATCGACAATACTCACAGTCATATTTATTAAGAACCAACCAACACCGTAGGAAAATTGGTTCGTCATAAATTGCCACATTGTTTCCACTCAAACTTGCAAAGGGTTTTATCCTCAAAATATTTATTCCGAATCATCTCTTGCGACACAACTTTGTTGAGAAGCTTAAATAACGAGTTGCGAAAGTAGCTACTATTTTATAAGCATGTGTTCAAATTGATAGACAACCTTTATTTAGTAGGTTGGGAAGTGGTGCCTCGGCTTTGATAACAGTATGACGAGACAATATTGACAAAATCATTGTGTGACAGATCGTTGATCGCTTGTGTTTAGAGAAGGTAACCACATAGATTGATCAAAATCTTTTGTTCAATTAATTTGTGCAAATTAATACTCTTTCGATCTCATAAAATATTTTGTTTGGACACTAGCACGGTATTCAAAATATGTTTGACCTTAATACTATTTGGTTAACATATTTATATTACTATAAAAATAGTATAAGTATTTTTGTGAAGAAAGTCTATTTTTTATCCCGATTTCTTGAGGAAATTTACTTTTCATTCTCTTTATTCTAAAACTTTGGTTTGGTAAAAAACAAACCTTAAATTCTTGAAAAGGTCCACATCCCGTTTGACCCAAGAAAAAATTGGCAAAAAATCATAGAGTTGTCGATGTAAAAGACCGAAAAAGTCGTGATAACCCGGTACCTCGATAAATTACATCGTGATGGCAGTCGTACACACCATTACGGGAATGAAGCCATGATAATTTTATTTCGTACCTCGTTTTCTCTTTGGAGACATATTTGTTCACCGACAACAACTGCTTACCGATTTTTGCTAGGATCCTTATGTCATTTCTTCATGGAGTAGTTAGCTCTTATTAATTCTTTGCATCAGATAAGACCACAAATGTATTTCACTTCTTGTCACCTGCCCTTTGACCATGGCCCGATGCCTAATTGGAAGACCGGAGGGAAGCGTGGTTTTATGTCCGGAACTGTGAAATTGGAAGCTGAAGCTACATAACAGACGCAAATTTAAATATATATATGTATTTGAATATCTACGGAAAATGAGATTTTTTTCCGAAATGGGGTAGTCCCCAGCCTCTGCATCGAGTGATGCACACAGCTGTTTATTGATTATTGTATAGTGTATAAAGTATGAACGGCTTGCATCTTCTCGTACACAAAGATAACTGAGAAAGACCACACCGAAATAAACCACTAAAAAGACCTAAAAACTAAGAATACGGAAGTCTAGGAATATGTTGCCACGTATGATGGGAGAAAAAAAATCATGTGCCACCGAAAGTAGCCTCGTGCATCCATCCACCATAAGCTTGCGCTGGTCCGAAAGAAGCAGGAAATCCCATAACTGATCCAGTGTACCACAATACTGATAACCTGTAATACATGAAAAGATTGTTTTTTGTTAAAAATTTGATTATTGCTACAATTTCTTAAAGAAAACAAATAGCCGTGACGTCTATACGAATTATATTCTTGGTCTTTACATCCACCTCGTTCAGCCAATTACCAAACATGTTAGCCACATTAGATTGTGGTGGAATATTGTAGGTACTGAAAATGAGATGGATCGCCTAGGATGTTGGCATGGCAGTTATAGGGTCGGAATACTATACAAGTCGCACACTAGACACATCCCGGATCCAAGGATCGTGCATACATACATACCAGTTTGATCTTCTTCTGATTGCTCAACAGTCAGCAGTCAGCACTGAGGACTTTCTTGCATCTAGAGGCGCAAGATTCCAAGATCTCGGTCAAGGCTTCACCAGCTGAACTTTTGACAGGAAAAATTACCAGACGCGCTTCAAACGTGGTGGCACGTGTTGTCGTCGTGCACCCGCTTGCACGGAACAGCACCGATTCGTACGCTCCGGCGTACCTTCCACCTCTCCGTCGAGGCGACAGCGACACGCCGGAGTAGCAGCGACGCGTCCCCAAGTCTAACCGTGAGGTGGACTTACGAGAAGACATCCCCTTCCTGCGTTTGACTTCGTGCATCGATCCAGCAATGCTGGCTACGTGTGTGTTCGAACGTTTTCCATCTTCTTTGTGTAACAGTTCACGAGTAGGAGCCAACGTATAGGCAGTGCCGGTCCGGGGGGGGGGGGGGGGGGGGGGGGGGGAGGGCGCCCAAAAATTTTGGGGCCCCTCCCAAGTATACAGTAGGCTAATTAAACTTACATAAGAAAAAGGCAAGTTGCCAAACCAATTAGGTATGCACACGTAAAAGAGAGACAAGTAGCCTTAAAATGATACTCCCTCCAATCCCAATTAAGTGTCGTGCGTAGCAAAGAGATTTGTGCATGTCTAGTTCATTTTTTACGTCACTTAAAACAGATCGGAGGGAGTAGCGTAGTTAATATTAAATGGGCCTTGTTCCCACTCCAGGCCCTGTTCAGATTGCAGAGGGGGATGAGCGCACGCAGACAACTATTAGGAGATTTCTGTACATAGCCAGATGTTCGCGTCTTTCCGTAAAACGACTTGTTAGCGTCTATTCGTCCAGTAGTCCGATCTCAAAATCAATCTGATCGCCGAAGCCATGCATCACCCGCCCACCTGCATGTTGCGTACTCACCAACGGCATACAGGGTCTGTTTGTAAATCTCAAATTTCCTTTGGGTAGATGATCCACCAGAAACATTATATGATTGTGGGGGCAGCAAGTTTCTTACGCACTATTTTCCTTCCAGGGTACCTGAGGGGACTGGAAGGTTTTTAATGAGGCGGCTTGCTTGCTTAATAGAGCTGGTTTTAAATTTAAAAAAAAAACGGCATGCATCGCCCGCCGCAACACAGCTGGACTAGTCGGCTGATTATGTCCGCGATTTGTTCCAGAGCGCTGCCCTGACCACAGGTGATCTATTTGATTAATTTTAATCTTCCCTAATTCTCTAGTGAGATGGTTTATGCCCTAATTTTAATTAGTTGTTTCTTTGGCGCTATTACGGAGCCTCCAAACGGTAGTGTGAAAAGTAAAATAAGATAAAACGAAAGAAAATTGATGGAATCGCATGGATGATCTATTCACAAATTTGTACACTCCGAGAAGAACAGATGAATTGGCGCTAGATCTAGAAAATGAAGACATCAACACAGATGACAACAATGTGAGTGATCATGACCACAAAATTTGACTCATCTTGTATAGAATCTGCAATGTGAGGATCCAGATCATTTGGATATTGATTACCCAGGAAATTGGACAAATCTTAATAACAAAGCACGGGACACATTAGTAGAGAAGGGTCCTATGAGAGAAGATATATTAGTTTCCTTCATGTAAAATTTTGTTTCTATTTCGTTACTAAGGGGCCCAAAATTCTAATGGGCCCCCATCGTGTAGGCAGCACGGGACTCTACTCCCTAAAACCAACACGTGCAGGCGCAGGCGACGGCACCGGCGGCACTACATTCTCGCCATTGACACGCTGTTCACGATGAGCTCCTGGGGGAGACTGATCCGGCACTCTCACCTGTTTCTGCAGCAGCTGCACGGCTGCGTGGTGTACGAGCACGTGGAGAAAGGAAGCCTGGACGACATACTCCGCCACGGCCGGAACGGCACGCTTGGACGCTTGGTGTCTGCGCGCGCACTCGGCGTCGTGGTGCTGCGTCTGCTGACCGGGAGGACGTCAACCTCAAGACCGTACGTGCAGGAAAAGGGAGGGCCGGTGCCGCCGAGATGCGGGAGCTCGCGGCGGTGGCGCTCCGGTGCGTCGAGACGCGGCGCCCACCGCCCGGCGACTGCCGTCGCGGCGTCACCTGCTGCTCGACATACGTGGGTGCAAGAGTACTCGTCGCCGAGGGACACGCACGGGCATGACGCGCACACGGCATCGCACGGCCGAGGAGACCGCACCGGAGCGCCATCCCATCGATGGATCATTTCTTTTCTGTTCTTCTTTTGCTCAAACTGCACGTAATCAGTCGCAACTTGCAAGCGGCAGCAATGTATTTGACCGCCTTCTCTTAAACTGCCACCTCCCTCAGCTAAGGGAACAGATCCAGGCCCAGAATATAGATTCCCTAGACATGGCGATCTCTACCTGCCTGCCGCCCTTGTCCTTACCCAAACTCCAGCCATTCACCGGTGCAACTGCAACTGCACCCGGGGTCTTATTGCACACACACTGAAACGAAAATTGCACCGTTTCCTGTAGAAGGCCATGAACTGCACGGCCCTAGCCAGCATAACATAACACCGCGCCGCTCTTCGATTCTTGGGCAGTCACTACTGAATTGATAAATCTAATGGCCGAAACAGCAGACACGCAAGTAACTACACCGCCGGTACACGCACGGTTCAGTTTTATGAAGCTTTCAATTCTACCGCCGTGTAGCATCCACACTCCACACAACACCATATAGGCTAGCTCCCCACGTATCTTAGACAAAAGTTGCGGGCTTCGATTATTCCATCAGCTTTTTCAAAAGACAACGCAACGCAGCCTCAGTGCTAGCCTCTCCATTTAGAACGCGGGACCTCAGTGACCGTCGATGGCTCATCGGATGGTCGAACTGGATCGTGTGCGGCCACGATCATCCTCATCTTTTTTTCCCATCCATTGCTGCACCTGCATGTAGCTGGTGGCTACGAAAGGCGTCGAAAGCAGCGTACGTAGTTAGGCGAAAAATACATGCTTGCTTTGGGCTTGGGCTCCATGAGCTTTTTGCAAGCTGTGTGACGAGGCACCTTTAATTTGGTCATCCTACGTTTTTTTTTTTGATAAAGGGCTTTATTACTCAAATATTTTAAGCATTACACCCGGCCTCTGCATCCTGAGATGCACACAGCCGAAATCCGAAACTGAAAATAAACAAAGCGACAATGCTACAAAACACGCTGTAGGCTGTCGATGCTATGAAGCCGCAATCCGTAGATCAAACGGCCATCCATGTGGGATAAAAATATCCCTCGCCACCTGCTCCAATCGCGCACATGCCTCCGAAAAAGGCCTCGTAACTCCCCTCGCTGTAACGTGGACCACGAACGGAGAATATCTATGCTCCTGAATAGAACCTGCATACGAGAAAAAAATTTATCATTGAAAATCTTGTCATTTCTACATAGCCAGAGCGACCAAATAACGGCAAGCGCTCCTACCCTAATAATAGTCTTAAATCGTTTATCAACCCTATTTAACCAATTGCCGAATATATTCGCAACGGAAGTAGGTTGATATAGATTAGAAGCCATTTGGATAGCGGACCATATAGAACGCGCAAATGTGCAGTCAAAGAATAAGTGTTTTATTGTCTCATCATGAGAACAAGAAACACACTTAGAACTCCCATGCCAATTCCGCTTGACAAGATTATCTTTTGTTAGTATGACTCCCTTACGAAGGTACCACGCGAAGATTTTAATTTTTAGCGGCACCTTCATACGCCATACATTTTTGAAAATATCGACTGGCATATCCGATTGAATCAGAGCCCTGTACATGGAATCCACCGAGAATAAACCATTCTTAGTGATCTTCCATCGAAATTCATCGGTGCCTGGTGTAAGATTAATCGGCGTTAATCTAGCAACCAGGTTTTGCCAAGACTCAAGTCGAGGCCCGAGCAAATCTCGTCTGAACGTAACATTAGGAGGTGATGTTTGCATGACCGTAGCCAGCGTAACATCCTTATGTCGCGCTATCGTGTACAAGGCCGGATACTGTTCTCGGAGTGTGGTATCACCTAACCACTTATCCTCACAAAACTGTATCTGCGATCCATCCTTAATCTTAAATACCCCATAGCGAAAAAACTTAGTTTTGTTCGCCATGAGTCCAGCCCAAAAGTGTGAATCACCTGGTTTCCACATAACCTGTGATATTGCTTTCGAATCTATGTATTTACGTTTCAGGAGAGTCTGTCACACGCCATGTTCGGTCAGTAGTTTAAAAATCCACTTACCAAGTAGAGCTGAATTCTTGACTAGCAGGTCATCAATACCGAGCCCTCCCTGATCACGTGGACGACAAACTACATCCCATCTGGCCAGTCGATATTTCTTTTTCTCATTGTCACCCTGCCAAAAGAATCTTGATCGGAAATAATCCAATTTTTTAAATACTCTTTTAGGTAACTGGAAGAATGATATCATATACAGTACCATATTAGTAAGGACTGAATTAATGAGTACCAATCGTCCACCAAGTGACAACAATTTTCCTTTCCAACTAGCTAGTCTTTTCTGCAAACGCTCTTCGACTTGGGCCCATTCTGCATTAGTCAATCTCCTATAATGTATTTGTATTCCCAAATACTTAATAGGAAACTGACCTTGCTCGCAACCGAATAGCTCGGTGTACTGTGCAACTGCATCTTGTGCCTCGCCAAAGCAGAACAATTCGCTTTTATGGAAATTGATTTTTAATCCGGATAATCGCTCGAATGCTGAAAGTATTAATTTCAGATTCGCCGGTTTCTCCAAATCGTGTTCCATAAAGAGAATTGTATCATCTGCATATTGAAGGATAGACAATCCCCCATCAACTAGATGTGGGATTACTCCCTCAATTAGACTATTTTCCTTGGCTCGTTCAATCATGATTGCTAACATATCTGCCACAATATTAAACAATATGGGCGATAGCGGATCACCTTGTCTCAAACCTTTCTTAGTTTGAAAGTAGCGACCCACATCGTCATTGACTTTGATAGCCACACTACCTCCAACTACAAAACTGCGAACTAGAGTACACCACTCCTCTGAAAATCCTTTCATTCTCAGAGTCTGTTGTAGAAACTCCCAATTCACTTTATCATAGGCCTTTTCAAAGTCTATTTTAAGAATTACCCCGTTAAGCTTTTTCGTATGCAATTCATGTAAGTCACGACCCCATCTAGGATATTCCTACCCTGCATAAAAGCAGTCTGTGTAGGTTTTACCACATGATCTGCTACTGAATTTAGCCTAATAGTTGCAACCTTTGTAAAGATTTTGAAACTAACGTTAAGAAGGCAGATTGGTCGGTACTGTTGTATCCTTTCTGTGTTCAAAACCTTAGGTAACAAAACGATTTCCCCAAAATTAAGATGGTACAGTTCCAGATGTCCAGTCTGTAAGCAATCAAACATCTCTATGACCTTATTAAGGCGGAAATGGAGGCGACTGGCGGGGCGTCGGAGTCGCCCGCTGGCGATCCCACTCCGGAGGACCTTCCTCCCCGACGCCGGCGTTTCACCCTTGCGCCCGGGGATCCCCTTCTATCCTCGTCGTCGGCTGCAGTCACGGGCTCCCGTTTCGGGGCTCTGCTCGAGGATTGTGCGGGTGGCGGCGTGGAGGCGGAAGAGGTTGCTGTGGCGGCGGCGGAGGAGGTCCTAGGGGAGGTCTGGGAGATCTCGGCCACCGACGTCCTCAGACCTGCCGGTTCCGATGCGGAGAGGGAGGCGGCGTTCTGGGGCAAGGCGGGCTTCCCCACGAGGGAGTCTCGGTTCTGGGAGAGGGAGCGAGGCGAGCGGATCGAGTCCTCTTCGTCTACTCCAACGGCGGCGTCTTCCTCGTCTCCGGGGTCTTCATCGAGCAAGCCGAGCCTCCGTGTTCGGTTGCCGTCGGTGCGCGTGGGGTGGAAGGGACCGATCCCGAGGCCTAGGGTCACCCCGGCGCCATGCCTCGGGGACTTCTTCCCGGCGGAGTACGGTGGTGCGACGGCGAGCTCACTGTCGTTGGCAATAGCGGAGGACGCGGAGTCCGATCCGCGATCACCGCTTCACGATGCGGTTCGCCCCGCTGCACTGCCAGGTGTGGCCCGCAGGCCCACTCCGAAGCCGTGGGGCTACCTCAGGGAGGCGTTCACGTATCTGTCTACGAAGGCCGATCGCAATAGGGTTTCGTACTCGCACGATTCGGCTGCTTCGCGATCGCTAGCGAAGGAGAAGTCTACGTCGCCGTCCCGTCCGCGAGCTCAAGACCGACGGTCCTTCCTCCAAGCAATCCTCTCGCCCCCCTCGAGCTCGAGCATGGCAGCACCTCTGCGACCTGGTGGCCCTCCCGGGCTGCGGCCGCCGGCGCCGGCACCTGCTGGTCGTGGGCGCGGAGCGGGGCGTGGAGCTGTGGCTGGCGCGGGCAGACCCATGGCGGGGCCCCCGACGTTCGCACCCGTCATGCCAGGGGTGGCCCCTAGGCCGGTTCCGCCGCCCATGGTGCATGCGGAGCCGGTGGCTCCGGGGATGGGCGCGGTCCCGGCGACGATTGTGGCGCCAGTGGCAACGGTGCAGCCGGTGGGGTTGCAAGCGGTGGCGGCTGGTGCGGCTCCTCCCGCCGCAGCGGCGGCGGCGGGTGGGGGCTTTGCGGTTGGTACAGTGGCGGTAGGGGGGCGGTGCGGCTTAAGAACAAGAAGAAGAAGGTTGCCCCGGCCGCAGCGGTTCCGGGGAGTTCTCAAGAGGTAGCTGTAGCATTACCAATCCCTGTGGTTGAACAGCAGGCGCTGGTCGGCGCTGGACCCGTGTGGGTTGATGTTGCCGCGGCTCCGGTTGTTAAGAAGAGTAGGTGTTGGAAGTGCGACGTCGACACACATGCAACACGGGACTGCCCAGTTGATCATTATTGTTATGTGTGCGACACCAAGAAGCATCCTATGAAGAAGTGCCCTACGCTCCGGCTGCCTAAGCCGACGGTGTCTCTTGGTGGGATCGGCAGTATTCACACCATGTTCTCTCAGTTCCCCGATAGCCTGTTCCAGGAGGTGGATGTGTCTGGTGGACCTGTTGCGCTGGTTACGGTGGTGGGCACAGCCGCCACGGCAAAACAGGTTGAGATGACAGTTGCTCGCATGAGTTCCACTCCGCGGTGGAAGTGGGAGGCGCTACCGAGTGGGGATAATTGCTTCAAGGTGGTGTTTCCCTCGGAGTCTGAGATGGAGAGGTTTGATGGGATGGACTTCGGGATTCCGTTTCAGTCCACTAGGCTTGTTTTCAACAGATGGAAGCCAGTGGATGTTGAGCCTAAGCTCGAGTTCTATCAGACGTGGGTGCATGTGGAGGGGGTTCCAAACCCGTTGAGGCACTTTCTCGGGCTGTGGGCGGTTGGTTCTCTTATCGGTATTACCCTGGATGTGGACCTCTTGGCTCTACGTCGCCGAGGTATTGTTCGTATGAGGCTGGCGTTGTCGGATGATGAGGTGTTAAACAAAGTGGATGAGGTGGGTCCCTACACTAGCACGGATGGTGTCTTGCGTCTGCAAGGGTTTAGCTACACTTTCCGACCATAGCCGGAGGATTTTGTGCCCGAGGCAGACTTCGTTCCTTATGTGTGGGATACGAAGGTGCCGTCGGAGTCTTCTTCTAGAGGGATCCGAGATTCTGGTGTTCAGGACTCTGCCGTGGTAGATGGTGAAGCCGAGGGGACGGCGAACATGGCTATTGACCCGCCCTCTGCTGATGGTGCTGATCAGGTTCATACGCAGGCGTTGGAGTTATTGAAAAATTATGCACTAACGCCAATTAACGCCTCGAGGAAAGGAAATAGTGTGCTCTCTGCAGTCCTCTGATGGTGTTTCCGCCAAGCTTATCTCGGAGTGGGTACAGTCGGCGGAGGTGACTTCTGGCGGGGCGCAGGGTGCAGGCGGCACTCAGCTTCCCGCGACGCAGGCGAGCTGCAGCGGAGGACGGCGGCTACCCGTCGGGCCGGGCGACGAGCGGCATTATGCCGCCCAGGCGGCAGCTGCCAGCAGCAGTGGCCTGCTGGGGTCGGCCTACTCGCCGGCAAGGCCTGCGGCTGGTGCAGGCTGCCCCACGGCCGATGGGCCGGGCGGCCGGCTGTTACCCGCTGCCCAGGCGCAGCACTCTGGTGCCAGCACTCTGCCGGCCCGCTCACCTAGCGGCCTGGCAGGCAGTGCACCGGGCGGTCTTCAACTGCCTGCTGCGCAGGCGGTGTACAAGGCCGGGAGCGCGCGGGCGGAGTCCAGACGTGGCAGCATGGAGCTAGCTGTCGCGCCTTGCGTTGCTGGGCCGGGGACACGGTCTCCGTCTCCTGTGCGGAAGGGGTCGACGAGCTCACCGAGGCGGCCGCTAGTGTCCGATGCGCCACGTACGGTGCACCGGGGGACAGTGCCGACACCCGTGACTCCGTCACCCACTTCTGGCGGCGACATCGACACTGTGGCTCCAGCCTCGGCAGGCAAAGACATGGTCGCCGGGGGGGTATCTCCATCGTCACTACCCCCCCTCCGCCATGGCGCCTACTGTGGAGTTGCATGGGCAGCCCAAAGGAGGGCTGAGGAGGAGCGCTCGTCATCTCGTCGCAGCGGACGGGGCTTCATCGACGGACGAGGACGCGCTGTCCAAAGCTATGCGCCGGAAAGCGGCTATGTACTCAACACCGCCACAGGGTACGGGCTCTAACCACTCTTCATTTCTTTCTTTTTCAAATACCAAGTTATCTTCTAGTTTAGGTTTGGTTGGTGTTTCATTAGGGAAGAATGATAAGGAGATCACGTTGTCAACTAATGTGTTGAAGCATATGGAATATGATCGTTTAACGGTAAAGCCGACGATCAATCCGAGTGGTTCTCCCATGGTGGACATACCTCACATGGATGATGATTCAGCGTATGCCTCTTCGGATGGACAACTTTTATCACATCTAGTGGGGGAAGTGACTGAGGTGGGATTGGATGAGGACGGGCTTGGATCTTTATGTGATCTATATGCTTCCGGCCGGAAATCCAAAACCGCTAAACTAAAAAGGAAAAACTCACCGCGTACCACCGCGAGACCGGCAAAAAACCCAATTGTTTCCCGATGAATGGCTTATTCACTAATAGCAGAGGTCTTGGAGACTTGGCTAAATATTTGAATATAGCACAGTACGTCAGGGATCATGATTTGGAGTTTCTGGCTATCTCCAAGACAGGGAGGAGAGATTTCCAGGTGAGTGTTCTGAACCGCCTATCAGGGGGTATCGACTTTACTTGGCACTCTATCCCACCTCGTGGTAGATCGGGTGGCATCTTACTAGGCGTTAAAACTGGCTCCTTTGATGTGTTAGCAAGGTCGGATGGTGATTTTCATATTAAATTACACCTCCGTAACCGCGCCGACAATTTCATATGGAGCTTGGTCGCTGTGTATGGCGCTGCCCAGGGAGAGTTTAAGGAGGCTTTTCTCTGTGAGCTGGTCAACTTGGCTAATAATAATCCACATCCAATTTTAATTGGTGGTGATTTTAATATGCTAAGGTTTCCACATGAGAAAAGCCGGAGACGGTTTGATGGCCATTAGCCTTTCTTGTTCAATGCTGTCATTGATAGCTTGGATTTGAGAGGGGTTCACATGTCCGGACGACAGTTCACTTGGGCAAATAGTCTGACGGAGCCTACATACGAGAAGCTAGATCGCGTATTAATGAGTACCGATTGGGAAGATAAATTCCCGTTGGTAACGGTACGTGCTCTAGAACGTATTGAGTCTCTATCGGACCATGCTCCCTTACTTCTTTCAACTGGTACATCGAGACCAAAAGGCAAGACACAGTTCAAATTTGAACTAGGCTGGTTTTTGCGAGATGGTTTTGATGAACTGGTAAAGAAGGTTTGGCACAAACCGGTCTTAGGTGAGAACCCAATACGGAGACGGAATAATAAAATGCGCAATGTGCGTAAATATCTCCGGGGTTGGGCGAGACACACGACCGGGATGCTTAAGAAGGAGAAAGAGCGTCTCTGTTCCATTATTGATGAGTTAGACCGACTCGCAGAAACTAGGTTGTTATCTTCGCAAGAGGTTGAACTTAAAAGTCAATACAATGCGAAAGTAGCACAAATGTTGCGGGAGGAGGAACTCAAATGGTACCAGAGATCGAAAGCTCAATTCATACTTGAAGGTGACTCGAATACTCGGTATTTCCATAATGTTGCCAATGGCAGACATAGGAAAAAACGGATTCAAAGTCTCCATCAGGATGAAGGTATCATTGAGGGACAAGAGTTCCTCAAGGCCTATATCATAAAGTTCTATAAAGATCTGTTTGGGGCTCCAGAAGTTGGTAATATTACCATGGATGAGAGCCGTACAGATGATATTCCCCAAGTTTCGATGGAAGAAAACGCTTTTCTTAATGCTCCCTTCTCAGAAGAGGAGATAAAGAAGCCTATATTCCAAATAGAACATAACAAGGCACCTGGTCCAGATGGTTGTCCGGCAGAGTCACTAGTGGAAACAACCCCTCTCGTCCAGGGGGCCGGGGGGCAGCCGGTGGTGGCGCGGGGACGCGCGGCACCCCGCCGAGGCGGACACCTCCAGGGACGTAGCCGAAGGCCTCCGCCGGCGGTGGTGGGACGCGGCCGGCGCCGCTCGAGGAGCCGCCTTCATTCCTGGGGCGCTTGCCGGAGCCGCTGCCGAACCAGCGGGACATGGTGGCTATGGTTGGTCTGCCTTGGGCGCGGCCGGGGTGAATGGGTTGTACGGGCGGCGGGGGGCCTTTAAAAAGGACCCGGGGTGGGCTGGCATGCCAACCGGCGGCCTGGACGTGGCGGCGGTTGCAGGCGGCCATGAATGCGCGTGGGGAAGTGGGGGCGCGGGAAGCCGAGGCGGGGCGGGAAGACGAGGCGACTGGCCCTTTGACCGTCTTGTAGTCTTAATTTAAGGGACCAGGCGAGCCAGCCAACGGCCGCTGGCCAGTGGCCCCTACGAACCATTTGACTGACCACGCTGGCCAGTGGGCCCTTCGAACCGTTGACTGACCATAATAAAAGACGCGGGCCAGTGGGCCCTTTTGACAAAAAAATGTGACCAGTGGGCTTAATAAAAGACGTGGGCCTGGACGCGGTTGGGGAAGTGGAGGCCGGCTCGGGATTGGGAGACAGGAGCCCAAAAGATCGGGCTCGGGATTATATATTTTTTTTTTGTCAAAAAAGTATCCATCCCGGTCCCTTGAACGAACCGGGACGAACTCCCTGGCCCAGGTTCGCCACGTGCCCTATCCTTACCATCCCGGGTCCTGGCACAACCGGGACCAATGGGGCGGGCCATTTGTCCCGGCCAGCCCATCCCGGTTGCACAACCGGGACAACTGGCCCTTACGACCCGGGACAAAAGGCCCTGTTTCCACTAGTGAGTTCTATCAGCATTTCTGGGAGATCGTCCTACGTGGGAAGAAAAACCACAGCACACAATCAGTCAATGACGATTGAAAGAAATGATCGAGTCCGTGGTCGGCAGCTTCAAACATGGATTCTGGCTTTTGACTCTCCCTGCTTTTTGCTCCACTTTGCTACAAAGCGGCAGAACCACCAAACCATGCTACTTCCGTCCAAAATTTTAAGTACTCCCTCCGATCCATATTAATAGGCGGTGAAGTGGATGTATCTAGACATGTTTTAGAGAGTCTCCATGTTTTATTGCTAGATACATCCACTTCAGCACCTATTAATATGGATCGGAGGGAGTACTAGTTGTAGTATACGCTACTAGTATTTTCTTTAAAGGAAGGTAGTCCTTTATACTACTCCCGTTCAAATACTTAAGGCCTACTTTGAATGTAGAGGTACAAGCTTTGACCGACAATTTAATCTACAAAATTGATACTTGAAGTCGAACTCGAAGGACATTCTTCCTGTTTTCTTTATGTAATATTCCATCTAAGTAGGGGTTTCTTGCCCCCAGTTCGTGGACTCTCTCGACCATGCCACCTAAAAGAATAAATATTTAAAATAAATGTTGCTATCTGTGAGCATGGAGCTAAATTAGTTTGATTTGTATCTTACTCTTACTCAAGAAATAATGCCTTTCTAGCATGGTGGCTTTGTGCATCCAATGGTGTTGCTATCTCGTGGATCATCAGTCATCACACCGGCCGGTACACTGTGATTGGCTATAATAAAGTCAGACCATGCGTGCAATTATTTTGTATGTAGTAGCTTAGTTTGACACTTTCTGTTGTATGGGTCAAAACAAAGAAAAAAATAAATTAAAGGGGCTCCATCCGTTAACATCATGATTAATCCAAAAACTATGCTGCCATTTCCTTAGGCCATAACTATCTGACCTGAACCGTTCTTGCGCAGGCATAAACTTGGCCGCCATCGTGCATGGTGGGTCCACGTGTATGATTACCACTTATTTGTTAGTGAGGCATAATCGCAGCACCTTGCTTTAGAAAAATCAGGACTTATGATAAGCCTGATTAGAGCATCCACAAATGCCAAGCGCTTACGCGAGCGCTAAAAAGGATTAAAAATAATTAGAAAAAAGAAAAGCCGATGTAAGCGCCCGGGCCTCCAACGCATGGCGCTTGTTTTACACTTCCAACCGAAACTTTGCTACTCACGCAGCGAGCCAAGGGTCAGGCGCGCGCAATATTTTGCGTCCACGCGACACCTGAGAGTAGGATTACATCTAATAACTGGTGATTGATGGGGATAAAAATCCTAGCGCCCCTAAATAGCCAGCGCGTTGTGGATGCTTTTATCGACTATATATTATATGGAGAGACTAGTCGCCGTTGTTGACGTAGTGCACAATAAAAAAAATTCCCAGGTGGAGTCGATTCGGTCAAGGAGTTTGAACGAAATGTGTCAGCATTGTTCACTGGGTGCAGGCTCAGGCACCGTTCGGGAGTGTTATCGAGGATCCAACTTCGCCTTGTTTACTGTAGAGTTAATTAGTTGAATTATTGATGACGCGTCCTCGTCTGTCATTAGCTCTTTCGCAGAGTATGTTCGTTCTTCTTCTGCGTACATATATGTACACAAATGGCAGCACAACAGTACACAACAAACAAGCTAACTTATTGACATTGGACCAGTTGAATTATAGGCCCAAGCCCATAAAGTAATCGTGCCTATATCTAATGTATCCCTTTATTTGTCAACAGTCCAAGGGAGGAGGACAGGGAGATTTTGGAGGTATGTTACGCAAGTTGACATGATCCATGTATATACACACGTCATGTTGTCGTGTTTTGCTTGTATGAACGAACATTTTGGATTTTGTAAGACTAGTTGAAGAAGGAGCTAGTCAGGTTCAGGAAGCGGTGTTACATAGTTTTTTTTTTTTTTTTTTTTTTTGAAGTCCGGTGTTACAGAGTTTCAAGTCTCGAGTGTTGACACTAGACATGTGGGGCAGTTGGAAATCAAACATGGCACCAGAAGGCCTCGCACGCAGGCGCAGTCTTTTCGATGGAGATATCAGATATGCATGCTTTGCATTCCACGTACGGGCCCACTCTGTTGAAAACCCTATCATGCGTTGAATTGCATCGAAGAGCAAGCTAAGCAAACTGGAATGGTCGTCCACGCTAATTGCAGCCACTACTGCACCAAACGTCGTTTTAGGGCTAGAGAAATGATGCCGGTGGGGTCATTCCATTCTAAGCAGATAGTATGGTGTGGGGTCATTGCCTATTTCTGGCTGTTGATTTGCTTGTGAAGTGGATTAGTAGCTGCAAACGTGGCATAATGAAATCCACCCTTTGACCGTGGCACCCATTAATCAGATACCTAATTAACAAAGCTATTAAACTTCTACTTGTAACCATATTAGTCCAAAACTGAACACGACTGAAGCAGTTGTATATCATCCAATCAAATTGGGAGCGGAAGCTTCTTAATTCGAACAGGTGAGCGCGAAGATATACGGAAAATTTGGGATCTCCGTGTGGACTAGCTAGGATGTTTGTCAGGTACGAGTGACATACGTATGTCGGAACACAATACAAGTCGCACGCCAGGCACATCTCGGATCAAGGCATCGTACATACAGACAAATTACTTGGACCTTCTTCTGACTATTCGCAGTCACCACTGACACCTTACCTGCATCTAGACGCGAGGAAGAGATCCAAGATCCCGATCGGTCCTGCACCCTGAACTTTCGACAGGAAAAATGACTGGTGCTGTCGTGCACCCTGCACGGATTCGTACGGGCGCGCGTACCTTCCTCCTTTCCCTGAGGCGACACGCCGGCCGGAGTAGCAGCGACGCGTCCTCGCCGGAAAACACTCTTGCGCGAACAGAAGTCCGAGCGTGAGATGGACGTAGGAGAAAGACATCCCCCTCTTGTGTGTTCGAACGTTTTCTATCTTCTTTGAGTACGAAAATTGTACGAACTGAGGCTGATATGTGAACAGTTCACGAGCTGTAGCCAACGTAGGGATATTTTTTTGTTGGACCGGAATAGCTTTGAAACACACTGGATAGAAAACATGATCGAATAAAAAAAAATATCCACATGTGATATGTCGTAGCCTCGGGTGGCGTGTTCCAAGGAACCTGCTCTACTAGCGTTCTGGCCATGTGCCACGGCCATTTTCTCTTGGCTAGCTCCCTCTTGCTATTTTCTACCGGCCTCATTTGTTTATTTGCTGAACTCTTTTTATCTGAACAATGATAGAATAATCAAAATGACCTTCAATAATAAAGATCATCGACAAAACTAAGGGGCTTTTGGATTGCAGCCAGGGCTTGCCAAACTAATTCTTTGATTGTTGACCGGCACCATGGGCACCGTTTGGATCAGTGCCAGAGATTCGGAGCCATGTCAATTTTTTAGTTGCCCCGTTCAGTTTCCACGCCCGCGCGGTGGCGAGATGGGGGCGGCAAAGTCCTTCGCCAATTCTTCGGCGTGCCAATTTTGGCGGGGCTACCTGTGGAGAGATCCACGCAACCCCTAAAATCTCCCAAGTTACCTCTCACGAGCATGTTAGCATGAATCGACCACGGGAACCCTCTCACGAGGGACGCAGTGACGGGGAGCCGTCGATGAGTGTGAAGACAAAATAGAGCTTTGAATCAGTCTGGGACCTCTCGGTGAGTAGCGAGGTCCAGAGGTGCATACGGGCCGGTGACACGGGTAAGTTGGGCCATGGACAGGTCGGACAAGTTCGATGGTCATGGGTTGACGCGAACCAGCTCGACGACGGCAGAGTAGGGAGCCGTGGGTGCTCTCGAGGTTTGTGGATGTAGTGTGTGGGTATTGATTTTGATTCGGTGGGACATACAATCGAGATGTTTTTCCAATTCAGCTCAGAGTTTTTTTTTTTTCATGTTGCCCGGGTTTTCCTTAAAGTTAGATGTGATAGAAGTTCCATGTTTGGTGCAAAATGTGAACTTTCCTAAAAATTTAGGAATGAAAAGTAGACTTTCTTCTATTTTTGTAGACAAATCTTGTGTAGTACATCCATGTATGCAATCTGAAAAGTTGAGAATGCATTTGTAGACACTATTTTAAAGATCCAACAAAACCTCAACCACGGCAATAAAAATGACAAGCTATGCCTTTTAGTTTGGCTTCCCGCAGGAAGACCTTGTTGGCTCTCTTGGTCGCTCCCCGCGGGCGACCAGAGGGCGAACCCTAGCCGCCACAAAACAGTCGCCCCCACCGCCTCTCCCCCGCCCGCCGCCGCCGGAGTGCGCCACCGGGAAAAGCCCGGCCGGCGTTGGCGGCAGCGGGACCTCCTTTCCCGCCAGCTAGGGGACCTGCGCGGGGCAGCGTCGTCAAGCGGAGGCGCGGGGACCTGCAACGCCGTCTGACCGGCGATTCGACAAGCTTCAGGCTGGCGCGGTGGTTCGTACGCCGGCGGTGAGGTGTGCTACGTGGAGCCGACCCAAGAGCTGCGTGGAGGAGGCATGGGGGCTGCTGCGCTCGGGCCCGATCTGGGTTTTGGCGGGCCTGCAGCCGGAGGTCGTCGTGCGACGCTCGAAGGCAGCTCTTTGCCTCCAGATCTGTGCTGCGGGCCGCAGGGCTCCGACGGTGAGGTTCCTTGGCTGCTGCAGTGCGGCGAGAACTTGGCGGCGTGGTGACCGTGTGCTTCGACTCTGCAGAGGCGACGTTGAGGGGTTGCGGCTGCGGCAGAGGATGCCAGCGCGGGCGATGGGCTACGCCAAGGCCCTATGGGTAGGGAATCAAGGTGCATCACACTCCGAATGAAAGTCTGCTCGTTCGTGATGCCGGCGACGATGGCGCTTGTGGGCGTCGTTCCCCTCCATGGAGGCGTCGCCGAGGAGTGCCGGCACCTCCCTCACCCACTCGGGTTGTAGTCTCCGGGCGAAAGCCAAGATTCGGTTCCGAGTCGGCATCTTTGATGTCGTCCCTCTGTTGGGAGCGTCGCTTTTGGAGACTCGTCTTGGCAGAGCACATTGGTTTGTTGTGGCGTCGATCTGGTGCTTGCCGCTGGTCTAGGCTGAACTTCACGGGCGCAAGGGACGCCGTCGTTGGTGCATCCAAGACAACGCCTTTCTCGAGGCAGTCCGAGTCCCGCTACCCACTTGCCAACCCTTCAGGCAATCAAGAGTGGATGGTGCGTTGATGAGGAAAGTACGGTGCAAGGAGTTGATCTTTGGAGGTGTCCGACGTTGATCGAGACGCGGCTTTGTTGTTCGGTTTCGGGCGCGGCCTTCTTTGCGTCGTGTTTGTAGTGTGTGGCGGCTAATTTTCAGATTAGGGTGGTAAGCCGAAAGGCATTGTATCGGCCGTCGGCCTCTTCTTCTATGCATGAGATATATCTCCCAGGATGTATCCTTGAAAAAAAGTTTGGCTTCCCGCGAGAGCGGCGCCAGGAGCCACGACGGAGGTAGGTCGGTAGGGTAGACACTTTGGACGAAGTGAAAAAGGGAGCATCAGGATTCAGGACAGCCCACGGCTTACGCGCGTGCTTTTGGGGCACAGTTAAAATTATTGGATGATAAATATTTGAGATGCACCAACTGTTTTTGGGGGCGAGAGGGGCGGTCGCCCCGGGCCCAAATGTTTTTGGGGCCCTTTTCAGGTATATATGTTAGTAGGCTTAGTTTATGTGCATGCAAAGAAAACAATTAATTAGCTTAATAGGTTCATCTGCTTATCTTTTCGTGTAAATACATCAATTAATTGGTTAATAGGACTGTCCCATGCAATTTAAAAGCTCTCCACGAGCAATTGAGTCTAAAGGCTGGCTCGTAACTACTCCTACTCGGAGAGCCATGGGATCACGGATGGGCATGCCAATAGATGATCGACTTGGTACCTACGTATGTGCCTAAATATAAGGATTTAGGGTCGGATCACATTGACCATCGAATTGTATGCTTTTGTCATCGTTCGTCCGCTCGGGTACGGTCGCTCGTCCGCCACAACTTAGTTGTTATTATGATTCATTGCCGTAGATATGGCAATTGAAAAACTACAGTAGTTAAGAAGTATATTTGATTTTTAATGAGTTCAATTTTTTTGAAGTCAATGGATGGTTTTCAAATTAAAGACAGTTGCACTACATTTGCAAATACTTTCTCTCTAGATAAGAAGTGTAATTTGCAAATATTTTCTCTCTAGCTAAACGATCTAACTTATGAGTTAAGTGTTATGCAGTTGACCTTGTTAGATAGAGCAATGTCCGTTATGGAGACGTTTTAGTTTGTTAGAGAAGCCGATTGTTATCCTAATATATTTTTTTCTTATCAGATCTTATTTACTATGCCCGTGACAGTCGCATCAGCTGAAAAAAGTTTTTCACAGTTAAAATTATTGGATAAATATTTGAGATCTACAATATCACAAGAGAGACTAAATTGTTTGGAAACTCTATGCATCTAGAGAAGTTATTAGATGAGATTGACATTAATTCTATCACCGATGACTTTGAACCTAGAAATGTAAGGAGAAAATTTAGGGTATACCAAAGTCGTCCATGTTTTTTTTTTCCCGTGAGGGGTTTCCACGTAAAAAATGTGTCTCATTTCTCTAATTTGCTTTCTAATACATCCACACATCTATATATGTGTCTACATATACTAAGGAGCCCCAAATTATCGTCTCTCCCCGGGCCCCCGAAACCTCAGGACCGGCCCTGAATGCGTGTGGTTGGCGTGCGCCGCAGCGACGCAGACCAGTTCAGCCGTAGCGTACTTATCGCCGCCACCTGTTCAAGAGAGTACGACTCCGGTGCTATGATCAATTGGTTGGTTCATTACTGCTGCATCCGTGGCTCCGACCAATCCATCTCGTCGAGCTTACAATTTCGTAGCTGAAACAGGGTCCTTCCTGACCAATCCGTTTCAGCGATTGCAATTGTGGTATCTCTTGAGGAATACCGTGTATAATGTCAAACATAGAAAAGCGTCGGCACATCACCACCGTCCACCGGTCCGTTTGGCTTGTAGCTGTACATAGTGTGGAGTTCTGTTTTTCCAAATTTGACGGGTACTTTGTGTTTCTGGCGTCTTGATGTGGAGATGTTGCAAATAGTCTTTCCGTTGATCAAATATGAATAAGAAGGAAATATATACACTAAAATCATTGTTTTTAATTCAAAAAAAACCTAGCAAGCACATCCATATATGAGATCAAAATTAACACCGTCCTTTACTTCCGCGTATTTTAGAAAAAAAAATTACACCAAGATGCCAAGTTCAATATTTGTGCTCCTCCCGTTTTTAACAAATTCTCTTTCCACAGTGAGTATAGGGTGTGTTGTCCTCTAAAGCAAGGTAAAATCATCTTCAACAATCCGTTAAAACTTTTCTTTTCACAAAGATCCACCTCACTCGACATACTCATAACAACTTTATAACAACCTCTTAAGATCAAATAAAATAAAAGAAAAGAATCAACAAGTACACGCTTCGCTGAAAACTCAAGAACATAACCTATAGGTAAGCCGTTATGTTTGTCAAGTCACTGTGAGAACCCACGGTTCTAGAACTCTAAGGGGGTAGATTTAGAATGTTTGCATCTTTGCATTCATACATTTGGAAAATTGTGATATTTTGCGCTTTTGTGCAAAAGAGAATAGAAGTGATCAACCCTCGATCTTGTCGTAGGTTTGGCAACAGATCGTAGACAATTTAGTCGATAAGTGTGCAAATAATCCATCAAAATTTAACATTGCTCTTTACTCCCGCGTATTTCAGCAAAAAAAAAATTACACCAAGACGTCAAGTTCAATACTTGTCGTCCTCTCGTTTTTAACATATTCTCTTTCTCATGATGAGTATAGGGTGTGTTGTCCTCTAAAGCAAGATAAAATCATCTTCAACAATCCGTTACAACTTTTCTTTTCAAACTCACTCGACTGTGTGACGATACTCGTAACAAATTTATAACAACCTCTCGACCGTTCAAAATAAAATAAAATAAAAGAATCAACAAGTACAATGTTCGCTGAAAACTCGAGAAGATAACCTATTGGTAAGCCATTATCTTTGTCAAGTCATTGTGAGAACCCACGGTTCTAAAACTCTGAGGGGGTAGATTTAGAATTTTTGCATCTTTGCATTCATACATTTGTAAAATTGTGATATTTTTGCACTTTTGTGCAAAAGAGAATAGAAGTGATCAACCCTCGACGTTGTCGCAGTTTTGGTAACAGACCATAGAGAATTTAGTAGATAAGTGTTGAAATAATCGATCACTCGTACATTGATTTAAAAATCAACCCTAGTGCTCGATGGTTTTGCGGCTTAAAGAAAGGGAACTTGGGGGGGGGGGGGCAAGACCCTGATACATCATAAACGTATTCTTAATTTCTGATGTTTCATGTTGTTTCCCACATGTTTTCCTTACACTTTATGTCATTTTTATCGATTTCCTGGGACTAACCTATTGACAAGATGCCACAAAGTCTGTTCCTGTTTTCGGCTATTTTTTATTTCAGAAAAGTTGTTCTGGAAATATTCTCGGAATTGGACCCCACGAAAGCCAGAAGTCTTAGAAGTCCCGGAAACTTCCAGAAGTCCCAAAGAGCCCCGGAGGGGGGCCACACCATGGGGTGGCGCAGGTCCCCCCCTTGGCCACGCCACCTGGTGGTGTGGGCCCCCTTGCCACGCCCGGCATCGTCCTTTCGCCCATATATACTCCCCGAGGCGTAAACCCTAAATACATCGATCTTTTCCACAAAATACATCCGTAGCTCCGCCGCCGTCACCGACAAATTTCGGGCGGAGAAATCTCTGTTCTAGCACCCTGCCGGGATGGGGAAGTGCCCCCGGAACCATCTCCATCGACTCCACCGCCATCTCCATCGCCGTTGCTGTCTCTTATGATAAGGAGGGAGTAGTTCTCCCCAGAGGCTGAGGGCTTTACCGGTAGCTATGTGGTTCATCTCTCTCTCCCATGGTGTGATCTATATGTGATCATGAGCTTTGTAATCTATTTGAATTCGTAGATGTTACTCTTCATCTTTTGCTACTCAAGTGCTTTATTAATATGGGGTCACCTTGTATCGCGGTGTGAATGTGATAGTGTGCACATCGTGTGTGTCTCCTCTATGAATCGTGGTGTTTGTCTAGTACCTTCTAGGGCGCTCAAGTTGATAGTGTGGGGCTAACTAGACATGGGGATGCTTACTTTAAGGAATGCTTTTTGCAGCCCTACGCAATGATTAGTGTTCATCGTCTGTTATGAGATCTCCGTAAACGCTTTGATCACGGTGTAAAGGTGATAGTGTGTGCACCGTGTGGTTTAATATTATATTTATATTTTGTGTTGGATAACCCTATGAAATTGTGGTGTTTGCGTGGAACCATCTGGGTCCCATGGTGATAGCATGAGGGTTACTTAGTTGGGAAAGTGCTTACTCTGCGTGCTGTTAAAGCCCTACACATGGATTGGTGTTGTTATTCCACCAAAGAGTGGTTTGGAGTAGCATAGTGAAGAGATAGTATTTATTAATTTAATTATGTTTTCATTGTTGAGAGTGTACACTAGTGAAAGTAGGATCCCTAGGACTTGTTTCCAAGCATTGAAACACCGTTTTCAGGCTGTTCTGCTACATGTTTGGTTGCTGCCATATTTATTTCAGATGTTATTATCACTTATTATCATCATATTACTTGCATTTTACTCTCTTTTCGCCGAACTAGTGCACCTATACAACTGGCAATTGTATTAGGTGTGTTGGGGACACAAGAGACTTCTTGTATCTTGATTGCAGGGTTGCTTGAGAGGGATATCTTTGACCTCTACCTCCCTGAGTTCGATAAACCTTGAGTGGTCCACTTACGTTGCTCAGGGAGGAAGACGTCAAAAGTATCCCTCTCAAGCAATCCTACAATTACGATACAAGAATTTTCTTGTGTCCCCAACACACCTAATATAGTTGTCAGTTGTATAGGTGCACTAGTTCGGCGAAGAGAGAGTGAAATACAAGTAATATGGATGTGTATAAGTGATAATAGCAATCTAAAATAAAAATGGCAGCAAGCAAACATGTAGCAGAACTGATTGTAAACGGTGTATCAATGATTATAAAAAAGGCCTAGGGATCATACTTTCACTAGTGAACACTCTCAACAATAATAACATAATTGAATGCATAAATATCTCTCTTCACTATGCTACTCCGAACCACTCTCCGGTTGAATAACGAACACCAATTCATTGCGTAGGGGTACAAAGTACACCTTAAAGTCGCATTCCCATATCTAGTTAACCTTCAGTATGAGCACCCTAGAAGGCACTAGACAAACACCACAATTTCATAGGGTCATCCAACACAAGATATAAATATCATGCTAAACCACACGGTGCACACACTGTCACTTTTACACCGTGATCAAAGTGTTTACGGAGATCTCATACCAAAACCAGTTGAGTAGCATAACAGATGAATAATACATCTACTTATTCAACTACTCCCTCCGTTCAACAATAGATGACTTCCACATATCTAGATATATGTCTAGATACATCTATATATAGATATGTAGAAGTCATCTATTGTTGAACGGAGGGAGTAGATTACAAATCTCATGATCACATAAAGATCACATCATGGGAGAGAGAGATGAAGCATGTAGCTACCTTTAGATTTTGGAGGTACATATATGTACACAGATGGCAGCACAACAGTACACAACAAACAAACAAACAAACTGATTGACATTGGACCGGTTGAATTATACTCCCAAGCCCATAAAGTAATCGTGCCTACCCAACGTAACCACTTTTTCTTTCTCAACGGTCCAAGGGAGGACCGGGAGATTTTGGAGGTTTGTTACCCAAGTTGACATGATCCATGCATATACACACGTCATGTTGTCGTTTTGCTTGTATGAACAAACATTTTGGATTTTATAAGACTAGTTGAAGAGGGAGCAAGTCAGGTTCAGGAAGCGGGTTGATCGGACGGCTATCCAGGCGGTGTTACAGAGTTTCGAGTCTCGACTGTTGACGCTAGACATGTGGGGTAGTCGAAAATCAAACATGGCACCAAAAGGTCTCGCACGCAGACCCCGTCTTTTCGATGGAGATATCAGATATGCATGCTTTGCAATCCACGTACGGGCCCGCGCTCTATTGACAATCCTATCCCTAAATTGCGACAAAGAGCAAGCTAAGCAAATTAAAGTAAAAGGATCTCTATGCTAAATTGCTAATTGCAGCAAACGTCGTTAGGGCTAGAGAAATGGTACCGGTGGGGTCATTAATTCCATTCTAAGCATATAAATATGGTGGGGCCATTGCCTATTTCTGTGCTTTGATTTGTTTGTGAAGTGGATTAGACTAGTCATAGTGGGGAGTATCATATACTAGTATCATGCACATGATACTAGTGTATGATATTACTCTCATAGTGGGCAGTAACATATTTGTGGTATCATGACATGTTGCATTTAATAGGTTGTAGACTCATTTTATCTCGAAATGTGTTATGTTATAGTATCTACCTATGATACTACTATACTATCTCTCTTTATTAATTGCTATGCCACATAAGTTTTTTGCCAACATGGTATGCATGATACTAGCTATGATACTTCCACTATGGCTAGTCTAAGTAGCTGCAAACGTAGGGCCATATGGCACCCATTAATCATATACCTTTGACCGTGGCATCCATTAATCAGATACCTAATTAACAAAGCTATTGTATGTCGGAACACAATACAAGTCGCACACCAGGCACATCTCGTATCAAGGCATCGCACATACAGACAGGAGCACTTGGACCTTCTTCTGACTATTCACGCTCAGCACTGACACCTTACCTGCATCTAGACGCGAGGAAGAGATCCAAGATCCCGATCGGTCCTGCACCCTGAACTTTCGACAGGAAAAATGACGGGTGCTGTCGTGCACCCTGCACGGAGCAGCACGGCTTGGTACGGTCGCGCGTACCTTCCTCCTTTCCCTGAGGCGACACGCCGGCCGGAGTAGCAGCGACGCGTCCTCGCCGGAAAACACTTTTGCGCGAGCACAAGTCCAAGCGTGAGATGGACGTACGTAGGAGAAAGACATCCCCCTCTTGCGTGTTCGAACGTTTTCTATCTTCTTTGAGGAGTACGAAAATTGTACTACGAACTGAGGCTGATATGTGAACAGTTCACGAGCTGTAGCCAACGTAGGGATATTTTTTTTCGTGGACCGGAATAGCTTTGAAACACGCTGGATAGAAAACGCGATCGAATCAAAAAAAAATCCACATGTGACATGTTGTAGCTTTGGGTGGCGCGTTCCAAGGAACCTGCTCTGCTAGCCTTCTGGCCATGTTCCACGGCCATTTTCTCTTGGCTAGCTCGCTCTTGCTATTTGCTACCGGCCTCATTTGTTTATTTGCTGAACTCTTTTTATCTGAACAATGATGAAATAATCAAAATGAACTTCAATAATAAAGATCTTTGACCCAAACCGTTTTTTTTATTGTTGACCCGTACCATGGTCCATGGCCACCCTTTGGATCAGTGCCAGAGATTCGGAGCCACGGTGATTTTTTGGTTGCCCTGTTCAGTTTTCACGCCCGCGCGGTGGCAAGATCGGGGCGGCAAAAACCTTCGCCAATTCTTCGGCGTGCCAATTTTGGCAGGGCTAGCTGCGGCGAGATCCAAACAACCCCTAAAAGCTCCCAAGTTATCTCTCACGAGCATGTCAGCATGAATCGACCACGGGAACCCTCTCACGAGGGACGCCGTGATGGGGAGCCGTCGATGAGTGTGAAGACAACATAGAGCTTTGAATCAGTCTGGGACCTCTCGGTGAGTAGCGAGGTCCAGAGGTGCATACAGGCCGGTGACACGGGTAAGTTGGGCCATGGACGGGTCGGACAAGTTCGGGAGTCATGGGATGACTCGAACCAGCTTGACGGCAGCAGAGTGGGGAGCCGCGGGTGCTCTCGAGGTTTGTGAATTTAGTGTGTGGGTAGGGATTTTGATTCGGTGAGACATACAATCAAGATGTGCTTCCAATTCAGATCGTTTTTTATTATTTGTTTTCATGTTGTCCACCCAAGGGTATTCCTTAAACTTAGATGTGATAGAAGTTCAAGGTTTAGTACAAAATGTGAACTTCCCTAAAAATTTAGGAGTGAAAAGTAGACTTTCTTCTATTTTTGTAGTAGACAAATCTTGTGTAGGACATCCACGTGTAATCTGAAAATTTGAGAATGCATTTGTAGACACTATTTTAAAGATCCGACAAAACCTCAACCACTGCAATAAAAATGACAAGATATGGCTTTTGGTTTGGCTTCGCTCGCGAGCAGCGCCAGGAGCCGCGACGGAGGTAGGTCGGTGGGGTAGACACCTTGGACGAAGTGAAAAAGGGAGCATCAGGATTCAGGACAGCCCACGGCCACTCACGCGCGTGCTAAATTAGTCGGTTTGGAAGGTAAACGCCAAATCCTAGCTCAGCCTCCTAGGAGAACGTCAGTACAGATTACAATACCACGAGTCCATACACTGCAGGAAACGCGCGATACGCCGACGGCCTGAAGCCGTCGGCACAGCCACGATTCCCGTCGGCATAGCCTGTGCCGACGGTGGCCGTCGGCACAGTGCCGTCGGCGTATCACCGCGTCGGCTCAGCCCATTTGGCCGTCGGCACAACATATATGTGGAGCCCACCTGGTCTGACAGTGGGCCCGGGCTGTCAGGAGACGAGCGTCTGGTGGAGGCAACGGTGCCGACGGCATTGCCGTCGGCACAGGGAGGGACACGTGGCGCCGCCTGGTGCGCTCCTGGGCATAGGCTATGCCGACGGCAATGCCGTCGGCACAGGCCTGACCATTTGGTCAGCGTAGGACCTGTGCCGACGGCATTGCCGTCATGCCCAGGTTTTTTTTTTGCCCTTTTTTGTGCTGTTTTGGTTCCAAAAACCACAGAAATGGCACAAATAATAATTCAATGCAACAAAAACATGTAGAAGCACAGTACTATCATTATTGACCATCAAAATATCCATACAAACATCGTTTAATGTCATACATCGATCCAGATACGTCCATCGATCCAGATGCATCCATACATCGATCTAGATACATCCCTAGCTAGCTACAGACGGTCCGGAGGAGAAGGGGTGAAGCCCAAGTCCCCCCTCGTGAAAACGGGACGATCATGTGTCGCGTCCGTCGAACCAGCTCCGGAGCCACCAGGCGAGGTACCAGGAGTGGCCGAAGCACGGCCGTGAATCGGCGTCGTCTGGCGCGAACCCGGGGAGCCACTAGGAGAAGCCCGGCCAAAAGCCGCGTTCTCCGAAGCTCCAGTACCCTACATGTTCGACACGAGTTAGACACTTTAGAGGCAAAGTAAATCGGTAATGGACGTGTGGAAAAGAACACATACCCCGGAGTGAAATCTTTGCCATCAAAAGCACACAACACACCTATAATAACATGCTATGGCACAACCTTCCTTGTGTTGGGGTCCAGAAGATCCGGAGCCCCCCTCCGGTGAAACCCTAGACCCGCTGGAGAAATACCGGACTTATAAGAAAACACGCGATAACGGCGTCGAAAGGGGGTAGCATTGTGGAACTAGGTGCTTGGTTGTGTTAGGGTAGGCCATAGAAACATAAAACAACTAGGTAGAACCCACCTCTTCGTAAGATTCATGACGTTTCGTCCGATACGGGAGTTTCAGCCTATAAGCGCGTGTAAACTCACGAGAGAGAAGTGGATGCCAGTGAAGCGGCCCACACCCCGGAGTGAAATCTTTGCCATCAAAAGCACACAACACACCTATAATAACATGATATGGCACCACCTTACTTGTGTTGGGGTTCAGAAGATCCGGAGCCCCCCCTCCGGTGAAACCCTAGACCCGCTGGAGAAATACCGGACTTATACGGAAACACACGGTAACGGCGTCGAAAGGGGGTAGCATTGTGTAACTAGGTGCTTGGTTGTGTTAGGGTAGGCCATAGAAACATAAAACAACTAGGTAGAACCCACCTCTTCGGAAGATTCACGACGTTTCGTCCGATACGGGAGTTTCAGCTTATAAGCGCGTGTAAACTCACGAGAGAGAAGTGGATGCCGGTGAGCGGCCCACACCCCGGAGTGAAATCTTTGCCATCAAAAGCACACAACACACCTATAATAACATGCTATGGCCCACCTTACTTGTGTTGGGGTCCAGAAGATCCGGAGCCCCCTCTCCGGTGAAACCCTAGACCCGCTGGAGAAATACCGGACTTATACGGAAACACGCGGTAACGGCGTCGAAAGTGGTTAGCAATGTGGAACTAGGTGCTTGGTTGTGTTAGGGTAGGCCATACAAACATAAAAAAACAAGGTAGAACCCACCTCTTCGGAAGATTCACGACGTTTCGTCCGATACGGGAGTTTCAGCCTATAAGCGCGTGTAAACTCACGAGAGAGAAGTGGATGCCGGTGAAGCGGCCCACACCCCGGAGTGAAATCTTTGCCATCAAAAGCACACAACACACTTATAATAACATGTTATGGCACAACCTTACTTGTGTTGGGGTCCAGAAGATCCGGAGCCCCCCTCCGGTGAAACCCTAGACCCGCTGGAGAAATACCGGACTTAATTATACGGAAACACGCGGTAACGGCGTCGAAAGGGAGTAGCAATGTGGAACTAGGCGCTTGGTTGTGTTAGGGTAGGTCATACAAACACAAAACACAAATAAAATAGACTTAGTGTATGAAAACCCACTCGATAGTGGTGTCGGTGTAGTATGAATAAATGAAATCGACTTAGATCTCTCGATACACGGTAACGGTTGTGAATTTCTATATTTTAAACATAAAATATTAACATATTAATTTTATCAATTGATAGTAACTAATAAATACACATGCATCCACAAAATAATAAAAAGAAAAAAGTTCACCTGTGCCGACGGCAAAGCCGTCGGCATAGTACTTGGTAGGCCCCAGCCAGACGGCGCAGTACGGCGCAGTAACGAGTGCCGACGGCGTTTCGGCCGCCGAGGGCCACCGTCGGCCTCTTTGAGGCTGTGCCGACGGCTAACATGATGCCGAGGCCCACCGTCGGCATCCTTGGCGTTGTGCCGACGGCTAACTTCGTGCCGACGGCCTCTGGCGCAGGCTGGGGCTCCGATCCCCTGTGCCGACGGCACCCGACATTTGGCCGTCGGCACAGTTTCCGGCCGTCGGCGTACTCGACGATTCCTGTAGTGATATGACATCCTGCTAGTTTGGACGAAACTAGTACTACCATGGTACACGATTAAAAATAGTAGCAAAAGAACGTTATCTCTGTCTGTGCATGAGCAAAAACCGTAATTTGGATGCTTGTGTGCGAATAAAAGCTGGCTGCTGTGTACAACTCGAACGGAAATCATGCGTTTTTCCTTCGGCTAACATGAATAAGCTAACTCCATTCCCGTATGTCTTTTGCTGCAGGAAAAATAATGGAGCTCGGATAATGCGTGTGGTTGGCGTGCGCCGCGACGCAGTCCTGTTCAAGAGTACAACTCCGTGATGCTACGATCAATTGGTTGGTTCATTACTGCTGCATCCGTGGCTCCGATCGATCCATCTCGTCGAGTTTACTATTTTGGAGCTGAAACAGAGAGGTTACGGGGCACAACAACCAGGTCCTTTCCCACCAATTAATTTCATCGATTGCAATTGCGATATCTCTTGAGGAAAACCGTGTATAATGTAAAACGTAGAAAAGCATACGCACATCACCACCGGTCCGTTTGGTCATCGGATATGGATAGCGCTATTTGTTGTAGGCTTGTAGCTGTACATAGTATCACTGGCGGAACCAGGAGGGGACCAGCAGGGGCCTTGGCCCCCCCTATGGCATGCACTTTAAGATTTTTTTTTACCTATAAGAGGCTGATTTAGGCGAGATTAGATGAAAAAATTACATGCTTGGCCCCCTCTAATTGATTGTTACCATGTTTGGCCCCCTCTAGTGCTAAATCCTGGTTCCGCCAGTGCATAGTATGGAGTTTCTTTTTCCAAATTTGACGGGTACTTTGTGATTTTGGCGTCTTGATGTGGAGATGTTTTGCAAATAGTCTTTCCGTTGACCAAATATGAAAGGATGGAAATATACTAAATCATTGTTTTTAATTCACACAAAAAAAACATCTATATATGAGATCAAAATTAACACTGTCCTTTACTTTGGTGTATTCCAGAAATAAAATTACACCAAGATGCCAACTGTCAATAGTTTACTCCTCCAATGTTGGAAAAAAATTGTACTCCTCCTGTTTTTAACATATGGTCTTTCTCATGATGAGTGTATGGTGTGTTCTTGGAGTGGAGTTTTGGTGCTCCCCCCTCTTAAACAAAAAATCAAAAAAAAATATATATATAGTTACGAGTTTCCAAAAATTATGAAAATGAATCCGGGTGTAGCCAAAAGTATATTCTACAAATGTGTAAATTTTTAATTTTAAAAAGATTATATTATGAACTACACAAAAGTAACAAAAGTGTGGATCTGAATATGCCTATTTTAAATCTCTAAATTTCATCGTGTTTTGTAATATTTGTGCAGCCCATAATAATTTGTATTTGAAATTGAAAATCTGCATGTTTGTGGGATACATCGTTGGCTACATCTTTTTTTTCAGAATTGTTTGAAACTTCTATATATTTATTTTGAATTTTTTAAAACGGTGGAACACAAAATACTTCCCGGTGTTGTATCGTCTAAAGCAAGATAAAACCATCTTCAACAACCTGTTACAACCTTTCTTTTCACAACGAGCCACCTCCCGGGACTGTCTATTGATACTCATAACAAATATATAACAGACTCTCAACCGTACAAATAAAATAAAAAATCATGGTTCACTGAAAACTGAAGAACATAACTTATTGCTAACTCGCCATCTATGTCAAGACGCCGTGAGAACCCACGGTTCTAGAACTCTGAGGTGGTAAATTTAGAAGTTTTACAACTTTGCATTCACACATTAGGAAAATTGGGATATTTTCGTGCTTTTGTTCAAAAGAGAGTACAGGTGATCAACCCTCAACATTGACGTAGGTTTGGCAACATATCATAGACAATTTAGTCGAGAAGTGTTGAAA